>PVKZ01000541.1:0-401262 GCA_004027375.1 Macroglossus sobrinus
AAAAAAAAAATAACATCTCTATTTGAACAAGATGACTGTTTTTTCCAGTTTTGCTATATGTCTTTTTGTTTATCCTTCATTACTATTGAGAAAAGAGGATTTAGCAAGATCCAAAAATTTTTTGAGATATACTAATGAGGTAAAGATTCTGCTAGAATGTTTGCTACTGAATAATATGAATATCACTAGCTGACTTTTTAAATTAAGTTTGAAAAGTAGTTTAGAGTCATATTGCTTATCCTATGTTCAAATTAACTTTGGAGAGCTTCAGAAGGTATTTTTAAAGAAAGAACGGTATCCTTTAGAGTTGGTCTAATCAAGATAAAATACAAAATATATGTGACTTTCAGCTTTGAGAGACATGCAAAATAAATTGTCGTTTTTATTATTTTCTACACTACAAATGTAAATGCTAATTTACAATAGAACTGCTTTTTCTGATTGGCAGCTATTTTGTAGATTATGACAGCTTATACCTACTTATTATAAGCTACTTAGAATTCTCATGAACAATGCTAATAGGTCACTAGTTTATAATATACGAGAATGTGCCTGGTTGCTCAGGATACCATCTTGCTTGGACAAGAACATGTGAGCAGAGGTGACTTAAATTGTGGCACTGATTTTAATATGTTCTTCTGTAGAATTTTTATCTTTAATGTTCTGGTGTTTGATTGCCTGAGGAAATAGAGGTAGTTGAATTAAAATACCTACAAATGTGCATAATCAATTATGACCTCCCTCTTTAGCCTATGCTTACCAAAGGCTGAATATTCACATTCACATATTCTGCAAACACTTTAACTTCAGAATAATTAAAATCTAAACTTAAAATCTTTCAATAAAACCAGATACACTACAAATATTCCCTCATCTTTTTATCAGTGATGGCAAAATTCAACTAAATGCCTAGGGCTAAAACACATTTATCACTTATCAAACTTTGCACATATTTTTCTTAATGGATATTAACGTTAGCCTTCCCTTTTCATAAATTACTAGCATTTTGCTTAGAACTTCATCAGCAAGAATATGAAGAGAAGCTTCTAAGTGGTCCTTCTTCCTCTAATCTGTACCACTCCTATTCATTTTATCCAAAACTTGAAGTTTTTTGAATGAAGTTCCCATGCATAAATGTTTTAATAAATGTTCAGTATTCATAAATAATGCCCAAATGGTATGACTAGGCTTTACCTTATCTATAAACTATATATTCATTTTTGTAATTTCATAATATGGTTCACATCTAAACTCAGCTGGTTTGGCTTATACATCTTTCATAAACCTCTTTGTATTTTAGCTCCTAAATCTTTATTTTTTATTGTTTCTTCAATTCTGCATCTTTCCATGATCTAACTATTCTTTAAGGTACAGGCATGAGAGCATCATCTTCCTTTAAAGATGGATAGCATATCCAGTCAATTTTTTCTCTACAAAATAATGAAAAAATGCATGGCCATTATCATTCATTGTCACCAGCAAGATAAGATAGCTCATAATATTTTTAATTTTCTGAATAGGATCTAATTTTGAAATATAAACAAACACCTTAAAGGTAAAGTTCTTGTTGTGTATTTTCTGATACATGACTACTTAAATTAGCTAGCCTTTGATAAATATCAACAAATGAGTAGCTAGAAGCTTAATATCAAAGTGTGGGCAGGTTTGTTTTTTTCTGAGGACTCGGAGAGAGAATCATTTCTATGCCTCTCCCTTAACTTCTGGTGATGTGTTGCCAATATTTGAAGTTCCTTGTCTTGTAGAAGAATCACTCTGATCTCTGCATTCATCTTTACATTCTCCTTGTATGTGTGTGTCTATATGTCCCTCTTTTTATAAGGACACAAGTCATTTGATTATTGGGTTGAGGACCCTCTACTCCAGTATGACCTCTTCTAACCCTAGCTAAATCATCTGCAATGATTTTATTTCCAAATAAGGTCACATTCTGAGATACTGAGGATTAGGATGTCAATGTATGAATGAGGTGGGATAGTGAGCAAATTTAAATCGCGACAATAATAAACCACATAAAACTCAGTGGCTTAAAACAACCACCATTTATGTGGTGAGTTAGCAGTTTTGGTTGTATTCATCTGGAAAGTTCTTTTGGTCTCAGATAAGCTCATTTATTCAGCTGTGTTTTGGGGGTTGGCTGGCTGTCAACTGAAAAAAGAAAAGCAATTGAGCCACAAGTCTTTCATGATCCAACTGACTAGCCCAAAATTTATCACCTGGAGGCTGGGCAAGTGTTCAAATAGGAGAGCAAAATGGTGAATGGATTTTTGAGTCTTAGACTAAGAATTGGCACAATGTCATTTTTGCAAAGCAAGCCACAAGGTAAATTCAAATTCAAAAGCATGGGAAATAGAATTCATTTATTTTATAGGAGGTGCTCCAAAGTCATATTGCAAATATTAGGGCAAAAAGCTCAGTCAATGCTCAATATCTCACACAATGCTATCTATGAAAGAATGTCATTGATGTTGCTTCTTTTTTTTTCAACATACCATAATGTAAGTTTATTCCATGTTATTTCTCTCTTTTCATTTCAGAGCTAACATGTAAGATAATGATGAATATAAACATAATATCTCTAAGGCATCTGAATTCCAAATATATCTTGGTTAATCTGATATAATTTATACTAGTTGACTAGAAAAATGGACATGAGAAAAAAGGACACTATAATATAGAACTAGAACATATTAAGGCATAATGCTGAAAATATAAACATAAACATGTAGTAGAGAAAATCAAGAAATATGTGGAATAAACATCTTAGGGAGATATTTTTGATGGTTAACTCATGCAGAAAAAGAGAACCCAAAAGTGACTCAGAAAAAAATTGTTTTTATAAAAGTTTTCTTTGTGAAATCTAGGAAGTGAAGACTTATCAAAACCCCATTGTGTTTATCACAGCACTATACGAGGGAAATATAAGTACTTTGAAAAACAGACAGAAGTTCCATATGGCAGACATGATGATTTATTAAGCTTCTCATGGCCTCAATTAAGTGTTTATCAAATATATGCTACTTTTATTACTTTTTTCATACCTACTAAATAATCTTATGATTTCTGATTTGGTCACTCAGGAACTTTGATATCATATCCCTGATATGTTGCCATGGGTATCTTTGATTTATAAAATTTATACTTCTTCAATAAACTAAAATTAGATTTTATGATGTACAGATAGAGATCTAGAAAAAGATAAAGACAGAGAGAACATAGACATAGATATAGCCGTAAATATATGTATAAATTTGTGTTTATGCATGTTAATGCTTAAGTACTTCACTAACTCTGTCACAAATGAAACTGAATTTTTGATCTTGCAAAGCTGATGATGGAGCTCTGAACCTCATTAAGTGAACTCACCATAGTATAGATACCTGTCAATTCCAAATTGAGGAACCAACATGTCTAAGAAATTACTAACCCATTTATATATATATATATATATATATATATATATATTATATATATATATATATATATATACACACACACACACACACACACACACACACACACACACACACACACAATACTGGCATACTATTTATGTCCTATTTATAAAAGAAATCAGTTGAACATTTAAATATTTTAATGAGTGTTATCCAAACTAGTATTGAACATTGTTTTAGCAAATATATATAATTTGTATGATCATGTAAATTTATTGATAAAATACATCTCATGTATTATAATAATGTATCTCTTCTATCACTGCTATTCATTGACATTTAATTCATTTTTGCTATATAATCCCATATTTCCCTGATATGAGCAGGTTTGGATTTTATTTTGCTGTTTCTCAGTTAATTTTAATACCATAATGTTCTGTCAAGAGACCTAAAAGATTTTTTCTGAAGGTTGAATTTAAAGATAAGCATTGCAAAGAAATACAAGCTAAAGCAATAAAACATGGTCACTGATTGCTGCAAAGTGACAACTGCTAGAGAAGCCATGCTGACTTGCAACAAAGATATGGTAGCTTAATAAAAAATTATAGGTTACTGAAATAAGTGACAGAATTTCACATGGAGAAAAACCCTAAAAGTACTGGTCACAGCAGTCTTAGTTATCTGTAAAATACTTCAATTCTCATTGGAGGAGACATTTGTTTGTATATTCCTATATATTTATATATCCACAGGGAGGTCTGATTGTAACTTTGGTAACATCAAAGAAACTTATATATTGCATGATTATTTGCAGTCAACAACGATGTTACTGATACTGCTCTTCATTTAGGAATTGTGGCAAAGGATTCTAACATGTAAGTTTGGCCTTTTGTCTCATAGCCAAAACTAAATTTTAACAAGATTACTAATGCTTTAGAATTCTATATTTTCTCTTCATGCCCTAAGTTCTAGTTTGTAATTTTATCAAGGACAGAAACATAGTATTTATATAATTAGACTTGTAACATTTATATGTATTTAGGCTGACCTTGAGAAAGTCGATAAGCCAGCCAAGGAATTTTTTTTTTACCTGTAAAATTAATGATAATTATGATACTAAGAAGAAAAAGAAGAAGAAGAAGAAAAGGTTCTTTGCACATATAAAATTATATGTGCAAATGTTATTTTACAAAACAGTAGAGTATTATAAACATTTTATTATCTTACATAGCACCTAGCATAGTTATCTGTAAAGAGTAAGCAGTAAAAAAAGCTAAGCAAATGACTGAAAATGTTTTTTCCACCAAAGAAGGAACCATTTTATATATGTAATCATGGCCCATGATAAATTGGCAATTGGTGGTGATTTTAAATGTTTAACACAGTATGTTAGATTGTATGATGTTTTTGAACATCACCTTTTTCTAAGTTCTAATAATCTTATTTTGTCTTTATAAATCACTTATTTAACCATGACTCTTTTTTTCTCTTTTATATACATATTGAGCCACCTCAGTTCTACACTTCTAGTAATTATACTTTCTATATTTACAGAAATACTTTATCCACATAAATTAACAAAGATTTATTTATCTTCTTTGTGAAAAAAAAAGATTTTTACCAAATTAAAAAATATGTTTGGGATAAACTAATTTAAAGTATGAGGTATATAACATTCAATTTAGGGGATCCTAAGGGATATCTCCTTTTGAGTAACTGCAGGTGTTTATTTGCAATTTTATGTATTTATAATGAACAATTCTTTATAGGGCATCCTAGGAAAAATAGCAATACAAATTTACTTTTTAAAAATAGTTATTATTTCTCCAAAACAATATAAGAGAACCCACCTGGTTGATAATATAGATTAACATCAGGGAATATAAACATTCTCATTCATAACATTTATTTGGAACTATCAATGACAACAGTATATTACACTAACAGTATATAATTATCTAATTTCTCACAAAAGGTACAAATAACCAATTTATAACCAAACATTAACTATATATTATATTTCTCAAATCATGACACTTAAAAAGTGTCTTAATATAAATAATGAATATTAAATATACATATTAGTTAATATTTTACATCATATATACAAGATAACTGGATAAAAGATTCTGGGAAGATAGCAAAATAAGAAATACCTATCAACAATTGCACTAACAGAATCTGTCTGATCCAACTATATTAGAACTTTAGAGTCCATTGAAGGTCTACAACTTTTAGAAGGCTTGCATGGAAAATTGTAATTAATTTTGGTCAATGTCAGTTCTTACACAGTAGCACCATCCCTCAGTCCTGTGGCAGGTAGCTGTACATGTATTCCTGGAGCAGCTTGCACACAGCTTGTAGGGCCAGGATGAGCAAAGAGAATCTTGTCTTCTAAGTGTCAGGGTCCTCTGCTCTGATGATTAATTACTGTTTCTTATCAGGCAGGGCCATTGTTGTTGTACCTTTCTTCATTATTGCAAGCCCCTCAACTTGAGGCCAAAGTGACTTCTAGGTTATTGACAGGGCTAAACTCTTTTTACCCCCTCCCTTTATTTTTCTCTTTATCTCCTTTTGGGAGCCAGATATTAAAGACTAGAGCATGGAAAAGTCACAGTATATATGGGGGAAATCACTGCACGTGCCCAGAGGAAGGATCAGATTCACAAAAAACCGGATAAGACTTAAGGTTTATAAGACAGTCTTTTCCTCATTACAAAGACAACCTATAACAAAGTAACAAAAACTAAAAAAACAAAAAAAAACAAACAAAAAAAAATGAAAACGAGCACAATTTGAGGAAGAAGAGGATCTGTTTTTCTGGAGTTCCACCTTATTAGATTCAAATGTTCAGTTTTCAAAAAAAAATCACAAGGTGTACAAAAAAACATATAAACAAAAATTGTCCTTTGGATAAACCTGATGGGAAACTTGGCACTAGTGGCAAGTGGCCTTTGTTTGTAGTTTGGCCTTTTGAGGCACTTCCAAGCCTAGTATGGGTGGCAGCTGCCTGCAGATTGCTTGGTGGCTCATGCCAGGAAACCCTGGGAAGGGCACAGGCTGCAACTGAACTTTGACTGTGACAGGGCCCCTCCCAGAAAATTCTGGCCTGCATATTCAATGGACAGCTGCGGTCTGAGCAGGAGCACCACCCAGAGTCACATCTGAGGACAACACACCCAAAGGGCAGACAGGGAAGACACCAGAGCCCTGCTAAAGCGAATCCTGCTCTGTAGGATCAGCCCTAGCATAACTAGTCCTCCACTGGTGAGTCATCAGAACCACTCAGCCTGAAGGTAAATCCCTCTCATTGATAAGCAAACAACAACCAACGCTCAACTACAACAGGAGGACACACACAACCTATTCAAAGGACATAACTGGAAGAACACCTAGCTCATGTGACCAGGGAAGACTGTGCCACTGGGACCCACAGCACACTCACTATACAAAGTCACTCTACTAAGACTTGGAAACAAAGCAGCCCTACCTAACACACACACACACACACACACACACACACACACACACACACACACAAAACAAGCAGGCAGCCAAATGGGAAGACAAAGAAACTGTCCCAAATAAAAGATCAGAACAATGCCACAGTAAAAAAAACTAAATAAAATGGACTCAAGCAATCTATTATATGCAGAGTTTGTTACAAGGGCACTCAATGAACTTAGGGGAAGAGTAGATGAACTCTGTGAGAACTTTAACAAAGAAAAAGAAAACATAAAAGTGGAGATAAAAAAAATAAAAGATTCAGTCAGAAATGAAGAATACTGTGATGATGTACTACTGAAAGGGTCACTAGAAGGAGAAGAGAGAGAGCAAGGAACTGAAAACCTATTTTCAGAAATAACGACTTCTCTAATCTGGTGAAAAAATATATATACATACAAGCTCAGAAAGTGTATAAAGTCCCAAACAAGATGAATCCAAAGAAACCCACACCAAGACACATCATAATTAAAAAAAAAAAAAAAAACAAAGGTCAAAGACAAAGAGAGAATCTTAAAAACAGTAAGAGAAAAGCAGTTATTTATCTACAAGGAAAATCTATAAGACTGTCAGCTGATTTCTCAACAGAAACTGTGCATGTCAGAAGGGATTGGCAGGAAATATTCAAAGTAATAAAAATTAAGTACCTACAACCAAGATTACTCTACCCAGCAAGGCTATCATTTAGAAATGATAGATAGTTTTCCAGACAGACAGTTTTCCAGATGATAAAAAGCTAATTGAATTTATCATCACCAAGCCTATGTTACAAGAAATCTTATAGAGACTTCTTTGAGAAGAAAAAATATATATAAAGATAAAAAAGATAAATAATAAAATGACAATAGCTACACATCTAGCAATAATTATTTTAAATGTAAATGGATTAAATGCTCCAATCAAAAGATAAGAAAACAAACTCCTTACATATGCTGCCTACAAGAGAATCACTTCCGGTCCAAAGACACACAGAGACTAAAAGAAATGTGAAGAAAAAAGTTGTATCATGAAAATGGAAATAACAACAACAACAACAAAAAGCTGGAGTAATAATTCTTATACTAGACAAAATATACTTTAAAACAAAGACTATAACAAGAGACAAGAAAGGACCCAGTAATTCCACTTCTGGGTATTTATCCAAAGAAACACAAACACTATTTGGAGGAGACATGTGAATTCATATGTTTATTTTAGCATTATTTACAGTAGCCAAGATATGAAATACCTTGGTGTTCTTCAAAAGATGAATGGATAAAAATAAGTAGTATATATGTACAATGGAATATTACTCAGACATTTAAAAAAAAAAAAGAATGAAATCTTGCCATCTCCTGCAACATGGATGGACCTAGAGGATAATGTGCTGAGTAGAGTAAGTCAGATGGAGAAAGACAAATGGCATATGTGGACTCTAGAGAACAGGATAAAAAAACAAACAACAGAAACAAGCTCACGGGTATAGAGAGCATTTTGATGGTTGTCAGATTGCGGGGTGAAAGAGTTCATGAAGAAGGGAGAGGATCGAGTTACAAATTTATAGTTATAAAATAGTCATAGGGATGTAGAGTATAACATGAGGAATATAGTCAGTAGTATTATAATAACTATGTATTATGTCAGATGGGAGTGATCATTTCAGAATTTATATAAATGTCTAACCACTAAATTTTACACCTGAAATAAATATAATATTGTATGTCAACATGTCAACTATAATAGAAAAAAATAAAAGTATAAATTAAAAAAAATAACATTCCTGATAGTAGATCTACTAGATAAAAACTTTAAAATAATTTTTAAAAGATATTCAAAGAAAGAATGGTAGATAAGGAAAAAATTAAGAAAAAAATAACAGAAGATAAGAAAGAGAAAGAGGCAGAGAGAATATTTAAAGAAATAATAACTGAAGACTGTAAACTTAACAAAAGTCATGAATATAAACATTCAAAGAGTTCAACACTCTCCAAATAGGATTAAATCAAGGAGATTCATTACTATACACATTCTAATCAAATTGTAAAAAACCAAAGACAAACAAAATTTTAATAGCAAAAAAGTAGCTACTCCTCACATACAAACAATCCTTAATAAAATTATTAGCAGATTTCTCATCAGAGACATTAAAGTTTAGAAGGCAGTGTGTTGATATATTTAAAATGCTGAAAAAAAGAATTTGTCTAACAAAAATTCTGTATCAAGCAAAACTATCATTTAAAAGTGAGGAAGAAATGAAGGCATTATCAGATAAATACATGCTTATGGAGTTGTTTATAATTAGACCTACATTGCAATAAATGCTAAAAGGAGTCTTACAAGTTGAAATGAAAGGACCCCAGACAATAACTCAAAGCCATATGAAAAATAAAGATCTCAATAAATGTAAGTCCATGGACAATTATAAAAGCAAAAAGCAAATAATATTATAGCAATAGAATGTAAATATACTTTTTGTTTGCTCTATGATTTAGGAGACTAATTCACTAAAGATCTACTAGTTTATATTTTTGGACACAAATGTAAGTTTTGTCATATCAAGCAACTGATAGGTATGGAGATAGAACTGTTAAAGGAACAAAGTTTTTGTAAAATATAGTATACATACATAGGAATATCTAGTATAAAAAGGTAAAGAAGTTCTGACATATGCCACAACATAGATGAACCTCAAGGACATTATGTAAGTGAAATGAACCGATCACACACAAAAAAAAAGAATACCGTAAAATTCAAAATCATTGAGACAGAGAGTAAAATGGTGATGGTGAGGGACTAGGAAAAAAGGAATAGAGAATTATTGTTTAATAGGTCTAGAGTTTCAATTTTGCAGGATAAAAAAATGATCTGAAGATGAATGGTGGTAATGGTTACACAACAATGTGAATGTACTTTATACCACTGATCATACACTTAAAAATAAGATAGTAAATTTATCTTATTCATAATTTACCACAATAAAAAAATGAGAAAAGATGATAACTTAGATATACTTCCATATTAAAGCAGTATTAAAAGTAAAAAAAAAAGAGAAAAAGACAAGCAACAAATACAATAAGATATGAGAAATAGTAAGAGAGAAATAATTACCAAAGTGAAATGAAAAAAGCAAAGCTTAAAAACTTATTTTTTACAATTCAAAACAAATAAGTTTGAAACCCTAGATATCATGCATAATAATCTCAAAAAAATTTTAATTCACCAAAATAACCCTATGAGGAATGGAAAGCCTAAATAAATCAATGGCAATGGCAGATGCAGAAAGAATTTTCAAAGAACAATTGCTAAAATGGCCTGGGTCCAGAGAGTTCAAAGACAAATTCTTCCACTCTTAAAGAACAGATAATTCTGATGTTGACTAAACTTTGCACAGCATAGAGAAAGACTTCTTTTAAAAATTTTTATGATATGATGTTAACAACTAAATTTGAAAATTTTACTCAGATATAGAAAATAAAATATAGAACATTTTTTAGAAACATTGAAATAAAAATGTGGCATAAAAATTAGCAAAAAATTATTAACATGTGAAAAAATAATGCATCATAACCAAAATCTTGTTTTGTTTCCTGGAATACAAGGTTAGTTTGATATAACAGGCTTTGATATAACTCACTGCATGAAGAAATCTAAGGACATAAGCTATATGATCAACATTGTTGCTGAAAGGGTACATTACAAACTCATCACCGTTCCTGATAAAACAATACTATTTAAACTGATGAGTTCCTTCTCAGCAGATGCTATGTCAATATCTTTTTTAATAGGGGAAACACTGATTTCATTCCTGTTAAAATGGAAACAAGCGAAGCATGTTTAATATTCTACTGAAGGAATTAACCAACAATTAGACAACAGAAAATGATGAAATGCTTAAAATCAATACTATCTTTTTATGCAGATATATAATAGTTATCTGGAAAACCAAAGATAACTAGGAAAAAAATCCAAAACTAAACAAACAATAACCAGATATAAACTGACATACAAAATCAGTAGCTTTATATATTTAAATAATCATTACAAACAGTTCTTTGCAAAGTGTGACCTGGCTGTACACATGAGACGTTCTGTATTTGCTCCCACTCATGTTGATAGTAAATGTCAGGTTTGTTCCTAATGCTAGCAACAAAGGGGATTCCCTTCTTATTGGCTTGATGGGTAGGTATCAGATTAGAATTAAGTATTTCTTGACCTCAAACACTTACTTAGGCAGAACATAGTAAATAAATGACATTTTAGCTACAATGTGACGATAGACTTTTGTGAAAATGTCCTAATAACCTAAACAGAACTTTATTTAGTGAAAAAAATATTCTGAATTTTTAACAAACTTAGAAATAGTCTTTGGGACTATAAAATGTTCACATGTTCAACACATCTTTATACCTCATATAGAAAGATTGTACATAGCAAATGAAATATGTATGTATTTCATAATTAGAGATTCCAGAAATGACAGAAACAAATTCTTCTATCTTTTCAAGCACAGTGAGTTAGCTTGAGATTCTTCCAAAATCAATAATTCATTAATTTAAATAATTGGTTTTTTAAAAGGAGTTTGTATTTTTATATAATTATTTATATTATATATTACTAATGTTTATGAAAGACATTTATTCATTTCAGTTAATAAGCATTGCTGGTACACTAAAGACTTGCCAGACTGTTCAAGAGATTTTAAAATATAATAATAAAATCTCTGCAGGTAACTTAGTATCTACTGGAGCAAGCAGAATTGTAAGCAACAATTACATAACTTTAATTGAGAAATAAGATTAAATTGCCTACCCCATGCCAACCTATGTGAGCTTATAGATGTGAATCTTCCATCCCATCATTACATTTCAGGTGTAAAAGTGCATCACTAAGCCTATATGCTTGGAGATATATTTTCATAGATATGTTGTAAGTCATGTTTAATCTTAGTTCTAGTATTGATTATTATCATAAAGAACAGTGAGTGGATAAAAAGAACATTTAAAATAAAAGTTAAAGTTAAAGAGATAACATTTATTAAATTTTTAATTTTGACCCACCTGGAACTCATTATAAATAGGTGATAAAAGAGCTATAAAAAGTCACAGATATATTAAAAACAATCTGGCAACAATTAGCCACATGTACTGAACTGCGGGAAATGATTAATATAATATTAAAATTACTGAAAAAATATTGAGTTTTAAAATGGTACTCAATACTAATCTGATTCCATAATATTTAAGAAAATTTCCTTTTTTTAGAAATAAAAATATATATAACATGAAACATTATTTCATTCACCTTAATAAGGTTTATTTAATTACAAAGTCAACATGTTATGAGATTTTAATATATTTAATGAATCTACTACGTTCTTATTATCTTTTCTAGTCTACTGATGTTATAACAATATTTTCTTAAAACCACCTGATTTGTTGAGCAATAAAAATGTAATATTTGTATTGATTAGGCATATAAACTTTAAAGCCAGAATAAATTGAGTTCAAATCACAGCTTTCAAAGGTGTTTATTTCTGTCACTTTAGCAAATTACTCAATCTTCCTGAAACTTTATTTTCTGCCCATAATATTGAGAAAATAATAACTCTGCTATGAGCTCAAGGTAAGAATATATTAATAATTTATTTTAAAAGTCAATAAAATTAAATGATATCTACTTATATTATTTATGTTGTTGCTGAATAAAATAACAATCATACTGATATTATGAATCTAACATTTCTGAAAAAATTAAGTTTTTAAAATTTCTATGTGTGGTTTCCACTTCCCATCAAAGCAAAATTATAATTAATATTTTGAACATAAGATTAAGCAATACTTTTCACCTTGAAAATCATTTTCTTATTTTCTTCTTTAATCTATTACTAACAGTTTAATAATAGTCTTACAAACATTAAAGTTTCTGTATCAGTTTTGGTATTCTAGGAAATTTTTCAAGTTTCACATATAGTAATATTGAATTTGTTCCATTAAGCATGCTAAACTTCACTTTCCAACCAGACAGAAATTGTGATATCTGCTTATCTTTTCTATAGCAAATGACTAATTTCACTCCATAAGTAACATTTCCAGTAAGAAGAAAAGCAAGTTATGGTATTTCTTCCTGGTAAAATTCTTTAAGTCAACATTCTTTGAAAAATTAATTCCTCATGAGTGAACAAAATTATTCACTTGTCATATATTTTCCTTTAAAACAATTATATATAAAATTTCTACTAGAGTTAATACTGTTTCTTGGAATCCCTCTTTTTTTAGCCCTCTTTCAAATGACAGACATGACAATTTAGATACATCTAACGTTAAAAAAATTGGATTTGTGAAAATTCAAAGTTACAAAACTAATTAGGTGGTAGAGAATATTTGTATTGTAAAATTATTTAAAAACAATTCTCTTAAATAGGATATTTAGTTTTTTAAACACTGAATTTAAATTACTTATGTAAATAAAATTATAATCACACAAAACTTTAACTATTGCAGCAATTTGTATAATTTTAAATATTTATTTAAGGCAAAATAAAATAAGAAATAAAAACAAATTTGAATAAAGTTACATATACAACTATAGTTGAAAGGAATAAAGCAATGGCAGCTATAAAAATAGTTGCAGACAAGGTGAGCCATATTAGAGTCTTACTCCAAATCTACTCTGAAAAAAAAGGTCACTTAAAACATATCAAAAGTCCAAGTAGTAAGATAGCAAAATTTTAGAAACTCTATTTGATTTACTAATAATATAATTATTTTCAATACTCATGTTACATAAATTGTATTTTCAAGTTGAGAAGATTACTTAATGGACTTCTAGTAAATCCAGTGTAATCACATAAACAGTGCATATTGAGTATTTCATTCTATAACTTCCATAAACCCCCTTAAAATCAAATAATTATAACTCATATTTAAAAACAAAATTATACCCTACAGAAACTTGATTAAGAATACTGAAAGTGTCCCATCCATATGTCCTGAAAAATTCCTTTTCCTCCATAAGAATGAGAAAAAACAGATGATACCTTTAAATATGGAGTATGATTCTAAACTCTATCGTGTAGTAATACTAATGACAATCACAATGGCTTATATTTAGTGAGTCTTTTCTATTCACCAGATACATTATAAGGGATATCTTATGTTGATCTGTGATTTGGTACTATTATTCCCCCACTGATAATGAGAAATATGAGGCACAGGACAGCCAAATAACTTAACCAAGAGCATATAACTAAGAAGTAGCAGAATCAAACTTTAAAATGAGGCAAATTGAGCAGAAATCTGGTTGACAAAGATAAAAGTACACCATCTCATACTTTTCATAAGGCTGGTTTTTATGGTTGTGGCCCATGAGGGCGCAAAAGCCATGTCTTATGACTGTCACAGGGTGACAGTGCCCTACAAGCATAGAAAGTAAACTCCTTTGTGAAATCTTTTGGTGCTAGTCAAGATAAAAATTAGCTATTTCACAAAGCTTTATAGCTCACCATGCTAGGTCTTCCAGATATTTCTTTCTCTCACTCTATGAAGAAACTGATTAGACTCCACATAAGAAGAGAAGACACTGCCTCACCATACCCAAGATCAAATGAAGTTAATTTAAATTGCAGTACTTAGTTGATGATTTAAAAAGAAAGATAACTTCACTTTAGACAGTAGAAAAACTCATTTAAGCCAATGTATTCATACATTTACTTATGATATCTGATTATATTTGTTTACATAAAGTGTTATACTTTAAAGTAGCTTAACCTGCTGAAATGTACACTGAGATGAAATTAAATATATATTATGAAAGAATACATACATTTTCTCCAGATAAGCTGCAATATTAGCTCCAGTTTTTTTAGCAATGCTACAAAAACAAAAACTGAACTGCTTATGCAACTGTTTAATAAAAAAAATTATGAATTTCTATGACAAATATACATATTCTTAATATTATGGCCATTCAAGAATTTCTTACAAGTTGGCCAATAAAAAAAATTGCATAGTAAAATAAACAATTCTAAATTTCAGTTTTGTTGTATTTGAACTTCAGATTAAAAACTCCATCTCATAGGTTTCTTTAGAGAATTCAACACAATGAAGCATGCAAAGTACTGAGAATAGAACTTGTCTCACAGTATGAGCTCAAGATGTAGTACCTGCAAGATCATAGATCAAAATAAAACAAACACTTCAGTATTCTCAACTGTTTTTATATTGTATTGTTATTTAAACTGATGATGAAATTCAGCAAAAGTGTTTTTTACATGCAGCATTTTGATTGAATTTAGGTACATAGAGACTACTCTGTTAACACATTTCAGTCCAAAGTTTGAATACAATAAAGGAATATACTTTTAAAGGTAGTCTTCGTTATGACCCTTTTTTTGATGATTAATCAATATGCTATAATCATTGCCAAAATTTATATTATCATTTCTATTATATATACTAAGATGTCACTTATTTTCTCTATCAATATTTTTATCTAAAAACTTAGCATTTAAAAAACAAAAACACTTTTTGTAAATAATGGTTTATTTTTATTCCTAGTCAATAACATTTTGATTGCATTTATCACTTAAAAATCATTCTTCAGAACTAGTGAGATAGTTCTTGAAATAGTGTGTGAATATGTTGTTTATGATGCAGGAGCTGAATTAGAAAAGATTTGGATTTACCTTAAATAAATAATCTGTATTTTATTGCATGTGTAGGTTACTGCTGATTCTCATTGTCAAAGCTACTTTTACATTATGTGCTTTCTTTACACACAAAAAAATTTTAATCCAAATAAAAAGAAACAAACAGATACATAAAATTTGCATGTTACTATGTATCATGGAAATAATTGCCAATTGCATAAAACTTGAAATTTGTATTTCTCATTTAATACAAGTTTCTCAATGAATGTACTTGTCTTTGATAAGAGATATCAGTGATAAATTATTATCGTATTCCAGTTTTCCGCAATGTAATATTTTTCTCATTTCAGGGGTTGCAAATATTTTAAAATCTGCCTAGCAATCTTAAATGTCAATAGTAAATAAGAAAGTACCATAGAGCTACAAAATTATTTTAAAAATTATTTTATTAGGCTAATAACTGTGTGTAAAGTGCCTCAGGAGATAATAAATGAGTAGTTAATGATTGAATGTATAATCAAGAAATAGTTGATAACTGAATGTATAAAAGAGAAAAAAAGGAAGGAAGGAAACATTTCAGTACTTACTTCAGTATTTGTAAAACAAGAATATGAATGATATATTTATTACCCCTAAAAGATTAGAATATAAGTGATAATTTTATAAATATATGTGAAATATTAAATAGTAAAACGAGATGTGTAAGTCAATCATCAAGAACTGAAAAGTTTATACATGCTATTGGTGTTCAGAGAAGAGCCAAAAATGCTAAGTATTTCATATATATTATTTCATTGTGGGGTCCAGTGATTCAAAGCATAATCATATTCTTTACTAGCAAAATTTTTTAGAATGTCTTAATTTTATAGACTTTCTATGTTTGTTTAAGTATATTAATGCCCTCTTAAATATATATATATTTATTTATGTTTATATTTATATATGTATATGTTTATATAAGCTAATTAATTAGCAAGTCTGAAAGTATACCAAAGACTATGGTTATATCAAGGTGAAGTCTTCTTCGTGATTGAAAATACAGATTTCATTGGAAAGATGCAGCAGCTGTGTTCCTGAGGTTAGAGCACTTTGTTGCAGAAAGAATATCAATGGAGTGTTTATGAAATAACAAGGGAACATCACATCACAAAAAGCAATGAAAGCCTGTTTTAAAAAAATTTGTATAATAAACATGTCTAGATGGTTATGGTTCTGGCAGATCACTACAGAGGAAATATTAGAAAAAAATCTCGTGCTCATACATTTTTCATGAAATGTTCTGTATTATACATCACAGCTGCAACTTTGTCCTCTGAAGTTTGCAGCTACTTAACGACACCAGAGATTTAGGGCACAGGGTGGAGTTAGACTGACATGTGACTGATGAAGTGGAAGTGCATGTCTGAGGGCCATTGAACACAGAGAATGTTCCAATGTGTCATAATTACAGAAACACCTGTGCTGAAGAGGTTGTGCTGATTCAGAGAAAATGCATGGAACTTAATGGTCTGCAAGATCCTTCATCTTAGACCCATAGCTGTTGGGAGTAAAGAATATAGTCGCTTTTAAAATGATGTTTTTGTACTTCCAGGAGAGGATGCTTCCATCACCTGAAAACGTTTTATATCATTTGAGAATGGGAAATGGAATATCGAAACATCATTGAAATGTACTAGGAGTATTTCCTGAAAACTGATGCAGAAATGTAAGGTCATAAGTGACTGAGTGTGATGAAGCAATCAAAGATAAGGTCCTTATATTTATAAAGTCCATTATTGAGTGAAAAAAAAAAACAGATGCAAGTTCATATTTTATGCAAAGTAACATATGATTTAACATTAGAGTCATTCTTCAAGTTAGAATTCTTACGCCAATGTGCTCTGTGCTTTTAACCATCTGTTAAATTTCCAGTAGATTGGAGGTGGAGGAAGGAATTATAATAGTTTATATCCATTTGCTTTTCAAAAATTAGTTCATACAGTGTTCAAAAAAGATTAAAATAGGGGCAGGCTATAATTTGAGAATGGTAAGGAAAGAACAGAGTGGACAAAATATGTTCATTAGAAAAAAAATAAATGTTATTATTTTAATAAGAAAATAATATTTATTATTTTAGTTAAAAGTAAATATAAAATATAAAATAATTCAATTTATTAGATCAAGGTAGTTTCAGTTACATTATTTTGTTTCTCTCTAAATATATCATCTGTTAAATGACTGGATGAATATTATGTCTAAAATTATTTATAACAAAATTTACAGCAATATACATATGTTTTGGACAATGTCTTTATATAAATTTTTCAACATTTAATCTTTCTTGAAATATTTCAGTGTAAAAGTAATTAATGAAATTTTTAAATAGTGTATTGTTTTTATATTATCCTAGAAATATCACGTATACTTAAAAAAATTAATATGATAGAAAAGAAAAATGTGAAAAGCAGTAAAAGTTGCTCATAGCCTCATCAGTCAGATATATCTACAATTAATTTCTACAATGAATAATTATGGTATAAATTCTCTCAGTAAAGTATTATATATTATCATAGAAAAAAATTGACACTGAATATAATTTAGTATCAAGTATCTATGTATAAATCTTTTTTAAGTTGTGTGTTTGTTGAATAAGGTGAATAGAGAGTACTTGAGTGTTTGAATAAATAAATTTAAGGAGCAAACTTATTCTTGAATTTAAATATAAATATTTCTGTGAACAGTTAAGCAGAAAGAGTTCATTTAAATGAGTAACTTACCTGATCAATAGAGAAGTAAAGTAACACTGCAAACAAAATTCAGTGGCCTGGATACTATCAGTAGCAAGATTAAAGAAAGAAATAAATGTGTACATTTTTGACATATCTCTCATCTGATTTTCACCATAGATTTATGGAGAGGCAGTTCCCTGTACCTGTTAAGCCTTAGACTCTTGTGCCTGCTTTTTTTTTTTTTTTTTTTGGTTTAAATCTAGCTCTAGCAGTAACCGTATGGGAGACTTTGAAAGGTGACTGACTATATTATCTAAGTCTTAATGATTTTCATAAAATGCAGTCATTGAGAAATAAGTGAGTTATTGTTTGTATTGAAATTATGACATTGATAGGCAAACAGTAAGTATAATGCAAACATTATTTTTAAATTGATAGCTTTCTCTGCTTTATTTTATAAATGAGAAACTTGAGCCTTAAAGAATTGATTTTTCATTTGCTCACCTGATAGGACTATGGCATAAAATTCTTTTTTCTGTTCAATATTAAATTTTGTTTTCTCAAGTTTAAAAATAAAATATTTCATATTTTTCAAATAATTATGCTATTGATCACATTATTTGTAGCTCTAGAATTACAATAACAAAGGCATCAAAATAAATAACAATGTGAATTTCCATAAGTTTGATATTTTTTTAATGGTAATATAGTCTTTAAAAATCACTACCTAACTTACCCTAACCACATCTCTATTGCATCCTTTGTTTAAAATTTTATATTTGTTCATCAAGGATTTTTTTTTGCTTTGATTTTTATATATTTTTATTGATTGCATTTAATATTTATTTTGATTAAGTTTGTTTTTGCACTTGAGGCAAATACCTCACTGTAGTCCCAGCCACTGGCAACAGTAAACATGAAGCTGGAAAGATAAACAAAGTTTCCATCAATATGGGTCTGATTAGTCATACTAATTTTGGGCTTTATCTTAAAGGCACTGTAATGAATACAAGATAAACTAATAGGGCACAGAATTTGAGTAGACCAGAGATTTAGGGAGGAATTAAATATAATGCCAGTGTGTCTGCTCAGTAATTTAGATGGAGAATATTATAAATCCTTATTCTTTGAGGGCAGGAACACAGGAAGGAAGTGTATGTTTGATGGGGGCCACTGATTATGAATTCAGAAATTAGACTGTGAGCTCTCTTCAGCAAATGTTAATAGGGATGTACAGAAAGCAGTTGGAAGATCCATCTATATTTTAGGTTCAGGTATGGACTCTGAAACCTGCCAGTGTTTTTATAGTAATAAAAGCCATAGAAGTAGATGAAATCATCAAGCACAGTTAAAAAATAATAATAATGAAGAAAGATTAAGGCCTAGACTAGATACTGAAAACAAAACAGAAGGATTTGAGATTTTATTGGAAATGAACTTGAACAAGATGAGAAGCAGGAGTGTTTTAGATCAACTTAGAAACTTCATGCTAACAAATTCCTTAAGAAAATACAATTAGATAGTCCTGGATTTGTATCTGAGCTTGCCACTGGGTGTCTGTGTTACCTTCATTAAATGATTGCCTTTGTGTAGGGTGTGGTTTCCTCACATTGAAACTAGAAACAAATAGTACATATTTGATAGAGTAGCTGAAGAATTTGATCAAATGGAAGAAAGGCTTAGAACAAAATTTATCACAAACTCTCAAGTAATAAGCCATATTTAATAGCAATTTGAATGACCTGGGCTCTGATACTACCTTGCCTGGATTTGAAACCCAATTCTGCCACCACTAGCAGCATTACCTCATAGAAGTAACATAATCATTGTTTGTGCCTCAGTTTGCTCAACAGTGAAATAGGCATTATAATAATATCTACTGTATAGGGTTTTTGCAATGATCAAATGGATTTAATATTAATACATATAAACTACTTATCACAGTGAATACAGTTTGATTTATAGCTTATAAACCTAGTTTATAGGCAGAACAGTTTTAAGCTGCATCACTGAAATTTTGCAGTTTTTTTTCTGCCACTCACCCCCTACCCAAATTACTTCTCAAATTGATCCTGCTGCTTCTTTTTAAAGAATATTTCTTTTTAAGGGAAGGATCTATATATTAATAAATTCAATAAAGATATCAAATAGTCAAATCCAGTATGAAAACTTAAAGCAGTGACTTCAAGTGAAAACTGTTCCCGATAGGATTATGTAAACAGGCTTATCCTGAACAAGTCAGTATCTTTTTGCCCTCAAACCAGTGTCTTCCTGTAACAGAAGGTTTATTGAGATAACTGGATATATATGGTTACTCAAGAGTACTGAGAAAGACCTGATCTTTAGGATCAGGCAAAGGGAAACTCAGATCCTCATCTCTTAAGTGAGTGATTATGTGACATAGATTAAGTTATTCAATATCATTGAGCCGCAATCATTTTTTCATCTATAAAGAGCACTAGGACTATCTGTCTCTAAAAAAAAGGTAATGATGAATAATATGCCAAAATTACTAGCACATAGTAAGCTTCTGATAAATGCAAGTTCCCAGTGTTTCTATCAGATGAGAGCCATTTCTCAGAAACATGAGTTCAGCAAAATCTCATTTTAAATTATTGCAGAAAGTAGATGAAAGACTCAATAAAACCAAAGCCAACTACAAATAAACAGCTGAATTAAATTCTCTAGTGAGAAAAGACTAGCGAACAAATTTTTATTACATTCAGAAACCACAATTTGAAATAAGGCCGGATGCTGTCATACGTAATGATTTGATGTAATTATAAAATGTAGTGGCTACTTTTTAAAACAATTATTTAATTCATTCTATATAATAAATATTTTATATGGTTTATACATTGATGAAACTTTTAAAACATGACAATCACATTTGATTAAATTTTTAAATGTTAGGCTAATAATACAGAACATGGAGGTTGGAAAATGACCATCAATTCGAGCTTGAGGAAGACAAGGAACATCCTAGGTGTTAATATTGGATGAGGGCAGGAGAAACAAACAAAATCTAAATTGAACCTGATAGAATGGGAGTGTTTTCTACTTGGGATACACAGAATTATTCCAGATCAGAAGCTTTGAAGTCAGATTTAGTTTCTTAGCACCTAACACATTGTGAACTTTTAAAACTACTAAAGAAGCTTGGAATCTTTTTTACCTAACTACAGATATAATCAAATAAAACACCTGTTCACAAAAGTGTCGATAGCACCTTTGCTACTGAGAATTATTTATGAGTTCCTTTGTGAATCTTAATTACAATTTAATTAAAAATGGACACTTCCATCTAAATTTTACAAGTGTTAAAATCTTGTTAAGACACAGAACATTAACCATATCACTTTTATTATAATGTGAGGTTATGCATTATTTTTCTTCATCTAGTTTCATCAAATAATGTATGAAATTATATAACTTTTTTCTTAAATGAAAATTGAGTGAGAACAAATATGAAATATAATCACCAATATTTGGAAAATTACAATAAAGATTATTATTGCTGATAGTTGTACTAAATTTTTAAATTATATATTTCTAAATTTAATATTTTATTTAATAAAGAAAAATTACCAATTGCTATCACAAGCACAGTCTGAAGCACTAAAATTTTAAAGTGGTAAAAACATCGGCTTGAGGTATGGAGAAAAACAAAAAAATTATTGATTGTATGAATTAGACATTTTTTATATATAATTTAATTTGCAGACCTTTTAAAACAGTGAACTAAAGAAATAGTATCTGGACCTATTAACTGTATTCAGGGAACATATCCTTGGATACCTGTCTTAATTATATATATATAAGAAAGGAAGACCCTTAATTTTAGATAATTAGATTGCTATTTGAAAGGTTAATACTTTGGCAGACAGTGTTTATCTTGCTTTCCCAGATCTTTAGGCACTGGAAACTGCCAGAAAGCCGACCTTGTTGAGTTTAAGGGAAGAAGATTTTAAAAAGTGAAAATAAAACTGTAAGAGACTAATAGAGTATCATTTTCCCTTCAAAGTCCAGAATGAATTCCAGTTTCATTCTCAAATGAATAGTGGCCAAAAATGAAAAAGCTGTATAGAAGAATTTTCCTGATTTCTAACACTTTAGTAATCACATTACTGTCCGATCTTTTTTCCAGTCTTAAGATTAGATTACATAATTAAGCAAAAACAACAACAACAAAATCCCAGGCATCTGGAGACATATTAGAAACAAAAATTAGAGGTAGGATGTCTGGATACATTTACTGATATTTTATCCTAATGGTTTAGAAATATTTAAAACTAAGAACATGGACAAGTAGAGAATTTGGTGGTTGTAAAGGAAGCCCTTTTACTTGTCTTATTTCTTTCCTTAATTATTTGACTCCTATTTACACTGAAAGGTTTTGTTCATGCTCTTATAATAAAATCCATATTTCTATTATCACCCATCCATTAATTTATAGATAACATTGGATTTTTAGGTGAAAATGGAAAGCTAATTTTGGTAAAATAAATGTCAACACTCTTGGGCTTGCTTTGGGAATTTGTCACGTGTTTCTCATACAAATTTATCTTGGTACCCTGAGTATTAACCCTATTAGGGTGCTGTAGACAGTAGCACTATCTGAAGGAAAGATTTGTTCAAAGGCCTTGAATTTGTGAAAACGTAGTCAATATTTATTTTTAATCCTTATATTCTCTTTGATGGAATGTATTCTCATTTCTTTTGCTCATTTTCTAATTGGATTGTTGTGTGTGTGTATGTATATGTGGTCAGACCTTTTTAAAAAATAATTTGGGGGATCATTTTATAATCTACTGCTACCACTTCTATTTAATCTCTTATAAAAGTCTGTGAGTTACTTGTTGTGTATGTGTAGGGAGGTGTCAAACAGGTTTATATTTTCCAAATAAGAAAATAGTGTACTTAAGCTTCAAATATGGCATCTCCCAAATCATCAATAAAAATGGTAGAAATCTTCTTGTGAAGATATTCAGCAAACAAGTATGTTTATTGCAGAGAATATATACAGGTGTATATATACATGTACATATCTATATACCCACTCATACACACACACACACACACACACACACACACACACACATATATATACACACACACACATACAAATCACATTTACTTATGGTATTTTATTTTTTAAATACATTCAACTTCTTGTTAAATTACTATAGAAACTTAACATTTATTTGCTAAATTTATTATAATGTTATGTTGAGAATGAAAAAATTAATTGTGATTTCCACCCTTTTGAAAGGTCCAGAGCTGGATAGATTACCATTAACTGTGTAATAGATTAGGGCCACTGTCCTCCACAGGCCCTCACACAAACCCAAACAGAACCAGACACAAATGCATTTTCTCCACTCCTGCAGAAAGCTAACTAGGCCACAGCATGCAAACACCCATGTTCCAGGAACGCCAAAGAAATGAGGCCAGATTGCTTCACTTTATTTCTCTCTCTCTCTTCAGGTCATTATACCTGCTATCTCCTTTAAATAAAATGATCTACTTTACCACTAACTCAAGCTTTCTTCGAATGCTTTTTTCATTTTTGCACACACTTTTCTGTAACGACCAGCTTGGCTAAGCACACTTTCTCCTCTATTTTCACTGTTCCTTAAAAATAACTCAATTATTGACTACATCTTTCTATTGTCATCTTTCCTTTGTGTTCCACCAGACTCCAAGATGACTTATTGTCATGTTTGTTTCCTCTGGTGGCTAGCACACTCTGACACTTACATGGTAAATGGTTCTGTTTTTTAAAACTCAGCGAAGTGCAAACACAAAAACAGTCAGAACTCTGCAGGGAGAGAGCTGACATAGCACTGGGTGATTTTCCTGCAATAATTGAAGCTAATAAATAGAACTAAGTCAATTAACCCATCGCCATAACCAGCCTCTAATATGTTCTTTTTTAATAGTGCTCTCTACCAGTTGTGTATCCGAGTTTTGTGACTGCTGTAGCTTACAGCAGTGGACTCTTTAAGAACAGTAGTCCAAAGTTATGAATTAAAGAAGTCCATGGCCATCACAAGAAGGGCCCTTGAAAGGGACTCGAAAACTTAAGCTTTTGAACTTCATGAAATCTGCCAAACTATTGATCAGGCTTTGGGTGAGCAGGAGTTCAGCTATAGTTTTACTAGAAATGGTGGAATATATGACAGATACTAAGACACGAGATTTGAAAGCAGACTTGAATAAACAAGATAGGTAGAAAGGAATTACTCTAAAGAAAGCTTCAATTCAAAATATAGTTGTTAATGAAGAAGGAACAGTCTGGAAGAAAGCATGTCATCATTTAGGAGAACATTTTACTACTTACTGTTGAACCTCAGGCAATTTATTTTATTTCTCTGAAACTTCATCACCATAAGTAGTTCGTTAAGTAATTACTTAACTAATGTTAAATATTACATAGCATTTTCTATCTTCCAGATACAACTCTGAGTGTATTCTAACATAAATTAATACATATAAACTTCACAGTAACTACTTTTACCCTTATTTTATAAATGAGGAAACAGGCATATGGGTTTGTTACTTGCTGAGGTCCTATACCTAGTAAGTGGCAGAGTCTCAATTGGAACACTTCTGTCTTCAGAATTGGCTTCAATGTGCATATAGTCATCTTCATCTGTAAAAGGAGATCACAGATACATATGTAAAAGGGGATCACAGATACAATGTATAACAGTTATGAGCACAGTTTAGTTGCTGCATTCTAGCTCTTCCTTAGTTGGGGTACTCCAGGAGCAGAGTCAAGGACAATGATTCAGAAACACAGGGTTTATTGGGGGGATGTTCTCCAGAAAAACCTGTCAGGACAGTAGGAAAGTAGAATAGATGAAGAGATAGAGCAAAGATGTAGTCTCAGGTGAAGTTCAAGCACTGGCCTGAACTACAGGCAGATCAAGAGCAGAAGTCATTCTCAAGGAATTGACATGCCTATCTGGGGCAAGGATATGCAGGCTTTTAATTTTTACTTTTTTTTAACTTCCGTATCCTTACTTCATATTCATCAGGCTATCACCTGGTGGGGAAAAAGAGGAAGGGGCAGAGTCTACAATTTCAGAGGCTAAGCAAGCAAAATTCTCCAGAGATGGGGGTATTGAACCTCAACCAGCCTCTGGACAGACACCAACTGCATCAAAGACAGTTCTTAACGCATGATAGTGTGTCAACAAATATTTGGTATCATTTGTTAGTCTGATCTCTTAGGCATTAAAAGGGAAACAAAATCTAATATTTTAGATTTTGGTTGAATATGTTATGATGTAGAATAATCACAAAACTGTTTAATTAATTGATTTAAAATGTCACCAAATATTGAGTGAAATGTGGTATTATATATTGCCAAACAAATTAGATGCACATGATTCTTATGTTGGTTTCTGTTGCTTGAGTATATATAATATAATCATGATCTTAATGCATAGATTTTTTGGGAGTTTGTGTAGTTTGTTCTCTATCAAAATTCACTACATTTTAATAAGGTGATGAAATATATCATTGCTTGTATCTAAAACATTTTAGAAATGCTTTAGTTATAATAATTAACTCAAAACAGGAAGTGAACTAGATTCAAAACTATAAAATGAGAAGAGATAATATTTAGCCTAAATGTCTTTTATCAATCAATCAGAAAGAAAACTTGGAGGGAGCTCTGAATCTCCTAAGACAGATTTTCATACAGATATATCTTTACTTATAGACACATAAATATATTCATATATATTTAAGAGTGCTGTAAATGCTTGTAGCTAAAGAGTAAGACTCCTTCAAATTCTGTTGAGGTCTATATTTTCTAGTGCACCCAATAGATGGAACTATCATAATAAAAGAGTGGGTGCAGGAACAAGGGGCATATTTTTTTTTTATTATCTAAGATAAAGAGAAAAGCAAAATGAAAACTGAAGAGTAGTTTAAACACCAATTAAGTGGATATAAAAGGAATCTCTGACAATTCTTTAAATGCAGGAGCTCCATCTTCACAAGAGTCCTGGCATATGCTGGTTGCCATTTAAGGTTTAAATGGATGGCAACAGTGGTATTGAGAGGCAGAGATAATATAATATACTTGCTCCTATTTGTCCGGCCTTTCTAATGAGCAAGTGCCCTTTCTTTTTTTTTATTTTTTCTTTTTATTTTTTAAGGGAGTGGTCAGTGATTGACTATGGAATTTAAACAGTGTGAAAAGGGGGTGGGGAAAAGGTTGGGGAAGTGAAATAGTGATAGGACCAATATATTGAGTCTAAAAAATTGATGGAAACCAGTGTCTAGAAGTGGTGAGTTACAAAGATACAAGGTGATAGAGAGGTGGGGATACATGAAATTAAGATCATAGAGAATTTAAAGTTACTGGTAGTAAGTAGAGTAGTAACTACAGTACTTAAAGCAACAAGAAAATTGCAAATTATCAGTTTTAACAGTCCAAAGAGTGTATAAACAAAACATTAATCAGAGTTTCTAGTTGAAATTCAGGTCAAAGATAAACTTATTTTTAAGCATTGAATTCATAAAATATCTATATGTTTATATTTTAATTTCTAAAAGCATGCTAATTGATAACTCACTGATTACAATTTTTATAATTTAAACACCTCATGCATTCAAAATGGGCATATGGATTTCAGTGAAATTACTCACTCCCACTCAATAAAAAACTCTGTGGCAAAGCTCCAGAATTAAAATAAAAATTCAGCATTCAATTTATTGTCCTGACACATTTTACACAGATTTAGCATAATTAGTACAAGAGAAAAAAACCTCAAACGTCAAACCACTTTCAATATTTTGTTTTCAGAAACTGATTTGAATATTAGTCATTAGAAAAGTATAATCGATATTACATTTATAAGGGAATCTTCCTTTTTGATATCCTATTTTTTTGACCTGCTGTATTAATGATATGTCCATGTTTTTGCACAGGATCCCACAATAACTCAAAGTAGTGTGCTTACTAATATATCACAAAATACATCTAGCTTTCTGCATAATATCAATAATTAAAGACTTAACTGAATTCTGAGAAATTACAAATAACAAATACCTAGGTGTATCTAATAATTGATCCTAGATGATTATAACCAAGTAGCTCTATTGATGTTCCTCAGAGTTGACTGGGGGAATCTTTTATGCATTTAGAAACTACTTTTTGAGCATTTACTATCTGTTCTACCTTTTGATAAGCATGGAAAAAGAAAAATATAACCTCTAGGTCATTGATATAAAAAATACATAAACTCATTGAAGAGAAAATACATGAAATATGTCGCTAAAGTTATCTGATAAATTGTATCACAAAATGAAATGTTATGAAAATTAAGATTATGGTGGAGAAAAACATACCCAGGGCCTTGTTCTTTTATATTGAGATGACTTTGGCAATTTGGGGTCTTTTATGCTTCCATACCAATCTGATAATTTTTTTGTTCTATTTCTTTAAAAAATGCCAATGGGATTTTGATGCATTAAATCTGTATAAAGCTTTAGGTAATATGGTCATTTTAACTATGTTGATTCTTCCAATCCAAGAATACAGAATATCTTTCCATTTCTTTGTATCTTCTACGCTTTCTTTTAAGAGGGTATTATAGTTTTCATTTTACAAGTCCTTCACTTATTTCATTAAATTTAAGCTTCTTGGATCCCTGCTTTATATAAAGCCTTTATAATGCCTTTTTTCTTTTTCTATAGCTATTTAATCACTCGGCACCTTCAGTTTTAATCCCTGTCAGTGTTAGCAATAGTTTTGGTAACATTTGCTCAGATTCCCCTAGGGCTTTGTGGTGATCAGTCTCTGAGGGTATAGAAGAAGGACCTTCTGGGTTAAGAGTTGGGGGCTTTGGATCAGCTCATTTTTGCAAGCATGGCCAGTAAAAATCATCTGTCGTTTTTTTGCTATACTCACTTTTCCATTGTCCTTGTTTCTCTGCTTTCTGCCTGGATGACTGGGCCATTCTGCCAGCTGCTAGAAGTTCAGGCACTTCCAAGCAGGACTATTCAGGGAAGTCACCACACCTTCTCCATCTCCCTCCTCCTGCAGGGAACTCCAGTGGCTCAAGAGGCAGATTTTTGTTTCTCCTAACCACTACCCAACACCCAGGTTCTGACCTTGGTAGCTCTTATATGCAGATCCCACGCTCAGATGTGCTGGTATGCTGTTTCAGTGTTTTTTGTTGAGGTTTAGATTTTCAGCTTATTATTGTTTCAAGGAGAGAGATCTAGGGATGTCTCTCACTTCACCATGTTTCTCCAAACCCAATAATTACTTTTAAAGTGGGGACTCACACCAGATCACTTGCTATGATTGTTAAACTGTTGCTGGTCTGCTACAAAGTATGGACAGAAATTGAGAGTAATCATTTAAAAACTTTCAAAACAATAAGAGCATATGATTTCATATATTACCAAAATTTAGGCTGTAAAGAATTGGGAAAAAAAATAAAACTGGCTTTCCATCACAGACATTTTAAAAAATAGTGCTTCGTTGGGAGTCATTCTTGCTGAATGCCCTGCAGACAGGGTTGGAGTTGCCTGCAAGCTAGAAGTTTGCAGAGCAGGTAGGCTCATTAATGGATAGCTTGTTACTGAAGGAGGAAGTTTGGCTTAATGGAAAGAGTTGAATGTTCCTTGCCCCAGGGAATAAGAGATGAAAACAGGAACAAGGATGTTTTGAGATAACTTATGTAAAGGTCAGCAATCATTTGCATATGTGTGGGTGTTGCTTCTCGTGCTCTTCCAAGGGTATAAATATGCTGTGCTAAATAAACTCGGGGCAGTATTCACTGTTAGTCCTCCCGACTCTATCTTCTGTCTCTCTCTCTCTCTTTTTCTCAATCTTCACTCCCCCTGTTGGGAACTGTTCACTCTTAGCTGGCTGGCTCCGTCACTGCTCAAGGTCATTTTTTTCTTCCCAAGAAATATCTTCTCTATGTACTTATAAAAAACCTTCTTGGAGACACACAAACACACACACACACACACACACACACACACACACACACACACACACACACAGAACAAACATGTCTAGATAGTCATGACCTGGAGATATTATGTATTGTATATGATGATATTAATTTAGAATCATTGATTGTAGAATGATCTTTGTCCATTTAAGATTCTTCCAGGTACAAGTAACAATTTTAAACAAGAAAAAAAATAATGTTACTTTACAAGACATAGAGAAGTGAGGCAGCATGGGCAAGTAAATCAGATACTCAATCAAGGTTCTGTTATCTATCTACTATACCATTCACAAGAATGCAATTTTTTAAGATGGTTATAGCAAACTTAGTCATCTTTTCCTCACATAGATAAAGGAATTTCTTCTTCCATATGCTGTTTTTCTAAGGCACAGAAAACTTACCATGAAGTTTTCACGGTAACTTTCACTCATTTTGCATTGCCCAAAACTATGCTGTGTGCTCATAACAAGCCAATCAGTGCCAGGAAAACTGGAATGATCACATTTGGTTTATGCTAACAAGTATGCACCCACCTTAATGTGTTCTCATCTCAAAACGTCCTCAAAAGTGAACATATTTTTATTCAATTTTAGTAATACAAAATATGTCAACAATGAATTGAAAATAACTAAAATATTCACAAAATGCTAAAACACTTAAGATTTAACTATTTTCTAATTATTTTAAATTTTAGATGAAATTGTAAAGGAACCTTTTTTATATACAAAATAAATTATTTCTTACTTCAAAATATTGTCACAGAGAATCCTTAGCATTAATAGGTAGTCAGGCATGAGCAACAGGAGCCAAGGCTCAGCTCTGTAATCATAGAAACTTCTCGTCAAGATTTTCCTTAAGCACCTCCCAGAAATACCCCTTTTAGGGTTATAAATTACCCCAAATCTCAGAGCGCAAAGGTCATAAAAGCTGCTGGCTAAACCAGCTACAAAAGCATGTGCAGAAAGTACTGCCTATTACCATTGTTATAATATCATGATTATGCCTAGAAGTTCATAAATCTAATTATAACAGATTGAATTCTGGGTAAGCACATGAGCAGTATGCAAAGTATTATATAGCAACCAACTGTCAGTCAAGGTGACGTGACAAACGGATCATCTAGGCCTTCCCATCACAGACCAAATACAAAGCAGACCTTTCCATTTCTGCATTGTTACAGCTTTCCTGGCTTGGAACCCACCCCTCTCTTTGGGGCCGAGTATCTTCTCTTTTCATCCTCTAAATTCCACAGGGCTGCAGCCTTCCCTAGCATGGCCCATCTCCTTCTAAAATGTACTTTCAATAAATCTTACTTTTCCTCAATCTCTCCGACCTGTAGTTCTTTATTGCATCAGCAGGGAAGAACCGAGAAACAACACACAATGCCATCATCCTCCGCCTCCTCCCTTAAGCCACTGGGTAATGCGAGATTTCACCTCACCTCATCAGTGTTTAATATAAAACAGATTATTACAACATTGATTCAGCTTTTCCTCCTATCAAGGTATTAAGCCTGAATCTGAGCTCTTACTTCAACTGGAATGTCCAGGCGTCCATAGATAATACTGAATCTATTGTTTTCAACAATGCCGGTATCATAAATTACCCAGCTGTCTGATTTAATTAGATTTGGACCTCTTTGCAGGAATAGTACTTTTGGTCAGTCTGTGAACATTATCTTTACTCCAGGAAGACTTCCTTAGCTGTCTTTTTTCCTGATTCTCATTGATGAACTAGATGATCTGTGATTTATCTTGTTGCTTTCGTGCAAGTACCAGCCTCTTCTTAATTTGTTTACCACCAAAATGTTCATTGTTTTCTAGAGCCTTCTTTGGCTTGAATTTCTCCATTCTCTTTTCTAAGTAAAGTTAGTTCCTTTAGAGAGATTTCAGAGCTCTATGTCTCATGGTCTACCTCTTGCTTTGGGAAAAATCTCAAACCAGTGCTTTGGAGCCAGGGGCTGTCAGTGGCCTGCTTCTCTCAGAGGAACTACTGTTTTATAAGCAAGGGCAATAGCCTCTGGTCAAGACTTGCCTTACCTGGTGTGTAATCTCTATGTGAGACGAGGGCCTCAGAGACCCCTGTATCACGGCCTGCCATGTCTAAGATAAAGTACATGTCCTACTAGCAGGGGCTGCATGGAGAAAGGGGGTTCTGTGGAGGAAGGAGGCTCCCTACGTTTAGGCTACATCTTCCTGGAAGTTAGCCTCTGAAACATAACTTTAGTGGGGAGTAAGAAATACTAGGTACACTATAGCCATTGACTGTGGCTAGGGGGAAAGAAAGCCCCATCTTCTTGGCCACATGTGCCCAAAGTGGAGCTTCTGTCAGTTCTGAGCTGGGTGTTGGGAGGAGGGAACATGTTCTCATTCAAGTGCCACAATCTCACTGTTATTACTGAAATTAAATTTTCTGAAGAAGTGCTTCTTCAGTTGCTATTGACTCTTAGGACAATTTCCAAAGACTTAAAATGGTGGTTGTTTTTATAATTTCAACCAGTTATGGTTGTTTCACTGAGAAATAATTCTGCACAGTTCCTCATGCTGCTATTCCACATATGTAATATTGTTATGTTAGGATTTTTTATAATTGATTTGTAGATAAAGTTATAAATGTTGTTGTACCATATTTTCAAATACAGCAAAGCCACGTTTTTCTCTTGCGGGTAGAGGAATGCTAAGAGCAGACTTAATGTCCAGGTGTCCTCAAACAACTTAAATGACTCCAGGGTCCTAGACAAAGTAAGATGCCACCCCCAAAAGCAATGTATCCTTTAGTCACTGACCTCCTTTACATACTTGCTGACCAGGAAGCTGGATGAAACTGTGTTTCATCTGGACCTGCTCTGTGTGGCTATCACATTCTCCTTTAAGTTTGATATCTTTGGGCAAAAAATAGAACTGTTATATATTTATTGTAGGATTTGTGTATAGATTTAAGTCTTACCTTAACTAAAGGTTACCACCCAGCTTCTCAAATATTGAATAAATCCCTAAGTAATTCCATTTTAAAACCATTTGTTATCATTATTTTAATTTTTATCTTGACTTAACCCAATATTCAGCCTCAATTACCAAAATATTTTTAATAGGTAAAAAATAACAGTAATAATAACAGCTAAACTCCTCCCTCAACTCTAAAACTACAATTACACAGCCACAAAGTCACAGAGAAAGATCTTGATTGAAAAAGACAGTGCTTTAAATACCTATTTCTCTCTCCTACTTTTTTCAAGACAAATTATGACAGCAAAGCTCTAGTTCTCCTAAAATGATCCCAATTATATGGCTCATTAAGAGAGGGGCACATGATAAATACAAAGATTCTGTGCTTCACAGCAAGCTCCCCGACACTTAATAGTGCCCCACACATAATAAGCACTCATTATGTATTTACTGAATGGTGAATAAATAAATGAATGGTTGTTGAGTAAAATTTGCTTCAATGCCAAGAAGTAGAAAAGTATGGCATCCATAATTTAAAAAAACATAGAGGAATTTCTTCTTGATTTAACCCAGATCAAACTGGAATGGATAAAGAACAGACTTGAATGATGCCTTCCTTTTGTAAAGCAGCAGCCTGACTGGGTGTAAGAAATGTAGGAAACCTGGACAGACCACACACTTACTTTAAGCTGATTGACAGAAGATGTGGAGTAGATGTAGGGTAGATGAGGGTACTATCTAGATTTCACCAGTGGCTCTGAAACCAACCGCAAGATAGGAGAACTTTCAATCAGAAAGGGTCCAATACTTTGGGGCCCTTCAGGCACAACCTGCCATTGCTTTGCCTGGCTCTCCATCATGATCGCCACACAGGCAAGGTTTGTGGGCACTGTTTCAGCTACCTGGGAAAAACTCTGGTATGTCATCAGAACCTTTTTCTGCAGCTATCTCCAAATCCTGACTTGACTTTTCTCAGCTTTTCTAGCTATAGGTTTTAGAATATCTTCAATTGGTGAATGAAAGTACAATAAAAATAAAGATTTCCATTCTTTTCTCATATTGGTCTTAGCTATTTAAGTAGGGTAGTTTTTAAACTAATTTCTGAAATGTACCATTTTAGTTGCCTATTCCATGGTGAATACATAAAAAGTATTTTTAATAAATTAAAAATATTAGAATGAAAATAAAGGCAATCATTATGAAATGCCTGTTATGGGCTAAATTATGTCCCCCACAAAATTGACATTTTGAAGTTCTAACCCCCAGCACCTTAGAAGAGCAGTATTTGGAGATAGAGCATTTAAAGAAGTGACTAAGTTAAAATGGAGTTATTAGGGGGATCCTAACCCAATATGACTGGTATCCTTACAAGAAAAAGAGATTAGGACACAGACACACACATACAGAAAGAAGATGATATGAAGACATGCTGAGAAGCCAAGAAGAGAGGACTCATAGGAAAACAGCTTACTGATACCTAGATCTCAGAATTCTAGCCTCCAGAATTGTAAGTAAATAAATTTATAATGTTTAAGTCGCTTGTGATATTTCAGTACGGCAGTCCTAGCAAACTAATACAGTGCCAGTTTTTGCCTTTGAAATGGAGGTGCAGATACACAATCCTTTTTTTTCCCAAAACCCCTGGGGTTTGGTGTAATTCATAGTTGGAATTTTTTTAGAACATGTGCCATTACTGATGTAAGACAGCAACAGTGAACTAGAACAACATCATATAATCGAACTCATGAGGAGGCTACAAAGAAATGTGTGAATGGTCATACTAAGGAGGAAACACAAAATACAAATAGCTTTACTTCAGTTCAGGCTAGAATTTGATACCAAATGACTGGAAGCAAACTAAAATAAATAACCATGAATCGACTTCAAGTATATTCTACTCTTTTCCTGAGATGAAACATTTTAGAGTTGGGTAGGACTCATTAATGAGGAAAGGCAGTGTAGAGAGTGTATTCATTTGTAAATTTATAAGGTAAATATTTAATGGTTTGTTGATTTATGTTTTGGTCCACTTCAATATGTCAAAAGACCAATCAATGCATTACTGATATTAGCTAGTTTGCTGATATAAAAGAATCCCAGTCCTCATTTTCCAAACGTATATATCTGCAAAGAGATATAGCTGGTCAAAGTGTACTCACCAGAACTTCAAGTAAAGCCAGGTTCTCTGACCTATAAAACCTTTCTCTATCTGATAGACTTGACTCTCAATGTCTAGTTACAATGTCAGTTATATACAAGTTTATAGTTTATATTTTATTGCTGTGTGTTTTTTAAGTTTACTACTCTTCCATTCTGAACATGGAACCAAGAATTAGCTCTCACTATAAAGAGGCCATCAGCATAGGATACTTAGCACCAGTCACCAGCATATACTGTCCAATGATGATAATTTCTGTATTGACCACAAATGGTCATATACTAAAAAGGAAAGAAGTATGTACTGCCCACAGAAGCACCAATACTTCTCACGCAGCTCAAGCTCCTTTTGATCACTTTATTGAGATAAACCTTCTGATATGGAAAATCTAGGATTTAATTCTGCCCATCATAGTGCTGTTAGGGAATATTCTTGGGAGTTTCTGTGGATCACTGGGAAAACTTGTGGCTCATAGACATAGCTTAGTGTTCAGAGAAATCTGTAATCAGCCTGAAGAAGGGTCCAGTCTAAATCCTGGATTGATTGGCTGCTCTCCTTACAATAAGAATCCCAGTCTTGGGGGAAAAAAAATATGTATATAAATATATATATATATCTGTTTTTAGGAAATTTTTCTCAAGACAATATGGTATTTTTAACTGAATATAGACCATGGAACTGTATTGAATATTGTGCCCCTCCCCCTAAATTATGTCTACCTGGAACCTTAACATGTGGCCTTATTTGAAGATTGTGTCTTTGCATATGTAATTAGTTAAGGTTACACTGGATAAGGATGAGCCTTAAATTCTACATCTGGTTTTCTTATAAGAAAGTCATGTCAAGTCCCAGATACTTTCAGAGGATAACTTTATGTCTAGAAAAAGAAAGAAATTGGAATGATACAATTAGAAGCCAATGAACACCAAGGATTGCTGGCAACCACTAGAAGCTAGTGGAGAGAAACCAAACAGATTCTATCTCAGAGTCTCCAGAAGGAACTAATTCTGCCGAAATCTTGATTTCAGGCTTCTAGCCTTTAGAACCGTGAGAGAATAAATTTATGCAATTTTAAGCAATCTAGTTTGTTAAATTTTATTACAGCAGCCCTATGGAGCTAATATAACCATAAATAATCTCATCAGAGGAGATATTCCTTGAAGATAACACCAATCAATGTTGGACTGAGATATAGTAAAACACTTTTGAGTTTTTTATAGACTTTCCAACAACATTAGTGTATTAATAAATATAGGACAGTAAGAAAAATCTAGTCAATGAAGTGTCAGCCCCAGTTTTTAGGAAAAAAATATGTGACTGGTTGAGGAAGGAGATTATTATTGCACCTCAACTGTGAAAAATTTCTGCTCAGATGTGCCAACCCTTAGTCTGTTTTACTCGTCCAGTTCTCATCTGTACTAAAACCTGTCGTATTTCCTTTTGAGAGTCTTATTTTGCCTATTCACAGGTCCATGATTAAAACCAATCCCAAAGGTTTAAATAAGAAGAGAATTCAGCTGTTATGTTATTTTATATAGATGAAAGAAGCGGTGGGCTATAGGTATAATTAATATAGTTTTTTCCATTATATTATTTAATAGAGTGATAAAAAAATTTTTACAAAATGCTTTTATTCTTTTTAGAACTTAATTTTTTTCAATAAATTGAAATATAAAAGGCACTAAAATATACTGCTTTTCCAATTTTAGTTATTTGCATTTTATTAATCAATAGATTTAAATTTTTAATCCTATAGAGATTCTAGAGAACTTTTTAAAATTAAAATGTTGTTTAGCAGTTTGCCATTTTAATTTTAAATTGATTATAAATCTGTGTATGTCATATAGCTAATAATTATTCAAAACAATATTTAGCACTCACATGTCCTTATTTTTTAAAAAAATAGCTAAAATATTAGGGTTGTTGCACATACAACCCAGTTTTTTATTTCTAAAAATGTGCTCTTTGACAAAATATGCAAGATACTAAAAAGGAATATAGGCAAGAAGATGAAGTTTGTTTTTGTTTTTGATTTTTTTTTAAGGAAACACATTGGTTCTACCTATCTTAGAAAATATACTTCTTGCATAATGTGATGGAATCTTTCAAGAGCCATATTCAAATGAGGTTGCTGTTATGATCAATACAATTTTATTAATGATTTCTGAATCTAAACCTCATTAAAGATGGGAATCCTTCCTCTCATGGGTTTTGTCAAGGATATTACTCCTTGGGATTTATGAGGCAGTGGTAGCTTCATCTCTCTGGAGCCCACCTTGGCATTGCATCCACTGAGTGTGTGAATGAAATACAATAGTCATTTGCTGTAATAATCTTGTGAGGTAAAATTCATGGCATTTCAGTAAATAAAGTATAAACATAGTGCTTTGGAATATCTGTGATGCTTCTGCTGAATACATGTTAATTTAAGGTAGGAAAACAATACATTTACATCATGTAATTGATCCACCCTGTGTGGATTATCTTAACCGTCTCAGGAGTATTTTGCCATGTCCTGTTACTAGTAACACTAAATTACAGAACTGATACATAAAAAGAAATATCCTGAAAAAGATCAAATTAACGACATCTTCTATTTATTCCTAGTTTAAAACTGAAGTTTAGAAACAGTCTCAACTTTTATAACCAAGAACATGTGCAGAGTAAGTAAAAATGAAGGCAAGAGGAGAAATATAAATTATACCAAGAACTAAATCATGAGCTGTCTGTTCATTTGTGTATCGCTGAGCAGAGGCATAGAGCCAGCCCACAGTTCTGGTGGCTGAATGTGTGGCACAGGGTTAGCCTTTGGCTTTGCCTCAGGAAAAAGACTTTAACAGCTAAACCTATATAAAAATTCATACTTTTCAATTATCCCTGCCTGAGAATGGCTTTGCAGTGATGTGTCCAAGATCAGAACAAGGTTAATGCATGTAACATTTTTCAAAAAAATGGGTTTCAAGAATAGCTACAGGGAGGGGTCATGAGTTTCTTTCTTTTGATAGGTAAATCTCCCAGTAGCCTTCTTATCTCAAATGTCTACAACAGAGAAAGGTGACACAACTTAGATGGGAGGATACAGTGTATTCTCACAAAGTACACAGTCAAGTCTTTTCTTCATGGACTTTAATTGCAATATAATAAGAAAATATTAAAAATTGTGGTGATAAATTGGGGTTTCTATCTTGTTGCTTTTTGTGTGTAGAATTTCTACAATTGAATTCTGAGGACAAAGATGTTTTATATTATTATAATGATCAACCTTCTCCCTTGCAGCTAGGAGATTAGGAAAGTATTATTTAGATAACAGGAATACACCAAATATTCACATTTTTACATGGCTTTAAATAAAAAAAAATTTTCTTGACAACAGCCTTTGGCAACATGCATAAGACATGTTTTGCTCACAACATATAATACATGTTTGTGTGACAAAGACTTAAAAGGAAGAAAAAAGTGTGAAAAACCCTTGAGCAAAATTTTAAACTTGCTCTTAGTGACAGACATCATTGAACATCTAACATAAGACACCACCATTGTTGCATATAACATAGAGATATACTGCATAGTTGTATGTAAAGTAGAAATGCTAAGAGAGAAACAAAATTATTAAACTTTGAAACTTTATTTCAACAAAGGAAAGTTCTTTGTACCTTAGATACTAATGTTTTCTACCCTAACCCTAGAAAAATATCTAAATGTTGAATGTTTAGGGGACAGTTTGGGACAAGTATGAATAAAACCTCAAATAATGAAAACAATAATAACAATAGTAACAAAAAACTTAAGGCATCTAAGTTACTGTTGGGAGCAATCTAAATCCATCACTGCTCCAGTGGTGCTGAGAGGGCTTTGGTTATTTCCACTGACACAGTAAAACAGTGGTCCCCAACCTCTTTGGTACCAGGGACCAGTGCTCCTATGAGAACTTAATGCCTGATCTGAGATGGAGCTGTGGCTCAGATGCTAGCTCTAGGGTGGCTGTAAATACAAATGAAGCTTTGCTCTCGCTAGCCCACAGCTCACTCCTGCTGTGCAGCTGGGTTCCTAAAAGATCAAAACCCTGCACTGGTCCATGGCATTGGGTTGGGGGAATCCTGCTGTAAAGAATTACAAATCAGTAACATTTAAGAAAAGTAAGATTTATTAGAGTATGATTCACAAAAGAAAAGGGCTATGCCAGAGGTGGCTACAAAGCCATAGAAGTAGGAAAGTTTGCATTATATTTGGGCCTGTGATGGGAAGCAAACGAGTGGTGCTAGATGACTGGCATTATGTTGTTATATAACCTTTTTTTCTACTGTGAACGTGGTTATCCAGAATTCAGTCTGTTATAATTAGATTTATGAACTTCTGAGCATATGTATGATATTATAATGATGATATAATGAAACTAAGATCAAGAAAGGACAGTTTACATACTAACTGTGCAAGCACTTGTGGCCAGGCTAACCCAGCGTTTACTTCTGTGGTTTTACTTCCTTGTAATGGTCATTTTAAACCTTAAAATATGTATTTCAGGGAGATCTCTGAGTTGGTCTTCATTACCCCATTGCTCATGTGTACCTATCTGCCTAACATCTAAATCTAGAGTACTAATGTAGACTCCAAAATGAGCAAGATCCACCAAACTGTGCCCTCACCTACATGACCTTTATAAACAAGGTAGGAATAAGGCAGGAAACTTAAACAGAAAAATAACTTAAATGTCTAGTTATTGCAGAAAAGGTCTTATGGAAAGAATAGATGGTTAAGTAGTAAAATTAGATTTGTTTATTATCTAGATTTCATTTTATTTCCTCAAATTTAAAAAATCTATTTTACTCTCCTACTCTTCACATGAGTATTAACAAAGTTTTAATTGATAATCATTTAACCTTAATAATCACTAAATGTAGAGCTATTTAGACTCTTTTTAGATGTATCATTTGACATTCATAAATAATAAAATCTCAGAATATAGAAAAATCTACTCGGTAAAATTATTTTATCAAAAAATTCTGTATTTTTGCACACTTAATATTAAGACTTACTAAATTAGATATATTATGTTAGCATAATTTTTTAAACTGATCAATTAAGGTTAAAAGACTAATTCAACATGGTGCATATTTAGTACTAGACAAGTTGTCTATAAAACTTTAATAAACAAATTGAAAATATGAGTAAATTTTTCACTATGAGAAGGTTTGTATAGAGTTATTTAAAGGATAAAATTAAGTGTGTGTGTGTGTGTGTGTGTGTGTGTGTGTGTGTGCGCATAATGGACTAGAAATCAGATGACCCATGCTCTGATTATAGTTAAACAATTTTGTATAAGCCATTTACCTTCCATCTAGGTCATGAGAAATGGGTACATTGAGATCTGCCTTACTGGCCACACAAAGTCATGATATGATATGTGAACACAAAATAAAAATTATAAGGTGTTTTTTAATTAGTTAGCTGATTTTAGAACTGGATATGAGCAAGATAGATGAAGAATAGTAATAGAAAGAGAGAGAGAGAGTTAACTAAAATAATCTATGCAAGGAAATTGTGTTTTTTATAATAATAAACTGATCAGAGGTGGAAAATTCTGTAAATTGGTTGCTACCTGACAACAAATAAATTATCTAGCTGATTTTTCCCCTAAATTGACTGAAAAAATGAGTTGTTTTGGCAACATGTAAACAACAGACAGAGAAAAATTTAACCTTCTCTAACCTCCATTATCTACCTGAATTTGAAACCAAATGCAGATGGAGAACTCATTATTGCAGTGACAACCTCTGTTGTAATTAAAAAACATGGGATCTATTTCTAAAGTAGGGGTAAGGCAAAGGGCAAAAAATGTCTGACCCTTTCCATGCATTATCCCCAGATTTCTTAACATGAAATCAGCTGTTTCAAGCAGATATACTGACCTATGACTGACTAGCTAATATAACTATGACAGAAAATTTTAAGTGCTATTAATTAGCCAGTAGAGTTCAATAGTCAAAAGGTGAAAATCAGAATAAATTCTAGGATAGTTGCAGATTCCTCTCACAAAATTGCATAAACCTTAGCATTCTCTTTCAAATGGGAACATTTATACCAATATAGTGTGAAGAAATTAAATCCATGGTGCAATTCTTTTTGTTTTGTTTGTTTCCCACCAGTTTGAATGTGTCTACTGATCTCACATTCACATCATTATGGAGTCTTTACATTTCATTTTGTTGCTTAATCTATCAGCCCAAATCATTTTCTTTTCACTCTTTTCTTCTTGGCGCTGAATGCTGTTTCAAAATAAGCATGAGAGTTTTTTGTACAGTGACCTGGTGGGCCACATTTCATATCAGATTGCCTGGATACAAAAAAGAAAAAAGAAAAAAATTATTTTTATTAGGTGTATTTGGTATTTAAAAAAAGAATGGAGTACAGAAATAGTGAAAGGAAAGTAGTAAAACCAATGCAAAATAAATATATATCATCTGTTGTACTGAATCTGTCTTGTAGACTTGGTCTAGCAGATTCAAAATCCCCTAAATAAAAGACTTAATGCTACTAGTGCTCTATAACAGTAATTCTTCTAATGTAGCTTCTTTATTTACATAACACAGAGCATCTATATTCACTTAAAACTTGTAAGCAATAGATACAGAAAATAAATATCTATTTCGTTAAACTAACTTTTGAAATTCACCTTTGTAAGACTTGGAATTTCATGTAGTGTGGATACTATCTTATTTCTCATCTTCATATGCTTCTCATTTTCCCTACTGAATGGTAATTCTACCATCCAGATGCCAAACTGCGAAAATATTCTTCCAGCGGCAGCATATGGTTCCTTGGCAAGCTTATCTAGCATCTGTACAAAAAAGCTTATAGTTTCCTCTGGGTATGGAATACTTCTGGCTGCTAAGAGGCTATTTGTGCAGTCTTTTCCTTATAGACACCATTTCTCTTGACAAACCCTTGGTTCTATGCAAATTTTGCACATTTTTTTGTCCATTTGAGAATCAATGATATACACAAGCTTGCTTTACAGCCAGGCAGCTCTCCAAGTATTCTCATTCTATGGCCAGGGGGAGGGTCTGGCACTGATACAAATTGCTTTACATATAATAAAGGTTTATTTTGCTACCTTGATAAGCAATGTTTTGTTACTAATAAAATACTAAGATCGTTCACATTGTGGTAGCTCTACATAATGATTATCAAGGTCAAGAAAAATAACATTTGAAACAAAAAGCTTCATGAGGTAACACTATGGAAAATGTATGCATGCTCAGCGTTCATGTCATTGTACATGGTGTGTGTGATGTGTAGTTACTCATACACAACTTTTCCCTCACTGAAAATTTAGGCTCTGCACAGCTGTTTGAACTGAGCCCCCCATGTGGCAGAGAGAACCAGTATCTCCAGCACTATTTCTGTGGGGTACAGTTTCTTCAGTCACCATTTTATCTAAGCACTAAAAGCAATGGCCATACTGAAGAATATAAGAGTTAATTTATGCCAGATTGGAAACAAAATCTTTTATGGCTTCTGATAGCCTTCATATCATATTACTCTAAGTTTTGGTTTATCTTCTCAGAATAAAATAATTAAAATGTGTAAAAAGGAACTATGTTTTAACAAAACTCATTATTCCTATTGAAAAGTGAAGACACACAAAAAAGTATAAAAATATTAATAATCATGCTTTCGTGCTCTGTATGTAATGTTCCTGGAAACCAGCATTCTTAATGTTCCATCTTTTTTCTATATGGTATTTTAAAAAATATCTTTTAAAATAGGCTCTTAAGAATACAGAAGTGAAGCATGTTTTCACTATATATAATTTTCTCATAGATGATGGTTACATGATTTAAGATTTCTGAATAAATTCAGAGATGAGTAGGAAAGTCTTTGATAGATGAAGCTATGTTGAAGGAAGCCAGTGTTGTATACATTGAATATTTTTAACACAAGAATATTTTTCACATAATATTTTAAAGGGGTTGTTTAAAATAGATGGAGACTCCCTTGGCCAGATAAGCAGCAAATGAATTTAAACAAAGTTAAATAGGGTTTTTATTACTGGAAGACATTTTCTAGCCTTCAGAATACTGGCATGCATTGTAAATTTCTAAAGGAGGATATGTCGTATACACACTTGACACTGAACTCTTCTTTCCTTAGTAAATTCTACTGGAATGCAGCTGTGCAAAATTGTGTGAAATTCTTATATATAGAAAGAATCTGTATTACAATTTCTTGCATAAATATAACTTTGGGAACTAGCAATAGAAGCTCCAAAAATATGAAGATGTGTGATGAAATGCACTTAATGCAAACTATATTGGAGAGTTTTAATATAAAGTTAGCACATTGAAAATATTTAGAAACATTATAGTAAAATGTGTATATCTAATGATTTGATATCATTATAGAGGACTAGACAATCTTCCTGCTCCACAGACAGACAAATACTAAATCATATAGAATAAAGATATTGTTCAATACCTAAAATGACTTGACAAATGAGAGAGGCATTCCAAAATGCAGATATAAACATCAAGCACTTGAAGGAAATGCAAAAGAAAAGAACTCCACTGTGTTATCAAACTAAATATGTATAGTAGTGGATATTTTGGTTAATTAATTTTAATTTTTATTATTAGTTTATTCCAGTGTTTAAATTATTCTTTAGTAAAATTTTCCTAATTTATTTCTTTTAAAATTGTCCATTTCTATTCAAGTTTGCAACTTTATTGGTATAAAGTTGTTCAAATCCTCAATTCTCACATATGAAAAACTCTATTGAGATGAATAAATGGAGAACAGCAGAAATTCATTAAGTAACCTAGAATGATATTGGCAAAAATTGTCTTGGTTCTATAGGTCAACTCAGAGAAACCAATAGAGAAATGTCTTCAAACTGTAGTTGCAATTTGAAACACATATCAGAAGGGTTGATCTGGATAAGAGGTGGTTGTGATGTCATCTCTTATACAGCTTAGGAATCAAAGGCAGAGAAGCTGGACTTCCAATTTAGGGAGCTGATTTTGACAAAGGAGGGGAAATGATTCAGAGTTCCAATCCTTGTGCCTTGGCCTTCCTGGAGCTGAAGAGTAGTAGCTAGGGCTGTAATCTAGACCTTCATGAGAACCCCAAGGTGATCAAAGCATAACAGAGATCAAGGCTGACAGGCAAGGAGGTTAGCAGTGGGTAAAGAAGTTCCTCAGACAAAGATTGGCTATTAGCTGCGGTATTGTGTTAAAGAGCAAATGACTTGGAATTAACCTTAGCCCCTATGCACACAATCTGTGTGAGCTTAATCAGATGTTTTACTTTCTAAAGTTCTTCCTTTGTAAAATGGTTCTTACCTAATAAGGTTGTTGTGAAGATTAAATGAGATAATGATAATCTTTTTGAAATCCTTGTCAGTAATATAGGATGTTGTTAATTAAGTATTAATATCATTATTACTAGCAGTATTAATAGCATGGAATCCACCTAATCCATCTGCAGCCAGCCTTCAGCAGCTGAAAGCAAGAGAAAGAAGGAAAGGGAAATGGATTATAATATTATACATTTTAATAGTGAAAAAATGGGTTTCTATAAATGACGCCGACTTCAATAAACCTGAGATGGCACAGGTGTAAGAAAAAAGAAAAGAGATAATGAAAATGACTTTTGTCTAGTACCCCAAGTGTCCCAAGATTTGCCAATACTGAGACTAATTGAAAACTGTGTCAAATATTCTTAAGACAATTCAGAAAAAAAAATGTCAAAATGTTGCTTCAAAGGCATCAAAATAAACATCACTGAAATACCTGCATCCTCAGTTTCCATTGCATATCGTTATCTTCAAAAGAAAAATGCAATCAGTCATTGAAAATATCACGTGATCTTAGACTCTTTTGTTAGTACCTAAGTGGCATAAAGTTCCAATATCATAAGAAAATAATTGATAATAGGTAGATAAAAGCCAATAAGTTTGGCTCAGATGAGTGAATAATTTAGAAAATCTAGCTGGATAAGTACATATTTCTCTGCTAATTCATCCTTACTCTCAGGGCATGCACTGTGCCCATCAGGTTTTTAGTTTGCTCAGATTAACCTGGAGATATAATAGTTATAAACCTTATATCCACAGACTTTTTCTTCTTTCCAGACAATAATAATGATAGTAGTGATAACAATGAACTCCCTTTCAGTTATCGTTTTTCATTATGTTCATATACTTCAATGTGTCTGGTCCCATTCTCAGTGCCAGGATACAGATTCTGAATAGTCTATCAGATCTAATTGTTTCACAAAATACTATATTAATTTACTTTGTACTGCCTAAATTATAAATTCTACATTGATCAGCTTATGATCTTTCCACTTAAACTTTCAAGATTTTAAAAATCTTATGACATTCAACATCTGAATTCTTTTTTTATTCTTTTCTTCGTCATGCTCTACATATCAACTTATTTATTTTAAAATGAAAAGTTTCTACCTTTTGATCCCCTTCACCAATTTCTCCCATACTCTACCCTCCATCTCTAGTAACAACTGATCTGTTATATGAGCTTGGGTTTGGGGAATTTTGTTTGTTTTTAGATTCCACATATAAGTGAGATGACATGTTTTTGTCTTTTTCTGGCTTATTTCACTTAACTTAATGCCTTCAAGGTCCATCCATGTTATTGCAAATGGAAAGATTTCCTTCTTTCTTATGGCTGAATAATATTCTAATATATAAGTGTGTGTGTGTGTGTGTGTGTGTGTGTGTGTGTGTTCTTTATTCATTTATCTGCCAATGGACATTAAAGTTGTTTCCTTATTTTAGCTATTGCAAATAATGCTACAATGAATAAGAGGGTACATATTTTTTGAGATAGTGTTTTCATTTTCTTCAGATAAATACCTAGAGTTGAATTGCTATACCATTCACTAGTTCTAGTTTTAATTTTTTGAGAAAACTTCATATTGTTTTCTATAGTGGTTATACCAATTTACATTCCACCAACAGTGCACAGGGGTTTCCTTTTCTCCATATTCTTGCTAACAAATGTCCTTGTTATTTCTTGTCTTTTTGATTATATAGCCATTCTAACAGATATGAGGTGGTAGCTCGTTATGGTTTTGATTTGCTTTTTCCAGAAGAATGATGTTGAGCTTCTTTTCGAGTATTATTTTCCTAATGAACTATGCCAAGCATCTTTTCATGTTGGCCATCTGTATGTCTTTTTTTTTTTAAAATTTCTATTCAGATCTTCCACTCGTTTTTAAATCAGATTTGTGTGTGTGTGTGTGTGTGTGTGTGTGTGTGTGTGTGTGTGTGTGTTTGGCTTTTGCTACTGAATTGTATGAGTTTTTCATTTTTTTGGATAGTAACCACATATCAGATACATGATTCACAAATAATTTTTTTCCCTACAGTAGGCTTACTTTTCATTTTATCAGTTTTCCTGAGCAGAAACATTTTAGTTTGATGTAGTCTCACTTGTTTATTTTTGTTTTTATTGCCTTATTTCACTTTACTTTTATTCTAATACTTTTTTTGATATTTTATTTGTCTTAGTCTGATTTTATTTTTTAGATGTTATCTTTTTTTTTTTTCTTTCAGAAATGCCAACCTATATTGAAGAGAGTAATAATGTGTACGCATGACAGTTTTTTTTAAAAAGTTTGTGGTAAAATATACATAATAAAATTTGTCACTTGAACCTTTTCTAAATATACAGGTCAGAAGTGTTAAGAACATTCAGGATGTTGTGCAACCAATCTCTAGAACTCTTTTAGTCTTGCAAAACTTAAATTGTCTTCCGTTAATCAACAATTTCCCCTTCTTTTCTCCCTCTAGTTTCTGGCAACCACCATGAAACAGTCAAAGAAATAGTAGTTCTTTCTTTAGGTCCTTTCCTGAGATGTATTGTACTTATTAGACTCTTAGTGCACAGAATCTATTTGCCAGATATCAACTGGTAATAGCTTTTGGAATTACACATTACTTTTGGAGGTTGTAACTTCTGGCTTAATATCTATAAAATATATTTTCTGGAGTTTTTGGGACTAAGCTCACCTAAATAAGAATTATAAGGGGTGTTTATAAAACATGCATATTTTGAGCTGCACTCTAAATTAACTGTAACAGAATTGTTCATACAATTTGTTTTCTCTCAGGTGAGTCCTAAGAATCTATATATGTTTTTTAATCAAAAATACCCAATGATCCTTAAGCAAATTAAAATGTGATCATTTTAATTGTGGAATTATTCCACGTGTATGCAGTGAATTCCAACAATCCACATTCTATTAAGAAACACCAACTAATCCAAGGAAACTACGATTCATACCGTGCCACTCATACCTTTGAGGAAGGACACTGAAGTTTGTTAGTAATGTAACCTGAATCTAGAGACTAGAGAGAAGGATTAGAGAGTAACCCTGACAGTGACTTCCCTAGGCAGGACCTAAATTTCTAGGTTCTTTTTTTGGAAATTTGCAGACAATGGCCAATTTAGTTAACTTTTTGGCTTCCTTCTTCTATAAAATAATTTCATTTTGTAGTTGCCCCACCTCCATACAAAAATGTTTACTTAGCCTTTTGTTTTCTGGAATTGTAACTTAAGATTGTCTAATGGGCTTGGATATGAAAGGGAAAGTACACTGGTCTTATCTCATCATCTCATTGGCCTCAGTGGGGATAAATATCAGTACATCTAAGGTCAAAATTTAATTCCTTATAGTGACTTGCAATTAGAAGGGAGATCTACATTGCAGTTATAACATTGCCAGACCTCAGGAAGATGTATACCAAATCTACTTATTCCTATTTATAAGGAAGAGAAAGAGAAAAGGCAAGATTTATGTATATATATATATAAATATACATAATATAGAACTAAGTACACAATAAACAGAATTTTATCCAGATGATCCCTTTTGTAATACTGTACCCTTCATAAAGATTAAATAATGTTATCAGACAAGTCTTGTATGATCACAAAAATGGAACTAACATATTTATTTTTTCAAGTAATGGAGTGAAGACAACTTGTCTGTAAACTGTGAAAGATTTAACCATTTAACTGCAGGATTTTATTTGTCCTTGTAGTTTCAATTTGATTTTTAAATTAAATATTAAAACTTAGAAGAAATGCACTCGACTTTTACTTACCAGGAACTATGGCCTTATTGTATCCTCTTCTAATGCCTCATTAGGACGACTTGTTTTTTATGTGCCACAGTGGTTTCAATCTTACTCTTTCAAATACATTCAAAAAGTAAAATGTTTTCTTTCTCTATAAAAGAAAACATCAGTGTGGCCTTGAGCCATCTGGCTGTGAAGTTACTTTTGAAAATGACCAAGTTCACATTTTCTCACTTCAGAGGCCACTGTCATACTGTTATTTTAGCTTTAAAAGTATTGATTTAGTTGCAGAAATTCAGAGAAGACTCTGGAATTTATAGCATTTCATAGAATATTTAAAACTAGTCATTATTTATATAACATATTAAAAAGTATATAAATGCTTTAATTGGATTAAAGATTTTTATGTTTATGACTATGTGTCCATATGTAAGCATGTTAAATTACAACTTTCACCATATAATTATTTTGGTACCTACTAGTCCTCAGGAACAGTAAAGAACAAAAGAACTATGTAGAGATATATTTTATTTAATTAAAAATATCAATGTTCAATATTAAATATCTGAAAGGGTTTTTAAGGAAACTAGACATATAATTTATGGTTTAGGCAAGGGAAAGCAAGCATTTTTATCATAGCTAAAAAGTCACACAACATGTTCTATAAAGATATATAAATATATGGTTGTTGTCTAGGTAGACTTATAGCATTATTCTCAGATAGTATATTTCAAATATTATTTTTGTCCAGGACTGCCAGAAAGTGGAAAACTCCACATTTTGTGGATATGCAAGATAGGGGCAAAGAATGATATTGAGTGTTTTGACATACTTATATTCTAATTTCCAGTTAAACCTCATCGGACATAGTGATTTCCAAGCATCCTCTTCTCGTATCAGGAAAAAGTACAGTGAAATGTAAATAATGTATACTGTATTTAGAAAAACAACGTAAATACTTTACAGACTGTTCAGTAAATAATGTATATACTTAGAAAAAACAATATAAATATTTCATGGACTGCTGGCCACTGTTAAGATTCAGATTAAACCTCTGGGTTTAAAGAACACTGTGTTTATCAAAACTCAATTTCTTCTACCCAATAGAATTTTGCAAGGTTTGAATAAATCGCCGTATATAAACTGTGTATTCATGATACAGTCCTACTGCAGTCATGGTATTAACTATACATTATATTTTTTAGCTGTTGCACACTAAAATTATGTGAACTTTGAAGTCTAAGCTTTATTTTGTTATTATAAAATGTACAGAAAGACTTCCTGTGAAATCCTTGACAACCTTGCCAGTCACATTGTAAATTCATATTATATTCTTGATCCATTAGGATTACAAACCTGAGTCACATATTTCTACTAATAACGTTTACTGTTCTCAACTTTTGATTCCATTATAGAAATTAATTTTATTTCTTTCTCTTCTCAAAATTACACCACTCTTTCTGTATGTATGTTACCTATTAATGCTTTAAAAATATTTTTTGAGTTTCTTTTAAATCGGCTAGAAATGTGCTTCATATGTCTGTCCTTTTTAGCATTTTAGCACGATAACATATTCTTTCAGTCTCATATTTAATATTCAATATCTATTGTTAAATTCCTCATAAAATGCCAGCAAGTGCTCATATGTTCTAATTAATAGGCATAGTGTGAAGGCCATAACCAGCTTCACAGAGGAGAACAATGAGCTCACAGATCACAGCTGCAATCCACCAGAGGTTGGATGTGAACATTCAATCCTTAACTGCTGAGTATTTCAAGCAGGAAGAACAGCTGGCAAGTGAACAGAACCCATGATGCAGTAATAGTTTGTCAGAACCATGAAAAACTGTAGATGTCAAGTGCATTTCAAATAGTATTCTATACCAACTGGTTAACATTATTTGTCTCAAAAAATACACAATATAAAATTGAAGATCTTCTAGTATATTAAACCAGTATCAAGAGGAATAAAATAATAATTTATCAAAATATGTGATGTCCAAACAGTAGCTTTAAGGTATATATAGAGAGAGTGGAAAGAGGTTTAAAGAAAGTAGTATGTGATTTATTTCATCATCATTCTAAGCTATAGTGACACAAATTCTACCACAATATGGCTGGCCAATTATTTGGGGTATATAAATAGTATGTTCCATATTTGTAGATTTGTGTGTTCCTGAAGCAAGTTGAAAACCAGAGAAATGTGTCATTGGATCATCACAAAGGCTAACCAGATGTACCCAGCTTAATTTATTACTATTACATAAAAAACAACTAAAACTGTCTGCTCCTACAACTGCATTCTCTATACTCATGGATTTTAATGATTTACAGTTAACAATGAAGCCTTTTTAAATTACACCATGGGACATGGATTTAGAAACATGTGGATATGTTCTAAGGAATCCTTGGACATATGAGGATAAGAAAGCAAAATTAAGTGACAGAGTGATCAAAGAATAAGAACAATATTGCAAGAAATTTAAAAATAAACGTCAAGGGCAAAGATACAAAGAAAGATTACAAGTAAACCATGATCATTTTAAATTCATGAAGTAAACTTAAATTTTAAGAAGTCTCTCGATCACTGAATAGAAATACAAAATTTTAAAATTATCATTTTTAAAATATTTAAACAGTTATATATTTTGAGAGATGCTATAAGGACTAGAATAGGATCTAAGATTTCCTTACACACCGCTGCTCAAGTTTCTAATTCAAGGTAATCAGTGACAGATCAGGGGATGATTTATACCTAGAAATTAGAATTACTGAAGATGTTTTTTTCTTTTTATTTGGATAAATTGTGTTTTTTTTTATTTGAAAAAACTGGAGAAAGGCAGGAAAGACAGGTCATGAAGTAATCACACATCAAGTTAGAAATTGGTTAAAAACATGTAATTTGAGTAATCCAAAGAAAAATAATGATGGGCATATTTGCTCATATGCAATCCTTTTTTTTTAAGAGAAAATAATTTTCTAGTACATAGCTCTCTTTTATATAAAGAGAAAGTAATGTGCTTAAGATAAGCAAAATCACAGGAGTAAGGTTTCTTATGTCTCTTTTGCATAGATTCTGACTAAAGTCTCTTTTAAAAAATATTATTAGTTTCAGGTATAATCTACATTGGTTAGACATTTATATAGTTTTTAAAATAATCCTCCTAATTGCTCTTTATCTCCTCTGGCTCTCCATCTAGCCATTACATTAATGCTGACTGCATTCGCTAGGCTGTGCACTATTCCCGTGACCATCTCTCAACTACTAATTTGTACTTTTTTAACCCTTTATCCCATTCTTCCAGCCCCCTAACCCCTCTCACTTCTGGCCGTCACCAGATTGTTCTCTATTTTTGTGTCTGTTTTTGATTAGTTTGTTTTTTTGTTCCTTAGATTCTGCATATAATTGATATCATATTATATTTATCTTTTTCTCTCTAACTTATTTTGCTCAGATAACTTCTAGGTGCATCCATGCCATTGCAAATGGTAGAATTTATTTTTTTTAATAGCCAAGTAATATTCCATTGTATATATGAACCACAACTTGTTTATCCAATTATCTGTTGATAGACATTTGTGCTGCCATGAGCATAAAATGCATAGATCTTTATAAATTATTGTTTTGGTTTTCTTTGAATAAATATCCAGAAGTGCAATTGTTGAGTCAAATGGGATATACACACACACACACACACACACACACACACACACACACACACACACATATATATATATATATATATATGTATGTATGTATTTTTATTTTTTGAGAAACCTATTTTCTATAGTGGCTGAACCAATTTGCATTCCTACCTCTTGGCTATACCCAGAGGATGTGGATAAAAGAGTTCCCTTTTATCTGCTTCCTCACCAACACTTATTCTTTGACTTATTGATGATAGCCCTTCTGACAGGTGTGAGGTGATATCTCATTGTGGTTTTAATTTGCATTTCTCTGATGATTAGTGACCTTGGCCATCTGTATTTCCTCTTTGAAGAAATATCTGTTCAGGTCTTCTGCTTATTTTTTTTAGCTGGATTGTTTGTTTTGTTGTTGAGTTGTATAAATTCTTTATATATTTTGGATATTAACCTCTTATCAGATATATCATAAGATAATATCTTCTCTCATTCAGTTGATTGTCTTTTTGTGATGATTTTCTTTGCTGTACAAAACCTTTTTAGTTTGATGTATTCTCATTTTTTGATTATTTTAAACTATATTATCTGCATTTTGTTGACCCAATTCTAGCATAGGACACTTTGAATATTTTTCTGAAATAAGATATTATGTTCTCATATTATTTAAAAGTTATTCATTTCTTTGAATTTGTAAAATGTTTATATACATATGATCTAATTTGATTCTCAAAATAACTCTAAGAAATAGGTTGGTGTTAGCTTTATTTTATAAATAAGGGTATTGAGATCCAGTTGAATTAAATAACTTTCTTAAGATATATATCTAGAAAAAGACAATTACAATCCCTAAGCCTAAGGCTGCTTATTCCAAATGAAGAACCCCTCTTATAAAATTTTTAAAAAGAAATAAAGGACGAGGAGGGATAGATGAAAAAAAGATGATAGGACAGAAGGAATTAAAAAACTTTACCAAATTTTTGGAGTCAAAAGGAACATTTGAGCCTAGTGCCTTAGGACTGTGTACCCATAATCATCAAGAAATAAAGAAAATAACTCATAACATTTTAAACATATATTTAAGGTCTAAGAATTCATTTCCAAATTACTTTCCACTGACTATTGAATACAATAGAAAAACAAAATGGGAACTTATATAAGGTTTCTTATTAATGACTTGAATTCTTCCTAAATTTGGAATAACAGTAATTTCGCTTTTTAAGCAATTTTCACCTATAACTCCAAGTACACAAATATTTAATTTTACTTTATTTCTTCTAGGACTTCCAAGTGCTCTAGGACTACTTCATTATCTCCTCTTCATTAGAAGAGGACTTGCGGTAGAGGGAAGAAGAAATCCTAAAATTCTGGGTAGCTGAGAAGATACTCTCTTACGTAGCTACACATATGAGTTTAATGGGAATGTGTATGTATTTGTATATGTGTCTGTGAGAGTGACACACACACAGACAGACATATACAAAATAATGCCCATCAGCAGATAATAGCCATAATACCCCCCCAAATTGATTGTTTTTATATTCTCAATATTTATTTATTTAGACATTAGTTCCTATATGTTTAATCTAGTAACAAATGGGTTCTATGTTGGTATTATTTGCAGCAACAACTTAGTTTGTTGAGTGTCTAATGAGGATTCTTTAAATAAGATATTTAGCTATATTAGTTAGTCAGGCACAAGTGAAAAGAGCCAAGGCCCAGGTCTGTAACCATAGAAACCTCCCTTGAAGATCTTCCTTAAGGACCTCACAAAAATACCTTCTTTTTAGAGTTATACATCATCCCCAATCCTAGAGCACAAAGGCCATAAAAGCTGCTGGCCTTAAGCAGTTATAAACACATGTGCAGAAAGTACTGACTATAATCACTTCAGCCTCATTATACCATCATTATAACCTCATGACTATGCCTGGCAGTACATGAATCTAATTATAAGAGACTGAATTCTGGGTAAGCACATGTACACTAAGCAAAGTTATATAGCAGCCAACTGTCAGTCAACACGATCTCACATACAGATTATCTAAGCCCTCTCATCATGGTGCAAATATAAACAGACCTTCCCATTTTTACATTTGTGGGAGACTCATAATTCTGTTGCGTAAGCTCTTGCTTTTCAGATCAGCTTGTTCTCAGAAGCACTTGACCACAAGGTGTTCCAGCCCAGCCCTGCCTGATTTTCAGAAGAGGCCAAACCACAGAATGTTCCATCGCCATTGTTTAGCTTTGTAGCCCATCCCTATTGCATACTTCCCCTAACCTTTACCATTCCTCACCCCCACCTGCTAAGAGCCAATAAGATTGTGCCAAACACCCATCCACCTAGTAGACCTGCCCCCCTTTGTCTCCGCTGTATAAGTACATTTGTTCGAAAAATAAACTTTGAGACTTGATCAGAATACTGTCTTGCCTCCGCTCCTCTTTCTCGCCTATTTTCTTTCAGGTTGGATCCTCCTCGCCGCCCCCATGAATAACTAGGTCCCGCGGGTCGGGACATACATTGTTAAACTTTCTGGCTGGGAACCCATCCCTCTTTTTGGGGTGTGCTATCTTATCTTTTCACTTCTTAAATTTCACAGGGCTGCAGCTTTCTTTAGTGCAGCCCATCTCCTTCTAAAATGTACTTATAATAAATCAGTTTTTCTCAATCTCACCAACTTGTAATTTTTTGCTGCATGGGCAGGGAAGAAGTAAAGAGCAAAACACAACGTCATTGTCCACTATCCATCTCTTCCTCCTCCCCCATGCTGCTGGGCAATGCTGGATTTTACATCACCCATCAGTGACTGTTACTAAAAGAAAACATAAGTAAAATATCCATTTTGGTAATTAATTTTGAATATAAAAAAACTTGGTATCTGTTTTGTATATAGGATAACACTAAATGCATTAGTCCCATTTTTATACAGGAAACGAAAAGAATTTAAGTAAATCTGCCTAAATTTACACAGCTAATAAAGATGAGTTACTATCTAGCTCTTCATCCTGTATTACATTTCATCCTAACTAATGCAGCTTTGGGAATGAAGAACAAAATCAGTCAAGGAGGTTATCAAAAAACTATTACGGAAAGCACGAGGAGTGAATTCATCAGTGAAAAAGAATACGACATATTCTGCGACAAGGATCTACCTGAGAATAAACAGAGTGAGGTCACATCTCTGAAAGAGTATCCCCAGGAGCATCTGAGAATGGGGTGTTTCTTGTTTGAGTCATTAATTGTTTTCCAGGCTACCAAGAAAATGAAGAAAGGTAATTCTATGAGATCAAAAAGTACTGAAGTGAGAAACATTTTGAAAACAAGCAGTTTTGACTATGCAGTTATAGAAGCATTTCTCTTACATAGTGGTAAAATTGTCATTGTTAATAATTGATCCCTTACAATTTGTCTAACATTCTCTATGACAAGTTATACGACATGTGAGTTAGGTCACTCATTATCCCATTTCACAGATGAAGAAAATGAGTACAGCAGAGTTTAATAACATGTCCAAGATTACATAACTAGCATATCACTAAATAATAACTTGAAACCAAGTATTCTGAATACAGAGCGTAAACGCTTAACCACTGTGCTAGCTAGGTAGGCAATTTCAAGTTTTATTATTATTATTACAGCAATTTTAAGTTTTATTATTGTTATTACTATTATAATACATACCATTTATTTACTTGATAGTAACGACTCCAGCATAAATACTAGGCTATCAATATATTCACAATGACCATTTGAAAAATGTTTTCAAAATTATTATGATAAAATATTTTCATGATTGGGAAAACCTTGATAACCAAGAATTATTGTAGGCTTATTTTGCTAATAAATCACAAAAAGGAAAGACAAAGAACAAAATAAGAAATGAATATTTTCTTGCACTACCCCTAAAGCTAGGGCTTTTTAAGAAAGTCAGTTACATTGTATGTATATGTGTGCATGTTTTAAAGTCTTTTGTGTTCCTGGGAGAAATAAGAGATTGGGTTCCATAGAAGACTTTTGCAGAGCTATCATGCTCAGTGGTGTTACGTAGATGTACATTTTTATATATTAAATTAGAGATTGCCGCAAAGCTGCACACAGTATTGATTTATCATGAGACAGAGTAGTCAGACCATCAAGGGTTTCGCTTAGCACATCCCTTTCATGTAATGAAATTTACAGTAAGAAAGTCAAGGATTCAAAAAAGATAAGACTGGGTGTTGCGGCCAAGGGGGAAAAGACTCAGTTCAAACTACATGTTAATTCCTGCTGAGTAGGCTATTGAAGTGGTAATAAGGCACAGGCATTGCCTCTGGCCTCTGCATTTGTACCTCTCAGCCTAGATATTTGCTACCCATCAAGGACGTTATTCAGCCAGGCAGGCTGCAGTCCCTGTACTGGCAGCTTCATTTCTAACTGAATTTTACAGTTATACCCTGGGAAGCTAAAAATACTCGTTGAGAAACACTGAAATGTTTTCTTTGTGCCAAACATTTCTGTATCTTCTTCTATATTGTATCTCTGAAAAGTATTTATTTTTAATGTCATTGTCAAACTGTTTTTTTATAGATCTCAGAATTATCTCTGCCACCACAGCTGAAAAATTAATAGAACATTGTCTTTTCAAGAACTCTTTGCAAGCCTCATTTCAATATGAATGATTTGGGGGCAAAAAGAATTGAAAGTAAAAGCTTCCTTGTAATGTTCTAATTCTTAGACATCTAAATAAACTACAGGTCAAATTCTCCTTTATACATAATTTTGAAAAAAGGAGCTTCATTGAGACTCTAACATCTGAATCAATATCATTTTGAAAAGAACAATGGACCAAATAGTTATGCTCAGAACCAGGTTTACATCTTGATCAAAATATGTTAGGCAAATTGAAATGTGGCAAAGTCACTAGCTAAAAAATTCTGTAATGTCATTCTCTAAAATTAAAATTGCCCAAGTTTGACAGAATAATTAAACTTAAGAAAAAGAATTATAACATGCCTACTCTAAGTGAATACTCAGAAACTCAGAAAAACAAAACAAAACAAAACTATTCCCTGTTTCTCATGTAGCAATTTGATGGTAAAACCAAAGTTGAAGTTTTGTTTTCACTTCCATACACCTCACTTCCTCTCTATGCCTTGTGTAAGCCAGTCTCTGCATGAAAGACCTTATGACAAGCAGGGAAAGCATTAATATGTGAAATCCTTTTACACAGTTTTGTTTATTTGTGGATGTATAAAAGTGTTCTGTAAACTCTGAATTGTGTTGCACTTCTAAGATAATGATTATATGAAATATTTAAATCCTTTACAGCCCAGGGTTAGAACAGTGACAGCTTTTTTTTCTTATTGTCAATCTCTTTTTTCTCTAAGTTCCTGTGTAGGCAAAAAGAGAACTAATGGAATTTAGAGGTCATCAGTCCTTAGATGCTACAGCTGGCCTTAAGGCTCAGCCTTAACCTTCTGGTTCATTTCTTGTTCAAGAAATATTTATTTCCTTGTTAAATAGTGGGGAAACAATTGTATGGGAAACATTTGTATAGTTGCAGAACAGAAGTCTTTATAAAATCAAATTTCGATTCACTTGTAACTAATATAAAATCTTAATATACTTTTAACAGGTTATTCTGTGAATAATAGAATATTAGATTTTATTTAATATGCAATGGGTCAGTCAATGGATGCCATAGCATGATTTCTGTCAGTAGTGCATTGAGCCAGGCTTGGACTTTGCTTCACAAAAATAGTTTTACAAAATATAAAAGCTAGTGACACTCTGGCTAAATAATGAACATGAAAATAGATGAATTAACTTCTCAAGTTTCCCTCTAGAGCTAAAGTCCAAGATTCTTTCTATAGTCTACAAAATAAAGAAGTGAAAGAATTTATGCCCTAAGGTTATCTCACTGTTTAAAAATACAAATCATAGACAGCAAAAGACTATGGGGAATGAATAAAATATAGAGAGAAAGATAAAAGAATGAGTAAGAACAAAGAAGTATAAATAAAGAAAATCATGACAAATTTAATCAAAAAGGAAAATGCTAAATATTTAAATGACAAAAGTGATGATAATCTAAAACAAAAAATAAACACTTTAAAATGCTTGTCTAAACACCCAAAAATTATAGAAGAGGTATGGAGAAATTATATGTTCTTTCAAACCATCAATATCTTTCATAATTGCCATTTCCTTTATAAATTCTATAGTAACTAATTGTATATTATATATCATAAAATATATAATATAATTTCATATAATTATATATATATATATATATATATATATATATATATATATAAAATCATCATTATCATTTAAAATTTTTCTATAGCATTAACCATTTTTCTGACAGGTTCATGTACAAAACATATATGTATCCTAAACCACATATATAGTTATTTTTGAGATTTCAGGGCTAGTAGAGGTCATTTGATTTAATCCTTAGATTTTTCAAATGAAGAAACAGGGACACAGATAACTTGAAGAGCTTGTTTAAGAACCCACACAATAGCAGTGAAAGAGATATAACAAGAATAAAGGATTTCAAACTCGTGGCTAAACCTGCTCTCTCTGTGAGTTCAGTTTCAATATATTCATTTATCTTATAAGAAAGTCACTTAATGAATGTAATTATTTTGTAGAATATCAAGTACTTATCTTAGAGATTAGAGTAAGAGATTAAAAACCAAAACATTCTGATATCTTTTATATATTTCTAGCACAAGGAAATGAGGTGGGGGAGATGATTACTAAATAATAGATATCTTAAAATATTGGTCCAGTTGTAAGACTGTGTGAAGATTTCTGTTTTCTTGGATTCTGTCAAATTTTATTTTGTTTTTCTTTCTGGACATGACGCAGTTTAAAACTATCAATGAAAATGGTTAAATTGTGGCAATCATAACCACCAGGCACATATCCTTCAAATCATCACAAAAGAACCTCCCTGACAGGGCCAAGAAAGGGGTTTGAGAAAATATCTGACTTCGGGCACAGTACTTATTGTTTATGAGTGCTTAATAAATATAGTTTTATAGTGACTTATGTTCTAGAAAGTTAAGCTAAAAATAAACTTGGGAATTTTTAAATTTAGGTTGTAGCTATATAAAGGAAACAATACACATTTATTTTATAAAAAAAAAGAGAGACATATACAATCTATTTTCCAATGTATGGCTTTAAAATTAACAAAAACTTTGTTAAATTTTAAAGTGAAATATTAAGTAGTAGCACAATAGGATAAAACGGGTAATTGAGAATTCAAAGTGCAATGCTCTCACCAAACTCTTGATAGTATTGCTTTAAATTTAGCATATATATTTTGTAAAGTATTTAAGTTTTGAACTATAAAACCAGTAAAATTCAGTTATATGGAACCTATGATGACCTTTGATATTATATTTTTAGCAATGAACTCACTTTCATGTATTCTCAATGAACTCAGAGAGAAATTGAGTCTTCACATAACTGGTTAACAGAGTATCTAACTCATACAAGGTGTTCTAGAAATGCAAACTTTTTTCTCTATTTTTTAAAAAAGTCAGTTTAAGATATAATTTTCATAGAGTAAAAGTCATTCTTTTCAAGTGTACAGTTTGATGAGTTTTGTCAAGTGTATACCATCTCAAAACCATCGCCATGATCAAAAACTGAATCAATTCCAACATCTCTCAAATTTTCCTCATGCCTTTTCATAGTCTCTCTCCTCTGTCACTCATCCCCTGCCCCAGGCATGTTCCAATTTGTTTCTGTCTCTATATTTTTCCCTCTTACAAAATTTCAAATAAATAGAATTATACAGTATATAGTCTTTTGTTTCTGATTTCCTTTACTTAGCATAATGTTCTTGAGACTTATCCATGGTATTGTGTGTATCAGTAGTTTTTTTTTTCTTTCAATTGTTAAAAGAAAATTATTTCACAAATTATTTATCCATTCATGAATCACAAGCATTTTAGGGTTTTCCCAGTATGGGGGTATCTGGAATAAAGCTGTTATGAACACTCATGCATAGATCTTTATGTAGAACTTTATGAGTCTTAATGCAAGAAAGTACAGCTTAGAGAATACTGCGTAGATTACAGAAAAATACTAGAGACAACCAAAAGAGCATTTTATCTCTGTATGAAGCCAAGTGTTTCAGCAATGTACTCAAAGGTCATCGTTCCAGAATATTCTTACTGTTCTCTTAATAATGTATTAGGGATTGTGGAGGAAATGAGTAAAGAGAAGAGAGTGATTGGAGCAATGACCTGAATTTTTAAGTTGACTACTGTATTCACTGTAGCACTTTCTTTAATAATTGAATAATTATCATGATATTAATAGCAATAATATAAATAAGAATAAGAATAATAACTAACCTTAATATAGTGTTTGCTCTGTACTACAAATTAGTCTAAGTATTTTGACTCTATTAAATCACTTAATTTTCTTATCCACTCTTAGTAATAAATTAGAATTGTTATTCTCATTTTATAAAACTAAGGCCCAGAGAATACCTACTCAGTAATGGAGTTGACATTTAGAAACAGGTATAGACTTCAGAATTCATGTTCTTAAACCCTATTCACTATTACTTTAATAAAATGGTTATTCTATTAACAGATTAAAATCTTCGTAAGTGAAGACCTTTTCTTTTATGAGAGACACTCATAATTCTCACCATTAGGCAGAACATTGGAAAAAGAATAGTCAAGATTTGGTAATAGATACTAATTCCACCCTATTGACTACGTGTATTTTCCAGGGACCTTTATTATTACATTTCTTAAACATGGCTGTATACAGATGCAAAAGCTGTAACTCTTCTTTTTTTTTAAGATATTGACAGGAAGTCTTCTAAATCAGTGGTCCCCAACTTTGTTGACACCAGGGACCAGTGCTCCTATGAGAATCTAATTCCTAATGATCTTAGGTGGAGCTGAGGCAGTGATGCTAGTGCTGGGGAGCAGCTGCAAATACAGATGAAGCTTCATTCATTTACAGGCTGCTCACTTTCTGCTGTGTGGACTGGTTCCTAACAGACTACAACTGGTATAGGTCCCCAGCATGGGGAATTGTGGACTCCTGTTCTAAATGATATTCCAATTCAAGTTTTTCTAGTTCTTTGAATAAAAACATATCACACTTACACTACATCTTTTTGGTTATATCCATACAATAGTATATATATATATATATATCATAAAATCAAAAAATCAGTATGACTAGAAAAATTATTTTTCTATTTAATATTGAAAGATCATTCCATATTTCTTTTCCATTTACTTGGAAAAAATGCAGTTAGAACAATATTTCAGAGCTCAGACTAAGTGACTTAAAACCCACAAGAAGTAAAAAAAAGCTCAAATAAACAATTTAACCTTACACTTAAAAAAATTAGAAAAAGAACAGCAAAGCCAAAGTCAATAGAAGGAAAGAAATAATAAAGATTAGAGTGGAAATAAATGAAATAGAGTTGAGAAAAACAATATAAAAGATGAATGAAACCAAGAGCTGCTTCTTTGAAAGGATAAACAAAATTGACAGACCCTAAGCCAGATTCATCAAGGAAAAAAGAGAGAGGACTCAAATAAATAAAATCAGAAATGAAAGAGGAGAAATAACCACTGACTCTACAGAAATACAATGGATCATAAGAAAATACTATGAGCAATTATATGCCAACAAATTGGACAATCTGGAAAAAATGAACACACTCCTAGAAAAATACAATCTCTCAAGACTGAGTCAAGAAGAAACAGAAAATCTAAACTGATCAATTACCACCAATGCAATAGAATTAGTAATCAAAAACCTCTCAAAAAAACAAAAGTCTTGGACCAGATGGCTTCATAGGCAAATTTTACCAAATATTTAAAGAATAATTATCACCTACTCTTCTCAAACTATTCAAAAAAAATCAAGAAGAGAAAAGCCTCCTTAATTTATTTTATAAGGACACCATTACTTTGATTTCAAAATCAGAGACAAAGACATTACAAAAAGAAAAGATAACTATAGGCCAATATGTCTTACGAACATCAATGCAAAAATCCTCAACAAAATATTAGCAAAACGAATTCAGCAATAAGTTACAAATATCATACACTATGATCAAGTTGGATTTATTCCTGGGATGAAAGGTTGGTACAATATTCGCAAATCAATTAGTGTGATACACCACATTAACAAAACAAAAGATAAAAACCATATGATCATATTGATAGATGCAGAAAAAACATTTGACAAAATCCAGCATCCATTCATGATCAAAACTCTCAGCCAAGGGGCAATAGAGGGAACGTACTTCAACATAATAAAGGCCATATATGACAAACCTACAGCTAAGTTCATACTCAGTGGGAAAAGCCTAAACGCATTGTCCTTAGGATCAAGAAAAAGATAAGAATGCCCATTTTCACCACTTTTATTCAACACTGTATTGGAAGTCCTAGCCACAGCAATAAGACAAGAGAAATAAAAGAAATTCAAGTTGGAAAAAAAGAAGTAAAACTCTCATTATTTGCCAATGACATGATACTATATAAAGAGAAGCCTAAAGATTCCACCAAAAAACTGTTAAAACTGATCGAAGAATTCAGTAAAGTAGCAGGTTAAAATAAATAAATATTCAGAAGTCAGTGGCATTTTTATACACCAATGATGAATTTTAGGGAAGAGAAATTAAGAAAACAATTTTATTTACAGTTACGTCAAAAACTATAAAATACCTAGGAATCAAATTAATGAAGGAGGTAAAAGTCCTATTCTCAGAAAATTATAAGTCATTGAAAAAAGAAATTGATGAAGATACAAATAAATAGAAGTATATACTGTACTCATGGGTAAGAAGAATCAACATCATTAAAATGACCATACTACCCAAAGCAATCTATAGAATCTATACAATCCTTATCAAAATACCAATGGCATTTTTTAAAGAGCTAGAATAAATAATTTTAAAATTTATATAGAACTATAAAAGACCCTGAATAGCCATGGCAATCTTGAGAAAGAACAAAGTTGGAGATATCATACTACCTAATATGTAACTATATTAGAAGGCTCCAGTAATCAAAACAGCATGGTACTGGCATAAAAGCAAATACATCGGTCAACAGAACAGAATAGAGAACCCAGAAATAAATCTACACCAATACTCTCACTTAATATATGATAAAAGACATAAGAATATACAATAAGATAAAGACAGTCTTTGATAAATGGTGTTTGGAAAACTGGACAGATACATGCAAAACAAGAAGCTGGACCACCTTCTTATATCATATACAAGAATAGACTCAAAATGGATTAAAGACTTAACTGTAAGATCTGAAACCATTAAACTTCTAGAAGAAAACATAAGCAGTAAACAGTCTGATATTACTAACAGGAATTTTTTTTTCAGATATATCTCCACAGGTAAGGAAAACAAAAGAAAAAATGAACAAATGGGACTACATCAAATTTTAAAAAAATTTGCACAGCAAAGGAAACCATTAACAAAACAAAAAGAAAATCAATTGATTGGAAGAAGATAATCTCTAATGATACATCTGATAAGGGGTTGATATCTAAAATATATAAAGAACTCATTCAACTCAACAACAAAAAAACAAACAATCCAATGAAATGGGCAGAAGACCTGAACAGATACTTCTCCAAAGAGGAAATACAGATGACTAATAAAAATATGAAAAGGTGCTCAAAGTTCCTAATCATCAGAGAAATGCAAATTAAAACCACAATGAGATATCATCTGATACCTTTTAGAACGGCTAGCATCAATAAATCAAAAAAACAAGTGTTGGCAAGAATGCAGATAAAAGGGAACCTTTGTACATTGTTGATAGAATTAACAAATTGGAATAACCATTATAAAAAATAATATGCAGTTTCTCAAACAATTAAAAATAGATATACCTTTTGACTTAGCAATTGCACTTCTGGGTATTAATCCAAAGAAAACCAAAACAATGATTCGTAAAAATCTATACCCCCCAATATTCATTGCAGCACAATTTACAATAACCAAGATATGGAAGCAACCTAAATGCCTATCAACAGACAATTGGATAAATAAATTATGGTTCATATATACAATGGAATAGTACTCAGCCATTAAAAAATATGAAATCCTACTATTTGCAATGACATGGATGGACCTAGAGGTTATTAAGCTGAGTGAAATAAGTCAGATAGAGAAAAATAAATACCATATGATTTCACTTATATGTGAATCTAAGGAACAAAAAGAACAAACTAATCAAAAACAGACTCAGAAATACAGTGGACAATTTGATAAAGAACAGAGAGGAGAGGTGTTGTGGGGCTGGGAGAATGAGGTGAAGGGTTAAAGAAGTACAAATTAGTAGTTGAAAGATGGTCACGAGGATGGGAAACAAGGCATAAGAAATGCAGTTAGCATTAATATGTTTGTTGGTTAGGTGGAGGGCCAGAGGAGGGAGGGAGCAATTAGGGGGATTATTTAATGAACTATATAATGTACTGCATACTTGAAACTAGTTAAAAAAAAAAGAAAAATTATTATTAAGATTATAGAAATTATTTTATTAGATATAAAAGATTAATAAGCAATTGAAAAATGATAAATCTGCTCTTAAATGAATCAGTGAATTCTAACATAATGACAAAAGATTAAAATCTATGGATATTTCTTATACACAATTCATATTATCTCACCTTTAAATTTCAAGACAGACTGGTAGTTGCTCTTAGTTCATGGATGAAATTATTTTCTTAATATGTTTACAATGACTTTTCCCATAGTTTATCTGTTTATTACCTAAATTAACAGATGAGCTTGGCTAGTCAAAAATTAGAGCATGTCACTATTAAATCATTACTGACTATTACAGATTATGTCTTCTATAGGATATACGGAAGTCCTAACCCTGAAAACTGTGAATGTGACGTTATGTGGAAAAAGTGTTTAACAGATGTTGTCAAGTTAGAATTAAGTCATTAGAGTGGGCCCTAATCAAATATGACCATTGTCCTTATAAAAAGGGGGAAATTTAGACATAGACACTCAAGGAAAAGAACACCAAGTGAAGACACAGGTACATAAGGAAGATGGTCACGTGAAAACAGAGGCAAGAATTGAGGTTATGCTGTCACAAACTGAGGAGCACCTGGGATCACCAGAAGCTGGGAAAGGCAGCTTTTCTAGATTTTGGATGTCTAGCCTTGGATATTGGATGTCTAGCCTCAAGAACTGTAAGAAAATATGTTTCTGTTGTTTTTAAGCAACTCAGTTTGTGGTGTGGATCAGGAAATTGCCAAATGGACAAATAAGTTTGATACCAAACATTTTAAAGAAACATTCTAAAATCTCTGGTTACTTAATATTAATGATCATCAATATACCAATAGTTTGGGTAAGTTCAGTAATATTATTGTTATAAATAAACAGCCAAGCAGCAGGACATCAAATAGGAATCATATCTTTCTGAAGAACTTACCCAGTTCTGAAGAACAGGCAAGTATTCTGCTTTCTGGATCTTTCACTGGATTCACATTAATGTCCTTGATTTTATATGTAAACAATTTCCAGTTTCCTATAACACAAATTCTCTTGTTTGCCTAATATACGTGGACATCGTTTGCTCATTCCAAGGTTATACACCACTCAATTGTGTCAAATCAAGGTGAAAGTGGAGTTTTGAGCAAAAAGAAATCCTGTATTAATGAACAAATAAGTTAAAGAAGTCGTAAGAAAAGAAAATTTTCATAAAAATCATTATGTTGTTATTTTTTATAAAAAGGATTTGAAGAACACAGGAATGTCCTGAGGGTTGTCCAAAACCTGATGAAAGAAGAGGTGATATTGAAATGATACACCAAGGTCTCTGCGCCTGCATTCAAAGCAGTTTTGGCAGAATTACTGAATATTTCAAATATTCTATTAAGCAATCACAATACATGAAAAGGCAATCATTGTATTTATGTTAAATACTCTGTGACTTATTAACTTGGCATAACCTATCCTCATTTTTTTTCTCGGCCCAAACTTAGAATCTCAATAGAAATATCACTTTCACATCCTAACAATCAATAGCAGGTTTTCAATACACTATAGTAATAAACTTGGAAAGAACATCATCAGATTGGCTAATTCAGTGAGACTATTTCACTTGCAGATGAGCTAGTTTCGATTTGTTACCTGCCAAGTGTGGCAGCTCAATATTGGGCCCATTATTCAAGGATCAGGGGAAAAGTGGTGCTAAATGAGCCTAGCTGTCAACACGTTCTCTCACTGCAACATCATCAGCCTTTCCTGGCTTAAACCCTCTCATCCCAAGTCCACACACACATCGCCCTTCCATCTGCTAGCACGGCGGTTTGATGTTACAACAAACCAATTCCACCCCATATATTGATTTACATTCTGTTTCTCTAGACATCAATCTCAGTAAAATCTCTCCTTTTGACTTTTTATTTTCAGTTTGGGCATGGATATTTTTTTATTTGCTATTTTATGAAAAGAGAAAAATTTAAAGGAGCAGTAAGAAAAATCACTTGAAAATATGTGTTTGATCATGTTAAATAGAGCCAGCTTCTAAATGAGTATTTTTTAAAAAGCTGATATAGCCAACAATAGCCTGATTTTTTTAAAAAATTCAATTTCTTCTTGTAAGGAATTGGAAGCTCTATAGTGGAGAATAGATTCCATGGTATAGATTGAACCTGAGCTGACAAACTATAGCTTCTGGAATCATTAGGCCTGTCCTTTTTTTCTTTATACACAATGCTCTGCAAAGATATTATAACCTTGGCACCCACTGATGTGAGATTTCTGTAACACCTGGACACAAAGCTTTAAGAAAGGGGTAGTAATGACAGTTCCATGATTATTCCCTTTCTGGTCAATTTCAATCAGTTTCTTAATGTGACTTTAATGATGTTTTTCAGTGTTAATTTCTTTTTATTTTTTTAATGTTATACCAATAGCAGTTTTATTCAACCACTGTGATTTTTTCATTAGGATGATTATAGTGGAAGATGACTCTCAGTGGAAACGTATGAGACACTCTTGTTATCCATGCACCATTGTTACTCTACACTAATTGCTCCAGTCTGTCATATGAATGAGTATTTAAGGAGATTTTAATCCCTGAACCACCACGTTCATTGTAATTGTGTATGCTAAAGATCCTTATGACATTATAGTGATAAAATTGGTAGCATTGCACACATGCCCAGATCGTCTACAATTTAAACATAGTTAAAGTGTTTGGATGCATTTTAATTTGTAAATAATTTGCTTCTAAGATAAATTGATGTGTGCTAAGTTATAGTTTGGAGTAAACTTTACAGTTAAACTTTCATGAATACAGCTTAAGAGATGATTGATTTTTCAGCTGATTTTTTGCTCTCATTTGCAAATCATGCTTCATTTAAGTTCCTTGTAAGGATAGATGGTTATGAATAATGTCCAACTATCACAGCTCTCTGCTCCTATGAGAAAGATGTCAAATGCACTGAACCCATCAAGACAAGGATTTAGGTCATTAACTCAACTATAGATTTGAAAGCATTTCAAAAACTGGGTCAGTTTGTCAAAGGTACAAACATGACATGACAGAGCCATTTCTAAAACTGAAATGCACAATTACAAGTCACATCAAAAGTAATCAATGCGTTTCATTATAAAATCTGTTGTTAAGGGCATCTATAGTGAAGTTCAAAGTAAAAGATATACTTGTCTCTATCTAGGAATGATAAAAAGGTTAGAATGATAAGATGGCAACATTATCAAAGAGTTGTAAATATATGACATACTGAGTTGGCATTTAAAAAGTTTCTTTTTTAGCACAAAACTTCTATCACCACAGCAATGGATTTTACAAAGACTGTATTAATTAGATGCAAATGGCTGCAAGGGAAATAGAACCTTTTAGTTTTTGAAAAAGAGAGCTTAAATCTTAAATATTGTAGAGTATGGTATGAAAACCATTTTGTCAGTTGAACATAGTGAATTTGATGTACATTCTCTCAAGGAAAGGTCATTTGAGTTGGCATAGATGCAATTGTTTTTAAGTAATTGTGAAACTGCCAGTGTTAAATGAAGTTAAAGGATGATAAGACTGCAAGTATTAAAATAGCGAAATGCAATAAAAGAATAAATTTAAAAATGATAGAAAATATACAAATGGACAGTGAAATTTCAAGAGCCCACCTTCAAGTAATGATTAGTTAATTGTGAAGATAATAAAATTAAATAGTTCTATCACAATCTTAAGTAAGATTTAAAAGTATAATAATTTTTTAACTTTTAGAGCAACTTTAGATAAATTCATACCCCTCTGAATATGTTAAAATCTACTGTTTTGAGAACTCAAACTCACCTTGAGCTTTGTGGAAAATTGAAGAGAGACATATCAGGATGATCCCAAAGACTGATTTCTTCTCCTTTTCGGCTGCTTGGCAGATATAGCAGGTCAAAGTGAGCCTGTAGAAGCAAGTCCCTGGCCTATGGATGCTTCTCCAAACAAGATCTATCCTCTGGGAATGTGGAGCTTCCATTGCTACATAGTCATATGGAAAGTTTCTGCATCATACCCTTCCACATAGAATTCTGGAGTAAGAGCTCTTTCCACTGGCCTCTAGCCACTGGTATGCAGGACCAGGCTCAGCCTGGGTACAACTCTGTGTGAATCAAAGAGATCTCAGGAATTGTGTGCACTTTGCTATAACTCTACTTATGAGGTTTAAATACCTCAATATAAGTTTAAATGAACTTTGCTCAATTACCTATAGACTATTTTCCTCATTGCTTAAAGCTGGATCTAATATAGCAATTGTAGTGATTTCTCACTTTAGGTTTGCCATCGTCTTTTTGTTTTTGACATTCTCTGTTCTCTAGGTTTCTAAACCTAAAAGATATTGGCCTTGAACTCTGCACTGGGAGAGAATGAAGAGGAAGAGTAGAGAGAAGGCATTAATTATTCCTTGATTCAGTTTTCTCTGAAACCAGTTTTCCCTTTGCATCTTCCATGCTTATTATTCAAGCTAAAGAGGATATGCAAAAAATTGGGATAGTCAAGAGTGCTTGAGATGAGTCGTGCAAGATGAGTAGAGAATGTCCAAGGCTACCTGTTATGTATGCTACATTGGGGACAATGGGGGCAATAGTTCTGGGATGAGGGAGAAGTTTGGCTCTAAAATGCAAAAAGGAGCAAGTGCAAGAGTGCCCACAGGGAAACAGCACACCACCTTCTGGGAGCTACACTTAATTCAGCAGATTATATATATGCAGTAGGGGAAATTGGGTGGAAAAATGCTTATTGTACATCAAACACTGCTCTTAGCATTTTTTACATATGAACTTAATACTTTAATCCTCATAGCACTGCCATGTAACACAGACTATTTTTGTTCTTATGTTACCTATTACAAAACTAAGAGATAAGGACATGCAGCTTTATGAGTAGAAGGGCTTCAAAGCTCAGTAGTGGGGATGTAGTACATGTCCTTAATCCCCACAGTGGAATTCCTATGAACTTGGGTAGGTAGAGAGGGTCCAGGTCAAAGGAACGTCTTTGCCAGCTCTGTACAGTTGTGGGGTGACATTGAAGGAAGTTTGAAAACAGGGTGAAATGATAAGAAATTTATTTTAGATCATTCTAAATCTAAGTAGTGAAAATAAATCAGAACACTGAAAATGAGTCAAGCAAGAAATCTAGTTAGGAAGTCATCTAGCCATCAGGTAAAAGCTAATGGGTAGTTCACTAGAGACAATGTCAGTGGGAATAGATAGGAAAGAATGATCTAAGGCATTTTCAGGGGGCAAAATTGCTATGACTTAGTGACTATATAGTCAAAGGTTTTTTTGTTTTGTTTTGTTTTGTTTTTAAATTGAATATCTGGACCAACTCTATTCCTATTTGTTATCTCATTTCTTGATGCTTCTTCAAAGTTCAAGATCCCAGACTTAGATGTCCTTAAACCATTTAGATATTTAGTTTTTTTTTTCTGTTCCTTCATACTTCAACCTGATGCCAAGATTTAGAGATAAGAATAGGAAGAGTCCTGATTGTTGGAATCTTAGTAGCTTCACACCCAACATGTTTTCCTGGCTTGAGCATACACCATCTTTTATTAGTCCCAGACCTATTTCTCAATGCCTCCACTGGGACACATTCTAGTTCCTCAATTCAGTCATCAGAGTCTGAAATTATACCTTAGAGTCACCTAATCTTGAGAGAAAACAAAGCTCACAGCAAGAATTAAAATTTTTACTGTTTTCTGTGAAGTGCTATTGGGGAGAAATGCTTATTGGGTTCCCTTTAAACTCTCTGATATTACCTTTGACGGCATGATAGTGAGCCTCTGGATGTGTAGCAGCTGCCCTTCCTAACCAGGCTCCTCCACAATAATGAACCTAAACCTCCTTCAATGGGAAAGGGAAAGGTCTACTTGATTGTAGAATTGCCCTATTAAAGTTTCATCAAGTGTCCCCTATGCCATGATAAACAGAGCCTCAAACGATATTTGTCTTAGAAGTACACCTCAGGGCTAGCTAGCTTCCTCAAATAGAGCTGTTAATAACATCACTTTTCTAGGTTAAATATGTGAAGAATCATGGAAGGCTGTAGTTCACACATCACGGTTTTCCGGGGACAATACATAAAATCTGTCAAGCAAAGCTCCTTCGAAAGAAGTAACACAATTTTATTCCTTTTCCACATTCAGCCTATTTTTATCTCTTTCCAAATTACACTTGTTGTATTTATGTATTCCCCACAACTCCTGGGATGTTATATATTTCCAAAATATTTAATAAATAGGAAAAATTAGAACAAAACTCAATTTCTATTTTATACTTAAAACTACTTAGGCTGATTGACACATATATTAGATTTCTGCCATTGTGGGAAAAAAGTGGAGGGGGGTTTAAAAATATGTATAGCATATTCCAAGAAAAACATAAAGTAATAATAAAAAAAATTGTGGGTAGAATAGCAAGAGGGAGAAGGAATAAGGTTACAATGTATAGAGTTTATAATAAATGTCTGAAAACTTAAATAGAAATTAACCCCAAATTAGATTTTGTTTAATAGTTAATATGTAAATATTAATTTTAGTTTTTAAAAGGTAAAAAAAAATAACAACTGCTCAGGAAAGGATATTGAAACTTTAGAAAGTTTTCTAATGGTTAAAGCAGGGAGGGCACTGTTTATGATGAAAAAAATGTTTGTAATAATTAAAGTGGTGATCTTCACAGAGTTGTATCTTTTAATGTTTTTAATACAGGCTGAGATTGAAATACATTACAAGTAATTCTATGGGATGCCAATTTAAAATATTGTAAGTATTCATGCCTTGACAGTCTGCTAAATTTAGGTGGTAGACTTTTAGATTATGCAGGGAATATTTGAACTACCTTTCAAGTATAGTTCCATAAATAATATTTCTGACAGAAAAAGTTATGTAAGTTGGGGAGCAACAGTGAGTTCACAAAAGGTGCAGAAAATGCAAGTAAGTTGTTTGTTTAAGCTACTGGGATAAATGATGGGAAGAGAGACATAAGAAAGAGATGAGATTTGTTAGAAAGATAAAGTATTCAAATACCTAAAACATTGAAAGTTTAACCAAAGAGAGATGTGCATCTGCTTTTTAATAAGCTGTACTCTTGGCCATTTAAATTAACAGATAGACATTTACAGAATTTCTTTTTATAATATTAAAGAAATGTTGCATTTATTTAAAAATAGATAACAGCAATTATGATGTGAATGATGTCTACACAGTTTATCTTCTCTAATCCTTTCTTTCATTCCAACCTGCCTATTTTTTGCACACATCAAATGACCAAATCCTTCTGAGGTTATGCAATATATCTACTTTTCCTTCACATTTTGGCTAAAGACGAATGTCCATTAATAACGAGATCCTTCTAAATAAAAATGTCTTTATATAAATCTAGATTAAATTTTAAAACTTTTTTCTCACTCAGGGGATTATATAATGTGGCATATCTGTAACTTTCTCTGCAATGATTAATATTCAGGATAAAGTTCAACCTCAGTTAAAAATCAGTTAAAATTAAATAATTGCTTAGTGGAAACAACTCATTTAATGAAAGATATTTTTTAAACCCCTGCAGCATGAACTGTCCTTTGGGGAATAAGTAAAGCTTCCTAGAACTGCTAATGTTCATTCTATAGGTGTTTGTGAAACTTATCAAATATTCAAAGTGCAAACACACACATCTTTGCTCTATCAATATTTATAGCCTTGAAACATATTACTGTTGCAAATATGTCAGGAAAATAAAAAATATCCATTTACAATGGAAATTTATAACAAAGGGCAATTGAACAATATAATTTATTCTTATCATTTACTGAGTGACTCGTAAGTAATAAGACATGAAGGTACAGGTAAGTTATGAAGGTCATTTCCTCTCATCTATGAAAAAAATAAATTTTTTATATTGTTATCTGCTGTAACACATTCTATCCATTGAGAATTCTGAAAAATATAAGCCATTTATCTGGACTCTATACTGTAAAAGTGCCCCAACTTGGCTTTCAGTGGCCATGGCAATAGTTTAGACTAAGTGCCTGTGCTTCTCATAACTTTAACTTGTATTAATATGTCATTCTCCATCTGATGTAAAACAGATTAGAACCTAGAGGCTATCATTAATATAGAAAATAATAATAGTAGCATGCATTTATATTATTTACCATTATAAAGTATACTTTAAAAAGTGTCATATTAAAAACACTTTAGAATATTTCTTTTTAAAAGACTCAGATAAGCATTAATATTCCATTTTATCATGAAAAAACATAGGTTCAGAATGGGCACTCGATTTGCCCAATTCCCACAGCTAATAAACATTTAAACAGGAGTTTAAATTCCAGGATTTATCCACTTTCAGGTACATCATGGTCCTAGAGAAAAAGCAATGATACAAATCACTGAAACTTGTTGGATGTTATAAGCATTTTTTTTTGTGGATTGCTACATTTAATCTTTTCAACAATCTATATAAATAAGTAATTAATAAGCCTATTTTAATTATAAGATGACTAAGGTTTAGAGAAGCTAAAAAACCCTTCATAGGTAGAAAAATAAATTTGAAATTAGGCATTTTTAATCTAAGTTTATGATTTTAAAGAATACACCATAGCTAAAGAAACATTGTTATCTAGACCTGAGTTTCTCACTGTTGATGAACCACAGATCACCTTGATATATTAACATGTTTAATAACATGAATGTGATTGTTCTCTGGTAGAGTTTGAGTAGACAAGGCCCCCTAAAGATACCCAATTCTAGTTCCTACAACCTATGATTATGTAAAGTTACCTGGAAAAGGGGGATTAAGGTTGCAGATGCTAATCAGGATGCTGACTCTGAGATAAAGCAAGTACCCTGGCTTTGAGAGCTTAGCTAATAAACTACTTCATGGTATTTTTGCCTTGGCATCTATTTATTTGGCCAAGTGGCCTGGGCAGGTGGGCCTTAAACTGACCCTAGTCCCCTCATGCAAGTCTATATCCTATATAACAGACCTTAAAGTCACAAGCATACATAAATTCTGATATTACTTCCATAACAGCCTTGTGACCAATGTCCTTCCCTCCTCCCAGGGCCTTTCCCTTGAATGCCTTGGGATGATACCCTTGTAGAATTTACTGAATCCTGCTCTTTTTGGTTTGGATTGATCAATCTTACCTTAGCCTGGAAACCCCAGAGCACTCCATCCACAGACCCTAATAAAGGCATATGCCCCAGGTCTTGTCTCTCTCTCTGTGTGCCTTGACATCCCTGTGTGACCCCTTGAGGTATGCCATGTATCTCTTCCAGGACCTGTGAGTAATCAACTTCTGTACTTCAATTTCTTTTGTGGTCTTTTGGTGAATTGCAGCTCACTATCTGGCACCTTTTTCTGCACTTAACAAATGTTGATTTAATGAAGTCTTAATACCAATTTAATGACAAGGGTCCTTATGAATGGAAGACGAAGGTAAGAGAGAGAGGCAGTGTGAGAAAAACATGGCTTCCTATTGTTGGCTTCAAAGACAGTGGAAGAAAAATGCAAGTGGCTTCTAGAAGCCAGAGGAGGCAAAGAAATGATTCTTCCCAAGAACTACCAGGAACACAGACATGACCACACACTGATTTTAGAATAGAGACGTTCATTTCAGACTTCTGACCTCCACAACCTTAAGATAATAAATGTGTGTTCTTCAGGCTTCTAAGTTAGTGATAATTTGTTACAGCATTGATAGAAAACTAATACACCAAGTTATTTCACAACGTCAGTTTGACTTTTGTGATAGCCACTCAGTTCAAAGTTTGCCCTCCTGTCTTGCAGACCCAGGGCAAGTATACATTTGCTGGTAGAAAAAAAAAAAAAGCAACTCATTTAATTACAAACAATGTCTTTTCTTGAAGTGAGAATTACCTCTGCTGGCTGGACAACATGCCTTTGTTTTTTTTTTTTTTTTCTCTCACAATGTTAATGAAACACTAAATAAAATATTATATATTCAAAGTAGGAAAGTATGAAAATAGAAAAAAAATTAAGAGGCATGTTCTTCTACTACAGAAAACTGTAAAGAAAGAATCAAAAGAATGTGCTATAAACATAGAATGGATTTGAGTCAAGTGTACTCACAGGAAATCTATGTCTGCCACAGATGTTCACGTGCTGCTTTGACTTGACCACTACATACATTACATAAATAGTGCTTGCAAAGTTATTGCCTTTTCTGCCTCTTGTGCTTCCTTTCCTGTGGTTTAGGAGTAAATGAAGCTTACCCTTCTTTACAAAATTTGAACAAACCAGGGAAAATGAATACAATATGTCTTCTCTATGGTAAATTTGGTATAGTATAGGACATTATAATCTATATACAGAAGGTCCCTGATTTATGACAATTTGATATATTTCTCAATGCATTCTTTAGAAACCATAATTTGAATTTTGAATGTTGATCTTTTCCTGGACTAGTGATAGGTGCTATGGTATTTTCGAGTGATGCCGGGCAGTGGCAGTGAGCCAAAACTTCCAGTCAGCCAAATGATTACCAGAAAGAACCATCAATACTCTACAGAGTACTGTGTTGTCAGTGTATTTCGGATATTATGTTTGTGTTTCCACATCTTATCAAGTCTACAGAATTCTCTCTCATCTATGTCTCCTGCTTCTCATGACAAGAAAAAGAGAAAGGCAATTACTTTTGGGATAGAACTCAAGATAACTGCCCAACTATAGGCTAATGCAAGTGTTCTGACTATGTTTAAGGTAGGCTTGGCTAACTTATGATGTTCAGTAGGTTAGGTGAATTAAATGCAGTTTTGACTTATGATATATAAAACTTATAATGAGTTTATAGGACATAACCCTATCCTAAGTCAAGGAACATCTCTAGTTAGATATTTGCAATCTTTTATTTATTGTCCATAATTAGCAAAACACTACTTACAATTAAAATTTGTCAGTTTAAATTTTAAACGGAGAACTTTGTTTCCATTGTTACCTAATTCTTAAATGTAAGGTAAGGAGAAACCCAACTCTTCTCAGTTACTTATCTAATGGTTCTGAGTTCAGAGCAAAATTTAATTAAATATATGGCCATAGTGGATGTTCTTGTTCTTTGTTGTCCTTATTCGAATCTAGTCAACCTCTAATGAAGCTCAGGTGTTTTTGTTTGTTTGTTTTATTTTGTTTTACTCCATGCAGATGGAATATGTGAGGATTCTATTCTTACTCTACATCATTCCTACCTCTTTTTCCCTTTCTCTTTCTTTCAATCTTTCTCACTCTGATAGTTCTTTCACTAGGTAACCCTGAATGAACATTTTATCAGACTTAATAAAGAGCTATTAATAAATTGGAATAAATGGCTTATTGTTAATTTTAACAAACAATTATTTGATATGTTTCATTTTCCTGTGTGCATCTACTTATCATATCTTGGAAAGCCCTAGAAGTGTACAATGTGGACTTTTGACATATCTGGTTACTTTGGCCAAATAACATCTGAATATCAAAATTTGATCTAAATCATAACATTATGGAAAACTTCTCAGTAATTTACAAATTTTAAATATATTTTTATGTTATCATAATAGATCTCATGCCAGCAGATATCTTAATGTTTTATGGTAGGAAGAATCACATAAAAGGTGTACAATATAAAATCTGACAGCATGAATCATATTTTTTGAGTTATTTTTAAATATATACAAGTTACAGTTTGTTAGTAACTACTTCTTAATGTTTCCTGTATGTAAAAATTTCATTGTTTAATTTCTTATCCTGGGTTCAATTTCCAAAATTAAATTGACCCTTCTGATGCATTTTAAGCTTGTGTTCAAGGTAACAACTACTGTGTGTGTCAAGGCATCAGCTTTCCAAGTTCAAAGTCATTTTTTCAAGTCAGTCCATATTCATATTTTGCTTTGCCCTAACTTATACTAGAACTAATGGCATTTTATTTTAGGGTAGGTTTTGAAGACTGAATAAAGGGTAGTGAGGTTGAGTTTTTTGATATAGCTGTAGGATAAAATATTCCTGCTAAGAGGAAGGACAGAAATTCAGAATGTCAACTGTGGATATAGCAAGAAATTTTGGTCAGAAACTTCCAACAGAGTTAATGAGGAAGAAATAACAGAAAAAAATAACAGAAATAGAACCAAACTAACTTATAGAGGTAAATCTTTATAATTTATATGTATGTGACACTTACACACTCCTCTTTAGATTGTCAACTAAACACAAACCAAAAAGTACTTTCTTGCTTTTATAATATATACTATACAGCTTTCATACTATTGTTCTGAGTCTAAAGTCAGGTAAGGAAATGATCTCTGGGAGAAAATCATAATGGAATGATATTAGCTGTAGCGAATGCTATGGGTCTCAGGGAAGATATGATAGCTACAAGAGGGAAACTAGACAAGCTACGAACGTCGACTTTATGTTGTGTCTTATCTCAAGGACTTTTGGTGACATTTTCTCTCTGGATAATTTATTAATAGCCTCAAACATTTCCACTATAAATGTTTATAAAACAATTTAAACATTAGTTAACAATTCATAAGTAGCTAGAATTGTAGAATTTGATTGTTTTGTATCGAACATCTAAAGTGGTTTGGGATCATTTATTTACATTAACTTAAAGATGTTACATGTAATTGAAATGAAAAATGGTATAGAAATATATCTGAACATAAACAATTTTTATTTATCTCTATATCTAGCAATATTTAGATGTCAGAAATACCACATTTCATTGCATTTCATTAGTGTCTAAATTTACTTAATTTAAAATTAAAGGTCATTGTTATGGTCTGAATTTTTATATCCTGTTCCTCCAATTCATATGTTGAAATTTTACCCTCCCCTCAAAGTGATGGTGTTAGGAGATGGGACCTTTGGGAGGTGATCCTCAAGAATGGGATTATTACCCACAAAGAGGCTCCAGGGAGTTCCCCTGGCCCTTCCACCATGTGAGGTTACTTTGAGGAGGCGAGCCAGCAGGCCTATTACAAGACATCAAATCTGCAAGCACCTTGATCGCAGACTTTCCAGCCTACAGAACTGTGAGAAATTAATGCTCATTATTATAAACTACCTACTCTATAGTATTTTGTTACAGAAGCCCAATGAATTAAGACAGCCATATTTTGCCTTTCACATTCCACAAGATCCTAAAAAGCCTTACAGATTTCCAGTTCAGTGGGGGAGACTTGGTTCTTTGATTGTTATTGTGGCTCCTTCAAGTTGTCATCCATGCCATCCGGGGACCAAAATATTCTTAGATGAGGATAGATATTCCTTTGCCTAATTGGTTCTGAGTGCTCTTTCTTTTGCATCTAAAGTCTTCCTTCTTCCCACCTCAGTGAGGAAGCAGGGCCAGATCTTAGGAGACTTTCCTTTCCCTAGTCTCTTAAAATCTAATCCCTTTCCATCCTCTTAACCTCAAAGACTTTCTTCTTCTGCCTCCTTTCTTAGACCCAGCTAGCTTCATTTTCTCAATGGGATTTGGCTTTTATGAAATAGAGGTCAATCCTTGATTTTGTACTACACCTGCAATCTGTCCTGCCAAAAAAATTCTTGAAGCATTGAAGCCTAAAAACTATAGTAGTAGAATACTGGAGAGGCAAATACAAAGACAAAAATACTTTCAGTAAATTACTCTAGCATATCAGCTTCATAAATTCTTTGAGCAGATATTAGCAGGGTATACATTTAATACAAAGAATGAACATAATTAAGAGAAAATTTTCAAATTTTAATGCACACGCTAGTCAGTAGTAAGCCCTTCAAAAAATTTTAGAAAATCAACTGGAACATTTTGAACATATGTTTTTATATGCTCCCTTATTTAGAGGTGACAATATTCTTAATATCATGTACTTATTTTATGTAAAACACCATAACAGTACAGTAAGCTAAGTCAACTGAAAACTAAATAAAACATATAAAATCATATTTTATACAACAACAAAAACACAAGATTATCAAAGAAGTTGTATTTTCTATAAAATAAAAAATACATTTCCCTTACCAGAGACTCAAGGGTACTGATGTATTATGTTGTTGAGGTTTGAAAGTCTCATTTCAGCTGTGATTAACACTCTTGTGTATAACAAGCAATACCTTAAACTGAAAACCTATTTTCCTTTTTTTTCTCCTTTTTCACAGCGTTGCTTTCTCTCAACTACCACTTAAAATTCAAGTAGTTTTTTTTTTTTTATGACTAAGGTCACATTACAAAATAGCACATAAGATGAAAGTAATAGAGTGTAGCCAAAGAGGGGCATGAAAATGAACACATCAGAAGCCAGCATTGCTTGAGTGCAGTTTCAGAGGTGTTCATTTTCATTGGATCTTTAAGGTAGGCTGACAGGAACAATCAGCTGCCTCATAGATCACTGACAGGACCTCAGGAAGACAGATGACATTCAGAATAGAAAAACCCACAGAAATTAAACCAAGTGCTTGAAGAACAATTAACGTCTTTCAGGATAAAAATGCCAAGGAGGAACACTGCTAATTTTAGGGCACAAAACCAAACTCAAATGACATCTTCATCTCAATGGCAGTTAAGCCCACAAAATAAACACAGCGATTCGACCTGCAAGTCTAATCCTGTATTTTCATATCATTTCACAGTGTGTAGTCAATTTCTGATCGTTTGCAGGCAGACATACTTCTAAGTCTCAAGAACTTTCATAACTTTTATGTGGCATGGAGAATTTAAAACCTCTCCCTACTTCCATGACAGGAATAGAATGTATGGATAAGCAATTGAATTAACTCTTCATGAGATGAGTTGAGTCAGAAAGAATTCCATTTCCTCTCTTGGGGAAATCACTCAGCAGCTAGAGAGTGAAATTGGGAAGCCTTAAAAAGGTCCCTGAGATCAGGATGCTACTATGTTCTTAAAGCATGAGAAAGACCTCACATTCAGCTTAGTTGTAAAACTATAGAAACGCTGAAGGATGACATAACAAAAAACCTCATTGATTATCAAGGTCACAAAGTTTGTCTCATAATTGAACTTTGTATTTGTATATAATTAATAAAAACAGTAAGATATCCAAGATGCATATTTCAGGTACTGAAATTTATATGGATGAATTTCACTCATCTTAGTATTTTTAAAATATAACTATAGTTCCAGGTGTTCTAATATTTTTTATGTAAAACTGTGCTATTATTTTCTAATGCAATTCCACACTTAAAGTGGGAACATAGATATATATGTGTGAGCCTCAGGAAAGAAACGTAGTGTGAACAGTAAAGAGGTATCATGTTAGGAAGTTCTTGAAGTAAGACATATATGCCACTGATTACAAAAAAAGAAAAAGAAAGAAAAAAAGAAGGAAAGAAAAGACTCTCCACTCAACTCCATTTCCTGTAATGTAATAATAATATGATATTAAAGTGTTTTAGCTAATAGAGTTTTTATAAGAAAATATCTATTTCATCACTCCCTATACCACTTTGGAATGTAGATTATTAAAAAGTGCAAATTGAATGTCCTCATCTCCACATCTCCGGTGAACTGCCAGTATGTAATTAATAGCGCTCAGCTTTTAGACACCATGTAAAGCTATGGGATATCCTATTTTGTTTTAATACATGAAAAACTTCAAACAATATTTAACTATAGTTCATGATAATAAAGCCTCAATCACTGACTTAAATTTGGAAATCCAGCTTCTCTGAAAAAAAAAAAAATTTCCATGTGTCGGGTATCCAGATTTTACCCACAGTGGGAGTAACGTTGCCCAAACTCATTCAGCGAAGCAGCCATATCACAAATATGGATGTATAGTGATCTCATCAAAAAAAAAAAATTTCTTTAACGAAAAATTTGATTTATCTAGAAATCTATACCTAGCATCCTGTAAACTTTTCTTAGTGACTCTTACACATTTCATATCTAAATAAATTAAAAGCAAATTTAGAAAATGTCCTGTCAAGATGTACATATGGAAATGATACTTTAGGACCTGAGCTGTCATCTGCTTTACACACACCATTAAATAACTTCATTAATATGAGCTTGTTGCTTAGCAATAAAACATCTTTCTACCTCGCTACTAAAAAAGATAAGTAATTTGCAGTTTTCTAGTTATAATTTTCCCAATTAATGATTGGAAGCTAATAGGTTATAGATAGAATATGCATCATTATATTTATCCAAGTGCATGATTAGAAGGCCGCAAAAAGAAAATGGCCCTAAAAACACACCAAACATGGACAAATGTGGGGAAGGGGAATGGAAATAGAGTGCAAAATACTCCTCAGTTGTGATATGCTAATTTAGACAGATAAAATCTATAAGAGAAAGAGAAACCACAAAGGCTTTTAATGAGCTCTGGGGCAGATGAGAGATTTAGGAAGCAAAGTTCTTCTAGAGTGTGGGAGTTCCAGCAAACAAATAAAAGTTATCTGCCAGATTTTGAACCTGCAGGGACTTAAAGCAACATAAAGTGCTCAACTTGAAATCTCTGTGATTTAGAATTTTCAGAGCCCAGGGGGCAGAGAACTGCCAGGAAGGACCTTGTTTGTATCAGGAAGGTAGATGCACCACTGGGCTCCCACTCAAGACACTTGCCACATTATGTGGGAGACTGAAGAGCTAAACTGCCAAGGACCGAAGTGAATCTCACCCAGGAGGTAAAGATATGCCAATAAAAATTCCAAGAGAGCCACACCCAAGAAATAAGACCAAGTCAGGTATGGACTTAGTTTAAACTATACCTATGTCTGTTTAACCTGCTTCAGTGCTAGGTTGGTTTTTAACTTCAGTCATTCTTTTTGCTAACACAGCAGAGACAAATCACATTTTTTTTCAGGCAGAAAAGAACTTTCTCTGATGCTAGCGATGCTCTTTATCATGATCTACTTGGTGGATGGTTACATTTGACAGTGTATGCATAAAATGTTTTTAAGTTTAAGATTTTAGTGTACTTTCTTTTCAGTCCTCTTTACTATATATGTTACCTCTGATAATCAAATTATCTTTTATTCCTTGAACTTAATATGATCATATTAAAGTCATTTCTTCCATTCTTTATTTTAAATACACTATTTATTGTCTTTTATTTCTGAATTGTTCATTAGTACTATAATGGTATTGGATTGGTTCTTATTTTGCTTTCATAGCTCTGCAAAATTATTTCAACACATTCTTTTATCAGTTTGTATTTGAACAAAATAATTTACTGAATACATATTACATAAAATTTGTCTATGAAATAAAACACAAAATGTGAATCTGCTTCTGTTTCTTAAAATTATACTTTCTCTTCCTGATTGGATTTCTCAAATATGTTTTCTGTATATTCTCTCTCTCTCTCTCTCTCTTTTCTTTTTTTATGGGTTTAGAGATTCATTTTCATGAAAAAATGAGGTAAATTTTCCTTAAATTCTTTCCCATCTTTTCTGGGACCAGATTCTTCTAACTGTCAAGCCTCAGTTTGAATTCTATTTTTACCCACTTTTTTATTTTGTTTATTTTTGCCTGTTAGGTTTTTTTAAAATAATAATAATGTTTTCCATTTGAATTTAAGTTCTATTCCTATAAATATTCCTATACCTACATTATGTAATTTTTGTTTCCCTTCCACATCAGGTTTTAATTCTGGAAAGCACACTGTGACTTCAAGAATCCTTATATGTCAACCTAAAGTGTTTTGAACACTGTTGCTTAAAATTATATCTCTTAGATCTTTGGTTATTTCTGCTTATGATATGATTATTTAGGTCTTGATGACTCTGTGTCCAGGAAGAAATGATACAGTAAAAACTTAGGACAACATAATAATAAAAAGATGTTAAGGCAATGGTGATATTATAGCAACAATAATAATTCTTACCCTGAAATTTAATGGAGCATTTCTTTTCCCATATTATTCCTTTTGACAGGTTGAGGTGATAACTCTAGTAGTAATACAGTATCTAAGAGTTAGGCCTAAATGAAAATAAACTTGATCTAAATAAATGGTAGAATGTGACCTTGTAATTATGGTAATTAACTAAATTACTATCTTAAGATGCCATGTCATTTAGTTCATTTCCTCTCTCATCCCCAAGTCATTGACTACATCATTATTGTCCCAATTTTAAGATTTGCTGGGAAAAACTCTTGGGGAAATTACAAGTATCAATGAGCTCATGGACACTTCAGATCACAAAACAGCATTGCTTGCTTTCACAACAATCCAGAGCTTGACTGAGTGGCTACTTTCTTCTCCACAGCTCTTGTAGTAATGAAATATGAGTTCAGTCTGTGATCTTAAAGAAAAGGCTCTGATAAATTAATTCATTTGTCAGCTCAAATTCAAACCTAGCCTGATAGATTTCTTTAGATCATTAATTCTTCCAAAATGAAAAGAAAATGCCATTGTGAGTTACATATCCCCTCTCCTCTTTGCCTCCATCTTAGGATGCACTAGTTCCATCATGAGTGTCTCCTCTCTATTCAAAACAGACTATGTTTTGAGTCAGCTTTTGAAATAGAATTTCATCATGCTTCAATGTGAAAATAGTTTTATGTTTACTGTGGAGGAATGCTCTAAGAAAGGTACCAATTTGCTTTTATGATAAACAATCCCCTTCCACTCTCATCTACTAATATTTCAGATGTAAATGTAATTATCATTGCATTACCTGGAGTGGTTTTTCAAATATAGTTCTACATTTGGAAATAGCTTTTAACAAGTTTATTTTTTTCCAGCCATGTGTTCTTTTCATTTAATGAAATTAAAATAATCTGAATAATGACTATGTTATAGGAGAGGAAAAATAGTTTATCCTTAGTTTCTCAGATTAAAAATGCAAAACAAACTAAATTTAAAGTGGTTAAATTTGTTAAAGATATTGTACACTAATAAACCATAAAAATGGGACTGAAAAATTTTCTCACATAAATGGCATTTATAAGTAAAGTATGTATGCACTATACTAATAAGATTGTAATTTCTTAATACTTTTCACTAAAAAATTTTATATTAAAAACAGATTGCTGTCATAAAAACCAACAAATCCAATATTTACAAGATGACATTGAATCTATCTTGATTTCTGGATTTATATTTAAATATTTCTGAAAGGTAGTTTTGTCATATACTAGTGTTTTCTTTAAACAGGGAGACAAAGACAGGCAAACTAATTTACTTCCCTTCTGATTACGTGATTTACAATTAGTTTTGTTCAAGACTTCTTGCCTAAGCTTAACAATCCCAAATTAAATGTGATTTATAATTATTTTCTTTTGTCTTTAAAAATTAAGATTCAAAAAAGCACTATGACTTAGCATTTTTCTACTCTTATTCATGAATGGTTAATATGATTAAATAATTTATTGTTTTTAATTATTAATCACATTGATGTGATTAAGTAATAATGTGACTTAATTAATTATATAATTAATTGAAATCACAATTAAAGTGATTCTCATAGAAGAAATGTTTAAGCAGAAATCTTTGGAAATATGCAAATAGATGACATATTAATTTTTACATATCTGAAAAGAAAATTTGAAAATATAAAAATTACAGTTTAGAGCCAATAAAATTTCTGTGTACATGTGTATTTCTAATTAATCTTTACTGTGGATAAATTTCTTAGTATTCTACTTGTATTCTCAGTAATTGGTATTCTTTTTCTGATATGTAGAAAAATTAAGTATAGTTGTAGATCATAATTAAAGACTAAAGCAATACATGATATAATATTTTTATTTCAATATTATATTTCACACATTTAAAGAAGCTAATCATGCACAATGCCAGCCTTCAAACATCCCTTTTCCATGCCAACAACTATTAAGTGTGTCCTGAAGGCTAAAATAAGAGATGCTCTATATTTAAGGTCTCTAGTAAAAGCAAGGTGTTCTCAAAAAAGTTGACTAACTAGTCAATTTCCTAGAATAGAGATTCTAGGATAGCACTTCTCAAATTGGAGTCTGACCTCTGAGGTTCATTAGACCCTGCCAGGAGTCTTTGATGTCTTCCTTTTCCAATTTTACATACTTAAACCAAAACAACTTTTTGCAACAGATTGCATGTAAAATGAGATCTGAGAATTCAGCTATCTTCTATTAAGGTAGACATTAAAGAGATTTGCAAAGATGTAACACATTATTATATTTCTTATTATGTTTGCAGCAATGTTGAATAGTAGCCATTTCCATAAATATTTATATTAACATTAATGTTAATCTCAAATTAATTAAATATTTCAACATTCTTAGTATTAATATCTTTTATGTACATATTGATACATCTAATCCACATTAACAAAATATTTTTGGGTTTCCTCAAATTTTTTTAGCAATGTAAAGGGCCTTGAGATAAAACAAACAAACAAAAACATTAAAACTGTTCCAGGAGAATTTTATATTCTATTTTCTCAACATCAATGTAAAAAGTATTCAATATCATCTTCAAAATCTCTAAAACCAGTTATTACTCCCAAATTATAAAACTGATTCTATAAAATGTAGCTTTCTAAAAATGGAGCTGTTTATCCTTCACAAACCATAAATAACTCAATTAGAATCAGCTCACTGATTGAAATGAGGAGCAAAATTGTTATAATTAAGAAATAAGATAAAAGTATCCAAACTGAAAAAAAATTACTTTTAAAAAATTTCAATTCAAAATTCTAAGAGACAGTTTTGACTCCTAACTCCCTCACAGTCATTCAACAGATTGTGTCAGTGATAATATTAATACACAACCCAAACCAAAACAGTTTCACTATCTTCACTGTTAACACCAGTCTATGTTCCTATCCTTTTCTCCTAGGCTACTAAAAAAGCCTCATTTCTGATCTCTCCCCCAACCCCCTTCACCTAGCATAACATTATTTATCTATTCACCAGAGTAGTATTACTAAAACAAATAAAATTATTCTCTTGTATGTTCAAAATCATAGTAATTTATCATAATATACAAAATAAAAAAACTTTATCTCATGGCCTCTGGGATCTAAATGAATTGGTTCCTGCTGTGTTTGATTCCAAAATATCCTTAGTGCTTTATTTCTTATTTTGCAATGTTTGACAGATCTTGCCAAACAATAATAGTCTATTTCCTTATCAAACAAACCTGGATAGGTCTTTTTACTTACTTTACTCATTAAAAGGCTGCAAAAAGAGTGTCTGACAGTTTCACACCTAGAACACAGCAGACACTGCACGTTTTGTTCTCTCTCTTGGACCTGAACCTCTGCCATGCAAGCCATCCTGGTGGAGACCATCCTAAACCAACAGCCTCCAGGTAATAGCAGATGTCTAATCAAACCCAACAGAGACTGAATGACCTAGGCCCATAGACTTATGTAAAGCGATTAATGGTGGTTTAGGCTATTCAAATTTTAGAGTGACTAATTCTGCAGCAATGCCTAATGGATACATCTGTGTCTCAAACTTATTTCTTATTGATATCCTTCCTTGATTGAAGTCATGCCTCATGCTTGTCTTTGGGATTTGTACCTGCTGTTTCTCTATCTTCAGTGCTGTTATGTGAGATTTTTCTATGGATTTTCCTCACTTTCTGCCTTATATTCATTTATGATCCCCTCAGAGAGGGTTCCATAACAATTATCCTTTTCCCTCACCATGCTATTTTTTCTATAACAATCATCCTTGTCTGATATAGAAAGTATTTTTTTTTTTCATTTTCTCCATACTAGGACATAAATTCAATGAGGGCAGAGATTTTGTATACCCATGGCCTAAACTATGTGGCACATGCCCTCAATAAGTGAATTAAAGGAAATTGATTGTAAAAAACTACATACTTTTACATTTAGGATCTATAGATTAATGACTATATTATAGTGGAAAAATAGTACATTTTATGTTCTTCAGAAATATATTCATATAATAATAATAACTCAAACAAGAACCCCAGAGAAAATTCAGTTATCACCAAAGACTGCTATGACAGATTGAATAAAAGTATTGCGATCATTCTGAGATTTGAGGTCACCATTTTAAAAGAATAATGCAAAGACACATCAAAAGTTTTGATGTAGGGGTTGGGAGATAATGAGAGGAAAAATCATATTTCAGAAAATAATTTGAATAAATATATAACCAAATTTGTATGCTTATTTTAAACAGTTTCAAAGGAAATTACAAGTTAAAATTACTAATGTCAAATAAATGATTTCTCCCTTATTAATAAAAATGATGTACAACATGCCATAGTTATTCAATTAACAATTCTCAGAGATCACCTTGGATGTAGAGTCTGAAATAGATTTGGGATTGCCTCACTTGGATATAAAGCTTTATGGAGCAGCAACTATTCATTTGCTTCTACCTTGAATGAAAGGACAGTACTGCAGACATAGTACATTTTCAGCAAGCCACTCAGGAATGGGCAGTGATAGCTTCATAAATGCCTGTAAAAGCTGTGATACTTAACCTCTGAATATTTCCCTCAGTATCTTCAGGTTATTCAAGTCTCCCGAAGTCATCATTATAACATGGGAACAAGGCTCAAGATAAAGACATAGGCCCAGTTGAAGTAAGTATGGATTGTGTCTTAACAAAGTTTAATTTTAGTTTCTTTTTCTCTTTTAAACCTGAATAAATTCATCAACACAGACTGGTAGCAAATTTTGCCTTAGATTAAAGATTAAGGAGATAAGAGTATAGTTGTTTTCATTTTACTATGAAATAAAAGAGAAATATTTTAAAAACAAATACAAATTTAGTTTGCCTTCTGCTTCACACCCAATGCCAACATTGAATATACTGAGGAGTAAAAGAAAATTTGGCAATTTCCACAGCATTTTATACACTATACTCTTTTATAGAATTTGAAACAGCCAGGATATCATGATAATTATAAAATATATTTTTAAATTATCTTACAGAATTAACTTTGAGTATCTCACCACACACACACACACACACACACACACACACACACACACACACACACACACAGAAATGTTCTTGGCAAAAGAAATAATAGAAAACAATTTCATTATGTTACCTTAATAGTACTAAGTGTAACAATTTTGGAAATTTAATGTTTAATTGCCATTACCTTTTCATTTTTTAAGCTGATTATTTTCATGTTACATATTGTTAATTTTTAAGTTTAGAAATCATTTATTGAGATTTTGAAGGTAAAAAGTGGTGAGGGATAGGGTGTCAAAATAACTAGGTATCTTAGTCAAATGACCGACTAGATCCCATTAACTAAGACATAGGTAGAGGAGCATATTAGAGATTTAAAAAATTATTCAATTTTATAATACTATGGAATTTTAAATGCCAACAAAATACCTAGAAAGAGAAGTTCAGTGAACATTTGAAAATTCATAGCAGTTAGTTCTTAGAAGAAAGACAGGATGACTAAAGAAAAGAGAATCATCTTTGTTTATAGTTGAAACTACATGATTATAATCAACCTTCTAAGAGAAAGGATAATACATGACTGCAAGGTCAGGACTGGACCCTTATTTGTAGGTTGAGACAAATGGAGATGAAGTGGAAGCAGCAAATGTAGGTTCTTCTTTTAAGAAGTTTTGTAGCGAAGAAGAGGGAAGGAATACTTGGTAGATGATTAGAAAAGAAAGATTATGTTTTTGTTTACTTATATTATACAAGCAACTTCAATGGCGTTTGCTAAGGAAACTTGTATTGAGAACTTTGTGTCTCAAGATATCACTGGACACCTAGCAGCTGTCACACTCGTTACAATTCCAGGAGGATTATACTCAAACTCCAAACTCACAGCAGTATCTCATCTGTTTCTTCCTTACTGTCTCAGGTGAGATATAGTCTTATGTGGGCTGAGAATTGCAGCTTTTAATGAAAGGGAAAGTGGTTTAAAAATGCCATCACAAGTGCACCTCAAGTTCATTTCCTTTTTAATTGGACTGATAAGCTCTTCGAAATTTCTTCTTTGCTTTTGCTTTGCTGAGCCTCTCACCACAGGCAATATGCCAGCTGCTGTCAATCTCTTGCACAGGAATTTTCAACCTTTGATGCATATTAGGATCAACTGAAAGTCTTCTTAATAAATAGCAATATCCCAAAGTTGTTCTATTCTACTCCTATTGACTTAATTCCAGGTTTCATTTTCTTTCACCTGGGCAAATAAAACAGCTTCCTAACACAGCCTTCTATAGCCCAGCTCTCAAAATCTCAGCTCCATAGAGCACTTGGGTAAAGCATTTGAAAGAAGAATATTATCTTGTCACATCCATGTTAAAACCTTTCAATGGCTTTTTATTTCTTTTGGTAGATAAATTTATCTTTACTTATTCATTCTCCTGTGATATCCTTTTCATTATGTAGATCTGAGTTACAGACCTATATCATTTGCCTACTTTCTGAAGAGATTCTTTTAATATTTCTTGCAAAGTAGATCTACTGGCAAAAATTTCCTCATTTTTTGTTTGTCTGAGAGAGTCCTATTTCTCCTTTATTTTTGAAGGATAATTTCATAGGTTACAGAATTCTAGGTTGGTGTTTTTTTTTTTTTCTTTAAACACTTTAAATATTTCACTTCACTCTTTTCTTGCTTGCTTGGTTTGTGAAGAACAGTTAAATATAATTCTTATCTTTGATCCTCTGTAGGTAAGGTGATTCTCTCCCTGTGTTTTTTTTTTTAATTTTTTGAAGTTTGAATTTGCTTTACCTCTCATTTTGCTGCTATTTTATATACCTGTGCTACTGGACCACGTCTTTAAGGCAAGGACTTAAGAGAAAAGAGAATGTTCTCTAAAAAACAAACAAAATGAAAAATCACCCGTCTGCAGATAGTTTCCCTGATTTTGACTTCCTTTCACAATCCACCTACTCTTATATATATATTTAGTCTCCTGAAATAATTACTTTTTAGCATTAGTTTAATCAGTAGGAACAAAGACCCATAGTGAATATATGATGCCAGGCTGGAAGCAGAAAACCTCAGTATAGAGATTTTAATTTCTGATGAATCAAATGATTCTGAATATTTTACTTGTTTCATTGAAGATATCTTTACAAAATAAAATCAGTCACACTTTATGGAAAATGGCTGAAAGACTAAGTAATCAAATAAAATAGAGTCTAACCATTTTTATTCCAGAGAAAAACATTTCTGGGTGTATTTTAATGAAAGCATAACTTTAATGATGAATATTTTATTTTCTGAAAGTTGTTTTTAATATAGAAATAAAAAAGACCATGTAATTTTAGAGATAAATATCTCTCACCCTGTTATTATAATAATGATAAAGCAATCCATAATATTGATGAAAATTTATAAAATACTGAGTCAGAAAGATATTAAAACCATAAATGTGATCCTATATATGTATTTTTTCATTTGCTAACACACACTACTCATTATAATTCTGAGACTTTTCTTAATAAGAATTAACATTGTCCTTTCTTAGATTCCATATACACATAAAAATTAATTCATGTTCTCATTCATCTTTTGCTTACAATCCAAACAAAAATAGGTGCAGAATGTAGCTCAGGCATTATTATAGCAACTGAGCATACCCTCCAAACAGATTTAAAAAACACATTTATTATTAATCTTGATGTTACCAAGCATATTGAATGTTTTTTTACCAGCTACAAGTAATTGAACTTGTATAACCATTGTATGTGCAAATACTAAGAATTAGACACACTGTTGATTAATGTAGTAGATGGTTTGAGGTCCAAGGTCTTAAAGCAGTGCTATTAATCTGCTTATATATTAAATGTAAAAACAACACAGAAAGCAGGTTTTGAAGTCTTAACTTTATATTCATCCTCTACTTAGTTGTTTAAAACATAAACTTAGCAGTTGTCCACATCTACAATTCATTTCATGATTCTGTTTTTAAAAAGACAACTCATTTGTATTTAATAATTGGGAACATTTTATTTAAGTAAAATGTGTACTTCATAATTATTATCAAATTTAAAATTATGAGGTTAAAAATATAGTTTCTTGACTTCCAGGATTATAAAATGTAATTAAGATGAAAAGTCATTCACTGATGAAATATCCCATCATTGAACCAGGTATGATATGTTAAATGGCCTTAGACAACTAAAATTCCATCACTTGTTTTTCTCTCATCTATCAGATGAGTTTGACTCTGCATTTTGAAGTCTTCAAAAACAGTTGCCAAATTAGTTGTTGAAACTTAAGTATCACACACCAAAAAAGGATGGAAGAAGAATGATTATTAGCTCATGTCTATAAAATGTTTAGAGTTTTCTAGTTAATAAGAAGCTCATTAGTCAACAAGGAAAAGAGATGATCTCATCCTAAAATTAATATATAGGTATTTAATTATAATTATGTATTTTATTAATAAATGAATAATATATTATATTATGTACAATATAAACTATATAGAATTAGAGATTGAGAATACTCACTACCCTATACTGGCCAAAACACACCTGAATATCATAACATCTGTGTTTCATTTAAGAAAAGATAAAATCTTTAATAGTGAAGCCACTCAGAATACTTCAAGTGAGAAATGGGTCAAATAAGATTTAAGAATAGGCATAACTTATTTCTTCAATTAGATGAAGACTTTTATCGGGTAGTTTCAATAAACAAAAATTGCATAATCACAGAGACTTAAAAAAAGATGAATAAGAAGAGATAAATATATTTTTTCAGTTTGATGTACTGTGGACTTTTTAAATTGAATATTACTTTTTAAAGTATATTTATAGTCAAGTAATTTTAGAAAACATGGAATATCAAACACTCTCAGAAATCTCCAACATATTTGCATATTTAGGAATGTAGGAGATCCTGATGAAATAAAACCTTTTTAATATTATTTAACTCAGATTATCTTAAACTGGAACTTGAATATGTCTCCTTCAGTCCAGAAGACACAGAAAGTGTGTTTGGTTCCCATAGAAAGAATATAAAAGTGAGACTCTGACTGAAGCTTACCTTGAGGGCTGAGGAAGGAGATAGGACTCCAGTGGAGGTGGCCCATATTCCCAAGGTTTGGAGGCTAAAAGTAGTAGGTATCTTATATTGTCCAGAATTAATATTGTAAAAGTTATGTGCATGAGCCAAGCAGTCTGACTGTTACTACAGGGTCCCAAAGTGTACATCACCTATATTAAGAATGGTGTTAACAGGAGGTCCCCACAGATGAGTTTGCCAAATTTTATAAGCTAAGGGCACAGTCCTTCACAAAACCGCCCTCATTCAATACTACCTGCACATTAGGCATCCATCTCCTTCTAAAATGTATTTTCAATAAATCTTACTTCTAAATCTCACTGAGCTGTAATTCTTTGCTGAATCAGTAGGGAAGAACCAAGGACACCTCAACCCTGACTCATGCCGTTGGAGTGACACAGAATTTCACATCAATCCAGTGGTAACATCATAAGGTGAGGTCTGGGAGGATTCCAGACATGAAGCTTCTGTTCTCCTCAGGAATGTGTTACCCTCCCATCATCAAAGTGTGACAATACTAAAAAAAAAAAAATTATTGGCAACCAAGGAAGCCCACTCAAGTTTTAGTGTCCAGAGTTTTATTGAGGCTTCTTTGCATGATTGATTGTATCATCGGTCATGTGGCTAAATTCAATTTCCAACCATTTTCTTCTCTGCAGAATTCAGGCTAGTATCACTTGGCTGATAGACCCAACTCTCTAATCCCATAGTTAGACTTCCTCAACCTGAGTCATTTTCTTAGTATAAACTATCCAGAATCACCTCTTTAGTATAACCTTTCAATTGTAGTTTGAGTGGCCCACCATAAATAATAAAGATATTTTAATCACTTGGGAAATTTCAGGGGTTTAGAGGATACCTCCCAGGAAGCTGGGACAAATGTCAGCCAAATTCTTTGTTACACAAGGAGCAACTTTGAAGAATCAGGAAAGTGTCCCATGAAAAAAAAGAGCCAATTTTTGGACATCTATCAAACAGTGGATTTCAATATCAGACAATAAAGGTAACATTCAAATAATAAAATTTGATGCTTTTACCTCAAATTGTGCTGCCCTGACCCTGGGTAGAAGAAGTGGGGTTAAGATGGAACAAGGAAGAAGGAGGAAATTATAACCTCTTTTTACACTGCTGACTTCTGAACATCGATTTGTCAGGGAGCTCTGAGAGACATGAGACTTTTTAATTGGAATAGTGATTTATATTTCTTTTACATTGGGCTTGGATGTTATTTTCAGAGAATGTGATTGAGACTGACTGGAAAACTTTGCCCTCTGCCCTTTATTTTCTCCAATGCCAGAGACTAGAAATTCAATATAGTAGACTTAAAAAAGAAAGAAAGAAAAGAAAGAAAGAAAGAAAGAAAGAAAGAAAGAAAGAAAGAAAGAAAGAAAGAAAGAAAGAAAGAAAGAAAGAAAGAAAGAAAGAAAGAAAAAGAAAAGAATGGTGGGAGGAAAAAAAAATCATTTCATGATTTCACCTTTTATAGTCCAGCTAGTTCAATAAACTATTTGTAAATGAACTTTTATTCCTCAGGAAATTGTAATTTAATTCTTACTGTCTGTGCTCCAATTTGCACTTGCATACCTACATGCACTTGGTGGGACTTGTTGTTAGGTAACACAATTGCCTCACTTCAAACTAGATTTTATAGATTCCCTCCAACTATGAATTTCTACCATCAACTATAGATACGAGGGTACCACTGAGACGTGAGGTGTGGAGGGATTTTTGGAAGTGGTAACAAACTCTCTTCGCTCCTCCAGTTGTTGACATTGGAGTTTATATTGCTTGTGAATTTTAAAATCATATGGCTACGTTTAACAGCAAGCATTTATATATAATCCACTGTGTCAGAGTATGCCATTTTTTTCTATATTAATTCATGTAATTATCACAATAAGCTAATACATGGATCTGTCTATTATTGGCATTTTACTGAGAAAACTGAGACAGAAAGGCAAAGTAAATTTTCCAAAGTTACACAGTCAGTAGGTCTTAAAACTAAGATATTTATCTAAATACATTATCTCCAAAGTTTGTGCAATTAACCACTGTTGTGCTGTATCTTATATCATCTAAATTGTATTATGAGTGTAAAACATCTAAAAGGCTAGTCAATTTTAAATTCCTCATTATGCGGTTTCAGCACAAAATGAAACAGCAAGTTAACGAAGACGGGTGCCGTGTAGCAACCCCGATCTTATGCTTATTTTTACAATGCTTTTTACTATGTGATTGCTTTACAAACTTTTGTTTTGTTTTGTTTCGTTTTAATTTAAGGCAACTTTTATTCAAAGAGAGTCTTGTGTAGAATCTGCTGTGTAAAACTGATGAAAGTGCCAAAATGCTGTTTGTCACTAAAATGGGAAATCAGACTCTTGCTTGCCCTGCTCGTCACTGGTTTTGTCTTGCAGAGCATCTCTGTGCTTTTTTCATGCTTCACTTTTTTTAGAGTTATCTTTTCAATGTGGCATCTGTGACACCATATATCTCTAATTCTCATCTTACTCATATTATCCTATTTTTTTATCTTTTTTTTTTTTTTACCTTATTTTGGTACTCATACTTTTTCTCTGCTCACACTTTAAATACAAAGATATGGAAAGTTTTAGGTAACAGCACCTAAAACTGACAGCACTACATGGTGAAAAATTGAGCAAAGGAAGTGGTATGTGAAGAGATGTGGAAGATAAGTAGTAATTAAACAATGAGGAGGAAGTGGAGAAGAGAATGATAATTACCTCAAGAAAAAGTACGCTAGGTAAGAGTTAATTCTGGTTATGATGTTGCCAAAGTGAGATGAGGAGAGAACATATATCTATAATGAGTAACACATACCTTTCTTATTAATTAAAGTAATGAGTATTTTTACTTTCTTCACTGTCTTTAAACTACAGAATTGCAGCATTCCCAGTGGGACTTAAAGTCATTTTTTAATGAGATAAGAATCATTGAACCTAATTAACCTATCATTAAAATTAGAGAGATTCAAGAATATACATACTTTTTTACTTGGGACAGAGAGAAAGGCAAGGGAGATAAACTTCCTTGTTTGACTGTGGAAGTCAGTGTAGTACAACTGAAAACAAACACAACATTGATACATAGCTCTTCCAGTGTTACACAGTTCTATGCGTATTTGAAGTGGATACAATTCAGAATTCGGTAGATGTTGACTTGAGAGATGATGGTCAACATTTTCTTTCCTTCTGATTACTTCTTAAGCTGCTCATAGGAATAGCCAGAGACTGTGTCCAGAATATAAAGCTACAGGAAAGAATCTTTTTTTTTAATGGCTGGATAAAAACTGACCAGTGAATTGCCAATTCATCTTTACTGGTTGAGAATGTGAAAAACATGAAGTGACAGGATTTGCACTTAAGGATGGAACTAGAGCTATGAATAATGGAGAATAAATATGTGTTTCAAATTATTAAGCAAATTTAAAGTATTTAACTAATTTAGAAATCTCTAGTTTATGTTTTATGAATATAGAATATTAAAATATATTCTATAATAGCATATAACTATATAAGTATATAGAATAACATTTTGTAACAGTGAGGCCAATTTTCTTTATTGCCTAAATGTTTATATGATATAGCAATGCTCTTAGGAATTCTTATCAAATATGAATATGAACAAAGTATTGTAACATAATAAGCTTCTACTCCCCTAAAAACCACAGGGACTGTCAATAATTATAGTGAAATGTATACACATTCACACCCAAAACACAAATGTGCTTATATGTGTAAACAGTCATATGATGTTTTATTACAGTTATAAGAAAGCTTCATTATGTTATAGCTTTCTATAAAATAAGTACTATTACTTAAATTTTATTATTACCAGAAAATTACCTCTTACATTGTAGCTTATATAGGAAAAAAAAATAGCTTTTGAATTCACTAAAGTGCAAAAACATTTTTCAAAAGGCAATAATCTTCTTTGAATAATGAATCTTAGTAGTAGCAGTGTAAGAAAACATCTGAAAGATGGCAAAATATATATTTTAGCATTATATCTATATGTACAAGGTAAGGCGCTGATCTTAACTGTCAGTATAGATTTTTTGCTTCAATTTATAAAGACCAAATTCCCATTTTTGAAGTGAATTATCATTGCATATCTTCATTTAAGGTCAAGCAACATTTTGAACATGTTAATCAAAGAGAATACTTATTGTCATATCTCACTTCTGACATTTAAGAAAACTCTTCATGCAAATTAAGTATGTGACTAAACTACCAAGAGAGTATATCAAATACTTAACACAGAATACAATGAACTCCTCTATATTGACTGAAGTCCTTCATGTGCCTCCTCTCAAGTGCAAATTAGACTTAGATTTCTCCTCTTTGAAGTAGTGTTACTCTTGTCCACATGCTGCTTAAAGCATACTGATGTCTATCATGAATCAAAATTTAAATATTTCCAGGCACAGGATTTTTATTTCTTATAAAAATATATTTAATCCAGAAGGAATATTAAATTCATCAAGCTATTTTGTGTAACTTATAATTTTTTTTAAAAAAACTTAAGATATCAGTACATTTTTTCCCTAAGATCATCTTTCTCAAATACTTGACTTTGTTATTATCTCTGATTTTTAATGATTAACTACCTATTTTGCTCTAATTTGCAGTCTATTTATTAGACAAATTGTACCTCATCAAATAGAAACCTTAATTGGATGTAATTGGAATGGAAGTATTCTCAGTCCTGTTTTATAAAACTTAAAGGCAGGAGATAATGCCAAATTAGCACTAAAACCCATGCTGTTATGCACCTTTCTCTCCACAGCAGTGCCCTTGGCCAGGAGATTCTGGCAGTCAGATATTACAACTACTTGCTCTCACCAGTTTACATTGCTAGAGTGACCACTCCAAATCTGAGTATTTTATTTGTCTAAGGGTCCATTAGCAATCATGTACAGCAGAAAATAATACCTTGTTTAATAATAATTTTAAAAAGTGGTTTTCCAAACCCAAATAAAAAGTAAAATCAAATTTCTATATAATGTTAGAATGTCAGAGAGAATAGGGCCTGCTTTTTTCTGGTTTAGCAAATATTTGTTTAGCTCTTACTATGGCCTATTATATCACTGTGTGGTTAACTCAAAAGTGCCCTTGAAGAACCCCTTCAGATTCTATTCCTTCCATGTCTAAGATTTATCTTTAATCATATTATCTTTTTTTTCTCTTTTCAAATTTAATTGTCCTTTAATGCACTAGAGAGCATCACATAATTTCCAAGAATAATATTGTTGCTTAGTTCTATGGGGTCATATCATTAAGTTGTTATCTAATTTTGATATAAAAGTTATCTCCTAGTATGGTCGAATAAACAGAAGAATAATGAAATGTTATCTCTTTTTTTTAAATATTACCTTACTTTCAAATAAGTGCTTTATTTGATTATAATTATCCTGGCATCAAAAATAACTTGGTTGTTAATATTTATCCAATATAAGCCCATGAAACACCTGGAAACCTTTAAAAAACATAATAATAAAAAAGAAATTTTAACATTTCTACAAAATGTCATACATACTGTTGCAGGTCAGATTCTTCAGGAAAGATACTCTGAGATGAAGATTTGTGTGCCAGAAGTTTATTAGGGAGTGTTCTTAGGATCAATACCTGGGTGGAAGAAGGAAAATCAGAAATGAGTAGGAAGAAGTTGAGCAACTATACAGTGACAATAAAGGCCTCTGTTGTTCCCTTCAATAGTTTTGGAGCTAGGATGGCTTATGGCAGGATGTCTTTACGTATAGGACTCAGTATATATTGAAAAATATTGTACGAAAAAAAAAACCACTGGATACATTTATACTTCTTTCCATATTTACTTGAAATCAAAGACTATGGTGCTACTATTTGTTTGGCCTCTGTGAAGCCAGTAAAGTTAAAGAAAAATGTATAAGTTTTCAAGAATAAAAAGGCCCCCTTTGAAAAGATTGAAATATTAACCAAAAGATTTTGTGTGAAGTAAACTTTAGAGTAGGTGTTGGATGATAAATAAAAAAATTGGAGAGGACATGACAAATTTATATATCCTGAAAATGACTTAACTGTTTCATAATTTAAATAGAAAGAAACAAAACTACTGTCTCTGCAAAATGATGTCATAACTTCTGAATCACTAGTCTTTCTTCAATATTTTGAAGAAGGTCTTGGTTGATTTCTCAGCTATGCCACTTCCTCTCATCATGCACCTGCATAAATGCATTGGTACTTCTCAGTAACCCAATTTCTAAGCCTCCATTTAAAGACATGGTGAGTATTAAAGTAGAATTTCTACTTTGTGGTGCTTTTTTGCAAACAAGAAATACAGTTGATATCATCAAGGCTATGAATTATTTATTTCCTAAGTAAATCCTGGAAAGAAAAGTCTTCATACTCTGAGCTCACACAGATAACATGTGGTACTGTGAAACACATCTGATTTTGCTATATATATAAAGGGTGTGATTCCATATATCTCTGCGACTCATGGCTTTCTATATGAATATCCTTTGTCATCAATGCCTCTGCTAATGAGATCAAATGTGTTTTACTTGTAGATATGAAATCTTAATTTCATAATCATAGGTACGAGAAATCCTTGATTAAGAAAATTTATGAGAAAACTACAGGATAACATATATTATTCTTGTCTAGTATATGGATGATGAGTGGCTTTTGAAAAATAAGGTATGTCTTAAATTTTATTTTTTTATAGAAATATTAGTCATTTTGTAAAAAAGGATTACTTAATTTTAGAGTAATTCAAGATGAAAAATATCTTTCAGTGCCTCACTGTCTTAGATAATTTTGACCTCATCAATGAGATCCAACTTTCTCTTTAAGACCCCGAGGCCACCATTATGGGTGCTGTTAAAAAATCATGTAGTCTTTGCCATGCTGCCACTCTAGAAGAGGAGATAGCGCAATTATGCAAACTTCACAAAGCTGGAAAAAGCACTTCTTCAAGATGGAATTAATAACTACAAAATCTTATCAATTTCTCTGTGGACAGGAATCTCCAGATACCCAAAAAGAAAGAATATTTTAAAGTATTTCCTTCAAATGACTTTAAAATTGAGACGTGGATTAATAATATCTTCCTTGCTAATAGAGACAGCATTTGTAATGCAGACGCTAACCAAGTTGACTTTAGCACTAAGGATATAGGAAACAGGAAACATTCTGACATTAATTCAAATTGTCATGAAGAATTCTGGCATTATTTAATACAATTCTACTTTTATCTGAAAGAAGTTAAGTATGAAAGTTGTGAGTGTACTTGAAGCTACACTTACTTGTGAGTCAGGTATTGCATTTCCTAGATCATAAAACATGCAAAATATTATATTCATTTTATATTCATTATTATAAGAAAAAGGAGGTACTTTCAGCAAAGTACCCAAGGAAATCATCACCTAAAAATGCTTCACTGTTCAACATGATTATTTCTCTATAAAATATACATACATACAATGTATGTATATCATCTTAAGATTAATAATAACAATAATAATCCTATGATTACTGATTTCCTCATTTTAAAAATAAGAAATAATTTACTCAGGGAGGTTACTTGATTAGCTTAGGATAATACAATTGATAAATAGATTCAGGATTTGAATGAATGTCTTGAGCTCCAAAGCATCACTGTGCTGTTCCCTTAAAGAAAAGGTAAAGAAGGGTTCCCATAGCACTAAGGGAAGGGCTAATTCTAACTGGTCCCTTAGAGAAAGCTTTAAGTGGGGTCAATGTTTGAACTGTGACTTGAAACAAGAATAGAATTAATTTAAAATAAAAAGTCATCCAATTAATAGTATGAAAATAAGCAGAGACTAAGAAGTGTGCTTCTGAAGACACACTGAGTCACCTGATGCAGCTCTTTATATAAATTTTGAAAAATTATTATTATATTCATCTTTTGAAAAATAAGGAAAGAAAGAACAGATAACATTAGGTTGGGGAATTTTCCATATTATGTTATAATCAACTTTGAATAAAAGAAGGTATTAGAAGGCATATACTTAGGTTTTAGATATCTTTGGTTTATAATGTTCTAAAACTTAAAGAGAATTTTTAAAAATGAGAAATGTTGAAATTTTGAAAACAATTAAAGTTTGTCAGTTTAAATATGTTAACTTTGAGTTGTTGATAATTAACCCCTAATTTTTTCCTGCATTGAGTCTTTCACAGTCATTGCTGAGAGGCCTCCAACAGGCATTCAGTCCTTCTTCCATGTTGGCAGAACTTCATCTCACTCACTTGCTTTCCTCTCCCTAAGACTCAGAGGTTCATCTCTATTTGTATAAGTCACTCATTTAGGTCTCACAGCCTATAACAACTGTTTATTTAAGCATAGGTATTTATGTCAATTTTGGCCAAAAAAAAAAAAACCAAGAAGAAAACTGTTACAACAAACTCGTTACCAGGGAAGAGATACACCAACATGTTGCTGATGGAAAAACAGGAGAAATGAGAAAATCTGAGCTTTTTGACAACACAGATTACTTGGAGTACTAAATATATTCCTTATTGTTTAAAGGGTTTGAGATCGAGTTTTCTGTGCCATGCAATGGGAAACATCATAGCAGATATATGACAGTAGTAAGACTAACTCCAATGAGACATGAGCCCTTTCTTCTGCTATTAAAGTAGACTGTCATTTATTATCAAATTAGAGCAGAAAACTTGCAATAGGATCCAAAACATTAAGTGAGTAATAATATATAACAAAAAAATTAAGAAGAAAAATAAATATTTATGCTAAGAAGATGGACTCAGAATAGTAATTAAGGGTTTTCAATAACAGAATATTAGCCTTGTGTTTTAGAAAGACAATTCTGTTAGAATCTCTGTAGAAAAGCACAAAACTACAGAAATATATTAAAAAATGTTAAATTAAAGGCAACCATAGATCCTTCATAGCCATAGAGAAGACCAGAAGACCAAAGATGGCTGCACATTTGATTCTTTCCCTATTGTAAGGATGAGATGCATTCCCCTCTCACTTGACTTTGAACTAGCTTATAACTACATTTGACCAACAGAATATGGCGGATGCTGTCAACATATGGCAGTTCCTAGTCTTGCCTTCAAGAAGACTTACAGTTTTCTCTTTGCATTCTTTTAGGAAGCTTTGTGTTGCCATGTCAGAAGTCCACTCTCCTAGTGAGATCACATGTAGAGTCCTGACCTGACCTTAAAGGGAGAATGACCCAGAGGAGCCCATTCTTCCAGCTGTCCAAAATGTCAGGGATATGAGTAAAGCAATCTTAAACTCTTTGCACCAACTCAATAACTAGTTCAATACTACCAAGTATAATATCAGATGAAACTATGTTCGTAGAATTGCCCAAAGGCCTGATCTAAAAAATGGTGAGGTAAAATTGTTGTTTGATGCCTCTAAATTTTGGAGCAGTTTTTCTTGTTTTGGGTTTTGTTTAGTTGTCTTCTTAACATATTAATAAGTAACTGACATAATTATAGGTATAGTTGCCTATATCTCTATATTGTGTCATAATTTAGACCCAAATTACCAATAACTAAAAATGAATGAAAAATAAGCAAGATACTCAAGAGGAAGTGAAAACTAACAAAATTTTTGTGATAAATTAAATTTTGAGAGGTGATTCAGATGCCCTAGATGAACACTTAATGCTAATCTAGAAAATAGGATACATTTTATCAATTGTCTTAATCAATACGTAGAACTGAGTTGAAAGAATACATTTTTAGGAAAGAGTTATAAAATATGTTCACATTTTTCATACTATTTGAGAATTCAATGGGACATCAATGGAGAATTTGAGGTCAAAAGATAAAGAAAACTGGGGGTAACATTTGGAAGTCATAGTTAAGGCAAATTAAGCCATAGCAGTAGTTGGTTGCACTAAGGAGGGTAGACTGAGGAGAAAAGAAAGGAGATGAGAGAATTAAATACAATTTTAAAGTATATTCAACTTCAAGAGACTGTAGGAGTTGAAAAGCTTATTATAAGTCTTTTCTCCTTATTAAGATAAAGTTCTACCTTTTCTTACCATGACCAACTCAATTTATTCAAGGTCTACAAATTTCCTTATAGGGGTTATAATGGCAAGCATTTTTCTAAGGTCTAGCAGAGCCTTGCAGAAATCCTTAGACCTTGGAAAGTCCTGAAATAATTTAAATAACTTTGGGTCATTTCTAATTTTCATTTCTCATTCCAAGTCTCATGAGCCAAATTTATTAGATTAATTCTTGAAGAGCTTGTTCAGATCACACAGTCATATAACCATTTGAACTGTTTTATAATAAGAACAAATATAAATTTAAATAAGGACAAAGCAGGCCATTACTCAACATTTCTTTCTTCTGTGTACAAGGATGTTACCAAGTTATTGAGACCCAACATGTGGAAATAACCATATGTTAAATTCCATTTTAATGCATGTGTAAAGGAATGGTTGAAAAAGTGATGCTCTAGTTTACTCAAGTAGAATGTATACATATTATGGAATTCTGTTCAAAATTTCCAGAGATAAACTCGGTCTTCTTAGGTAAATTTTTTATGTACATAAGGCAGCTAGAAACAATGTGAAATTTTGTTATTTTCTGTGATTATTATCTATATAAAAATCACATACTTAATAAAATTAAAAAGTCAAGTATGTAACCTGAATTATTTCTCAATCAAACTACACTTTCATTAAAAACCTGCATATTTTATTTAGGCTGCTATTTAAACGATATATAAATGTATGTTAAATCCAAAATTATATATTTTATTTTATTCCATTTTTTCTAAATGTAAACTGTTTCTACAGTATTTAACATTTCCTTGTAAAGTATTTCAATTTCAGTATAATTTAGATTAAAAACATTGGCTAATCCATAGTTCGCTCAAGAATTTTTTAATTACTTTTCTAAGAATAATTTTAGATAAAAGTTTGATTCTATGATGAACGCTCTTCTGACGGAAATAAGTGATACTATCAAAGGTAGAGCACTCTCTTATTAAAGTAAATTACCACTTCAGGGTGTCTGAAGCCTCAGCAATTTGATGGTCATATATATAGCTGAATATGTAAGATTTTATTTGGCAAAAAAAAAAATCTATATTGCATTTTGCAAATATAAAAATTAGGTTTAAGTCCATTTTACCAGTGTAAATTTAAGAGCAACCTTTTTCTTTTCTTTATTTTTTTCACTGTCCACTTATAAATGCCTCTCATTGCACTTAAAACTGAAAAATTTCATCCCGAAATCTTTCTGCATAAGATATCTGCTATTTTCTTTATTGTTTGTCTTCACACACACATGCACACACACAATCTAATGACAAAAAAATGACAGGTCACTAAAAAAAATGGTCACTAAAAAAAGATTTCCTACAACTCTAGAATCCTCCTTAGAGGGAAATGGGGACACATTTTGTTGCTTAAAGCTTAGCCAGTGATTACTGCTCTCAGTGTGTTTTCATTTCTGAGTGTGATAACTCCTCACTGTTTCTAACAGCCTCTCCTGATCACAAGTTCAGTCATGGGCATGCACAGCATCAATACCTCTAAAACTCACCTCGGTATCTTCAAGTTTGGCTTCCTACACTTGGAAACTAGTCAGTCCAACTAGATAATGGCTTAAGTACTATTATAGTGGTTCCAATTCTTACACCAGCTCTTTGTAGTGAACTCTTGAGCTATCTGACTACAGTAGTCCTCCCTTATCCTCAGTTTCACTTTTCTAGTTTTCAGTTCCCTGTGATCAATGGCAGTCCAAATATGTTAAATGGAAAATCTCAGAAATAAACAATTTAAAAGTCTTAAATTGTGTGCATTTCTGAGTAGCATCATGAAATCTGAGCATTCAGCTCCCTCCCACCTGGATCATGACTCATCCCTTTGTCCAGAGACTCCACGCTATAGATGCTCCTGGCTTGTTTATCACTTAGTAGCCATCGGATTAAGCATCCTGGTAGCAGAGTGCTTATGTTTAAATAACCCTTATTTTACTTATTAATGGTCCCAAAGCACAAGAGTAGTGATGCTTGCAATTCCGATATGCCAAAGAGAAATCATGAAGTACTTCCTTTAAGTAAAAAGGTGAAAGTTCTTGACTTAATAAGATAAAATAATAGTACACTGAGGATACTAAAATCTATGGTAAGAATAAATTTTCTATCCATAAAATTTTCTAATTTATAAATTAAACTTTATCATAGGTATGAATATATAGGAAAAAAAAAACATAGTGTATACAGGATTTGGTACTATCTGTGGATTTAGACATCCACTGGGGGTCTTGGAACTTATTCCTCATGGATAAGAAGAGGCTACTGTGTTCCTTGCTTCTTCAGTGTGCATCACTCTTAAATCTGTCTCAGACTTAATTCCCTTTTATATCCGCAGTGTTCTTCCAGAAGGACCAGAGAGAAACAATAGAGGAGAAACCATATTTAAAATATTTAATAATTTTTCAGAAATAATCTTAAAAAATAATCTGCAAATTAGAGAAATATAATTTAAAAAGTCACAAGTAAAAAAAAATTACCAAGGTATATTGAAGTAAACTTACATATAAAAGTCAAGGAGAATATTAAAAAAGCAACCAGAGCAAAAAAACAAATTCCCTATGAAGGCATGCCAACCAGAACGAGAGCAGTCATCAAAACAGTAGCAACATAAACAGAGGATAGTGGAACTATATCTCTAGAATTCTGAGATGCTTAGCTATTAACTTGGAATATTAAAAATTGCTAATATATCCTTTAAGAAAGAATTAAAAATGAAAACTGATATTAGTACCATCCTCAGAAAACAAACTTCATGAAAGACTGAAACCTGAATACACCTGTATTCACTAAAAAAAGAATTAGGAGACACACGCAGGTATATTTGGGATAAGTCCTGACAAAAATTCAAGAGAGAATAATCATAGTTTGATACAAAATATGCCAAAGAGAAGAGTATAATATTTTATAGTTCATTTTATATTGGTTATAACCCTACAAACCCAAACTAAAAATTGTATGAGAAAGTAAACTGGCCAGGATAGGATACGCTAATACTTACAGGAGTAAGGACCTAAATACAACAAATGTTATTTCCTCATTCAAGCCTAGTCCACGGAAGATTTGGTTGGTTTTCCAGAGTATCTATCCTTCCAAGATATGGCTCACCAACTTTAACTTGAAGCAGGAAAAGGATAACACAAAGAATTCAGACACATTCTGTGATGTCTTGACCTGAAAGTGACATGCCTCCATTTTGTTTACAGGTTATTGGCCAGAATTTTCTGAGCCTTGCAAAGTGCCCAGAAAAGACTGGGAATATTTAGGGGATATTACTGCTTCTCCCACACCAAGAAAAGGTCAAATGTGGTCATGAACTTAGATGAAATAATCCTGAGTTTCTCTCTCCAAGAATTATTAATGACCTTGATTAATATTCTTCGGTAGGCATATGTATTCTGCAGGGCCAGTGAAAGACATAATTCTGGTGGGCGTTTTTAAATTGTCAGTGTTTTACATATGTCATCCCATTCAACCCTCAGAGCAACCCTTTCAGGTAAGTATAATATAATTACTGTTATAGACAAGTAAATTTCATCTCAGATTTTAAGGTACTTGTCCCAATAGCACGAAGCAGAGTGAGAACGTAAACGAAGATAGTCTTTCTCAAGAGACTGCATTTATAGCATTGGGATGAAAACCTTGGTTCCACTACTTTCACATAATCTTGGGCAAGTGATTTAACCTTACAGAACTTCAATTTCCTTCTCTGTAAAGGGAAACAAACATACCCCCCCACCAAAAAAAAGTGTTTACATGTGTATTAAGTGTAGATAGTTTTGAGGATTAAAGGCGTTAAACAAGGAGGATTAAATGCATTAAAATTTGTGACCCAGAATCTAGCAATAGTGGACAATTATTAAATGTTATTTATTTAATATCCTGTTAATGTGTGAACTTTTTATTATTGTGAATTACCTCATACTATAAATGTGAATTATTAAATATAAACTTATGGGTGTAGATATACCCATATATCTATACCTATATATAGAGATTTTTTTTTGGACAACTAGACAATCTAATAATGAACCCTTACGCTTATATGAAAGAGCTGCAAACTAATTCTAAATTTTCTCCCATTTAGCAAGTCCTGGATTCTTTGTGATCATATTAACATAGCATAGATTATATTTACTGTCCCTTTTCAAAGTTTCCTATTTTAAGTCATTCCTTCTGTATGTATAAAATTTCAATTGCAGAGAACAGGGGCCCTTTTAAAGATATGGGCTGTGAAATTGCCATTATCCTGGGCTTGACCCTAGAATCATTATTCTTTCAACTAGATAAATTTTACACATGATCGTAGTGATAATGATGTGAATTATTTTTTTTTATCCAACACGTATGTATATGATGTAATATGAAGAAACTAGGAACTCTAAGATGATATCTTAGCACACTGAATCCAAAACTTCATTTCTTCAGGTTCTATATTTGATTTGCTTGACTGAAGAATAAGCTAAGATCATAGAACATAACAGAGATGGAATAAAAATTGTTTTTTAAGTCTAGTTTATGTAAATAATCTGCATTTAGAAAAAATTTTTATAATATTAAAAATAAATACAGAACAGATACAATTAATTTAGTGTACAGACAATTAATAATAATGTCAGTATTTGTGGATTATTTTCAATATATGAATGTATTTGATATTATGTTCTTAACTCTGATAAATTTGTTCAGGTAAGATCTAGCTCAGCCACTTCACAGGACCTGATACTCTGGGCACATATCCTTGATCACCTTTTAAATGAAGAATAGCTGTTAGAGAATAATATTTAAATTACAGCAACATGCAGAATTAGGCGCTTTAAAGAAATAAATCGACATCAGCACGATCTTGTCTCATCTCATTCATGTTTTGCTGCTGTTCATCATTCACTCTCTGCTGCCATGGTAATTATTTATGCTGTGAATTATTGTCATACAGTTAAATATAGCTTTGGAAATGACAAGACCAATCTATTTTATTTACTATTAACCAATCATCCCTCTTAGAACCAACAACAGTAATTTATATTTCTGTTAAAGCATTTATTGAAAACATTGAATATTATCACTCTCCTTCTTAGAAGAGAGGTGACAAAATAAATAAAACAGCTGGGGTGCCTTTTCCTCTAATACCTTATAAAATACGCATAAAATAGCCTTAAACATATTCCATGCCACTACAATAAGATACAAGAAGTGAAATCCTGATTTTCATCCCTATGGCAGCCTCTCCCTCAGATTTTCTTAAACCAGTTTCCCTTTACATCACAACTAAATCCTTCCTTCAAATACATCTTATCTCTGACCACTACTCTCCAACTCTACTGCTGCTGCTCAGGTGTGAATCACAACTGTCTTTGTTCAGATTGTTGCTATAAACCCATAACTCATCACCCTACTACTGCTTCTGCCCCTCTTCCATCTACTCTCAATATGGCAGGCAGGGTGACACAATTAAAACAAAATCGTTCAGCTCAGAACCTGACAATGGCTTCTTAGCTCTCTCAGAGTAAACCTAAAGTCAGCCTCAAAGTTTCCAGGTTAGAGGAGCTGTGCCCCTCTTCTGTACGCTTCTCCCACTGGTTCTCTCTGCTTCAGCTACACTGCCCTCTTTCTTACAGTGCCCTCCTACACTGTTCCTCAAAAATGCACTTGCTTTTACTTCAAGGGGATATTTCTTTCCCTTCAGGACGTCAGTGTGGTTCCATAACCTCTTTTACTTCCTCACTCATATGATTCCTTACACATAAGATTCCTTCTTTTGAAGATCTCATATGCTCTTTCAAATTTCTTGCTCACACACACACACACACACACACACACTCACTCTCCCACTTCCTCTAAATCTGTCATGCTTTATTTTCCTGTATAGTACTTATCATCATCTATCTTACTGTAATTATACTTATTTATTTTTTATTAAGGTCTCTTTTTCCTATCCCTCAAAACTAAAATGGAAGCCACTCCATAGCAGGGATTGTTGTCTGTTCTATTCACTAATGAATTACCTACCAGAACTCATGCCTGTCACATATTATTACTCATTACTTGTTGAATGAATGAATGAATAAATGATTGAATTGTGTGGCTGAAAAATTGAAGCCTCTTTCCACCATACTATCAGAATGATAATGTCACTTTCCTCTATGAAGCTTACAAACTTGTCTTCATGTGAACGCATCCTCCCTTTTTATGTCCTGTTATAATTTTTCTTTGTTCAAAAGCAAATTTGTCTACCCTTGCTGTACCCACAATGAGAATGTACTTACCTAAATAGGAATGCTACGCTTTGACTTCTAAACATTTTCTCATTTATTAGACTTCTTTTTAGTTTTCTACTCTACTTTATCCAGCTTGGATTACATTACCCAATTGTAGCTAACCCTTTGCCAGTACCCTAATTTTCTTGCCACTCTGTGTTTTCATTATATCCATTTACAAAATAATCTTAGATGACCCAACTCAACAATGGACATTCTTCAGGCTTGAATCTGGGCATTATTGGAGAATTCGCAAACTCAGTCTTACTGGAAGTCCTATTAGATGATTCAGGTCAATACTGATCAACTCTGTCCTTGATATTTTTATTTGCATGTCTCAAAACACTTAACATGTAAATGATAGTGCAGCAAACATTTAGAAAATACTTAAGGTATTTCTAATGAAGGCCCATAAAGAATTCAGAATAATTAAAAGTAACAATTGAAGAGAATCCAAATCTTCCATAAGATATTTATGATAATCAAATTGTAAGGTAACTCCTACATGGATTCTTTTATACTTCTGTGAGACTTTAACTGAACTAAAATTTCACCATTGACATTTTTTCATTATTAAAGCAAACAAACAACACTGAAAAAATCTCAAATGAATGCACTTGTGATGTGGCTTATGAAACAATTTAATCAAAAATTAAAACTAATATTTAATTAGTTTATTATTGTCAAATCTGAAAAATCAGAACATGCATGTTCATTTCATTTTTGGGAAATAACTTATATTTTAAATATTTATACAACCAAAGCTCACTCTTTTTTTCTTCTGTAAGATTCTTTATGTTTAATAACTCACTAATCTTCAGTTCCACTTCTTAGAGACTTTACCCTCAAACAAAGCAATCTCACAAAAATTAAAGGCCAAGAGCACATTGAACTCCAATTGTGTGTCACATCCCTCAGATGCCTTTGGGTTTATTTCTCAAACCTACTGCTTGTTTTGCTTTTGTTGTCACATTTTATATAATAAGGCAAAATATATCTAACCAATAAAATCTATTATTAATAAAATGAATCACTACTATATAGCAAATGGAAATAGAAACAAATAACATTAAACACAAATTTAGAGTTGAATAAAATCTTACTAATTGTATAATGAAATTTGATTAACACAATTGAATTGATACCAAATATTAACCGACACAGTAATTAATAAAATAAAAGTCTATTGGTTTGCTCTAAACTTAGTCAAATCATTTCAAAATAACTTAGGCTTCTGGAGCTCTCCCTACTAAATTAATAATTTCACCAAAACTATAGAGAAAGTTGACAGTGAGCCCAAGCCTTCCACTGCCTCTGAATCTTTTTAAGTTGTATTTTTGAAACTTCATAAGGTAAATGATAAAATTCATTTTATTAATATTTGTGTATTTAAAAAAATAAAGTCAAATTCATCCACATAAAGAAAAAAAATGTTTCTTATTTTTTAAGAGAAAATATTAGAAAATAACCCTTTCTCTCAGTCAAGAGCTTCCATTTTATCATATTTAAAATTTAAAAAGATTCATGTTTATAGTAAACATATACCTATATGAATGTAACAGGATATATCTTGATCATTTTACTTTTTTTATGGTAACCTGACAACACTCAAAATAATAATAAACATATATAATATACAATATTATTATTATCTATAGCTATTCCTCTTTACTCTGACACTAGGTCTTTATTTATAAAAGATAAGTTTGTTGTATATGTAGTAAATTCTTATCTCTGATCTGACCAAGATAAGAAATTTATGGCTAGTTCATACCCTAAATATCATCACACAATTGTAATTCTACCTCAGTCTTTCTTTCCTATCAACTTTCTTTCCTCAAACTTTATCAGATGTTCTCTAATATTAAGGAAGATATAAAGCCAACTATATATGTAAGCCAACTATATATATTCATATATATATATATCCATATATATTAGAATAAACAATTTCAAAAACAAAGAATACAATTTTAAAAGACTATTTAATAATTATACCTTTAACTAGTATCTTTTATTTTTCCACACAATCAGTATTCACTCAGTATTATGTAAAAAATATTAAAAGTTACCTTAGGCACTTACTGACTTAATGCCCTCTGTTATATAAAAGATGTATTTTATCTCAACAAAAACTTCTTTGGTCTTATTCCAAAATAACTGCTTTTAGAAAAATTTTATTTGCATTAACTACTTTTTGATTTAATATTTGACTTTACCACCTATAAAAAATTTCCATACGTTTGAAATTATATATCTTTCTATAGAATTATGCTACTCATATTAAATATAATTATCATCAATGTAGTTAAGTGACATATCTATCAGAAGCTCAAACCCAAACAAAGGCTTAAAATATAATATATTTTTTGTTCTATACATATATTTTCTATAAGTTTCCTCATGTTTTCTAGGGGTAAGCCCATGACATAATGCAATGAATACTTTATGTATATATTTGAGAAGTAAAAAATAATGGATCGAAGTAATATCCTGCAAAGCATGAAAACTGGCTATAGTCAAATACTTAAAACCATCAATTCCAGTAGACTTCTGATGAGATGAATTAGGTCACCTGTCAGCCTCGTCCTACAAGGGGCGACCACCAAGCTTGGACACCATGGGAAAGGCTATAGTCCTCAAATCATAAGAATGCTGAGACAATAGGTCAAGTCACTGACCTGTCTCATCATATATCTGTAATAGCAAGTCCTTGACCACTGCAGGAGATCGTATGATGCTCCTCCTCCCATGAATGATAAACTGGCGACACTGGGCTGCAGACAAGTATTTGCTACGTTACGATGCTGTTGAATCTCAGGGCCTGGTACTACCAGCAGCAGGGCTTGTGCTTCTTCAATATTATAGCTTAAGAAGTCCCAGCTCCCCTCCCATAGCTGATGCCTGTCCCTGCTAGATCCCTGTGTGCTGAGTAGGATGCAGTGTTGCAGGAGACCTGCATACTCGCTGTGTTTCCTGCTTCCATGTGTTTCTCTTGTAAACATGCCAGCAGGCCTATGTGTGTGTGGTCAAAGAACGCATATTTCTAGTTATTAAGTGGCAAGACTGTGAGGAACCGATTCTAGGTTTAGTGAAGTCTATGCATTACTCAGAGATCCTGGACTTGGTGATGTATCAAGTGATTGGATATACTCTCAGTTAGATCCCTTAAAGTAGAAAGTGAAAGGGTACTATGCATGAAAATCAGAGTGGACACAAATATATGAAGGCCAGAGGGATGAACCATACTTGTGTGGTCCACTAACCTTCATTTTCACTTTTTTATATAAACAAAATACAGCTGCCTATCTAAGCACTGCACATCTGACATTCCTTTGTAGTTAGGTATGGTCATGTGACTAATCTTTTCAAAGACATATGAGCAAAAATAATGTATGCTTCTGCCTGGTCAGAGTGCCTGGCCAAACTTTATCCCATTTTGCTAGTGAAAAGCATTCAATATTAGGTACTCAGAGATGATAGATTCGTATAAATGAAGCCTGGGTCACTGAAAGATCATATGAAAAACAGTTCTCTTAGAACCGTTATGGAAGCAAAAAACAAATTTATGATGTTGTGCATTTAGGTATATGAGTATTTGTTATTTCAACTTACCTCACCCTAACATGCACAGTAACTTCCTATTTTAGCGTAGGTGTTAAATTCATTAATATCCTATACTCAAAAGTAAGTAAGAAAATCTAGTTCAAGTTAATTAAAAGATTTTTTGGATTGTTTTCTTAAAAGGGCAGATTTTTATACTACTTATTATACTTGTCGAGAGACCAGACAATTCAGATTTATAAATATGAGAAGAGCAGGTTTAATTTAGGTAAAGCAGGAAAACACATGGCATACCCCAAAAATGTAGAGCATAGAAATAAAAAGTTAAAAGAGGTTTAGTATTAATGCAAAGAGGGAGGTAATTCTAGAAAGGTAGCTCCTATTAACTGATATTCTGATTTTCTAAAACATTAGTTAGTAACAAAGTCTAATGAGGAGATAATCTAGCTAATTTCAATATTAGGTGTACTTTAATATGTGTGCCATTATGAGCCACCAGCTCATTAGCTCTCACTAATATTTTAGACTTTAAAGTCTTCAATTAGATGGCAGTCTAGGACAGCTTATATGTCTGTTTCCTTCCTTCCTTCCTTCCTTACTATCTTCCTTCCTTCCTTCTTTCCTTCTTTCCCTCCTCCCTCTCTCTCTCTCTCTCACTTAGCAAATGTAAATTCCATCCTCTAGTTTTTCAAGCTCAAAATCCTTGGTGCTATCCATTGGTTATAACTATTTCTAATAAACTCAATCTTCAGACCCTTTCCTAACCCATCAACTTCTCTCTCATTTATAGGAATCATCTCCTGTGTGCCCTATTGCCACCTTTGACCTTGGCTTTTCACAAAAGCCTCAGTATCTTGAAAACTTAAAACAGATGCTCTAATTTCTTTGCTCAAAATTTTCTAATGGTTTCTTGTTTCAGAGTAAAGAGCACCTATAAAGAGATTAGATTCTTCATTTTGCTCTTTTCCTAGAACATGGAAGAACTGAGCTCTTGAGACTAAGTAACAATAATTTTTGGACAAGTAGGAAAAGTTGGAAGGTGATACTAGTATTTATGTTGTCAAGGGTTAGTGATACTTAAATGTTTACTTAGAGAAGTAAATGAGATACAATTATGTTTGAATCCTGTGTTTATGTCACTCTTTCTATATATTATAGTTCATTATACAAGGTACCCTGTCACATTTATTTCTGATTTAATTCAGCAAATGTTTATTGAACATCTATTATATATCAAGCATGTTAACAATGCTATATAATCTATAATAGATTCTGTCAGCCATTTTTCATTGTCAAGTCCTTCTAACATGTTCAAGGGTAAGCTAACTTATTTCTGAAATGTTTCAAAATGTATTTTAAAGGTCAAAATGACAACCAAATATATTGCTGATTTCTGTTCACAGTGTTATAGACATTTTAAAATATCCACTTATTTATGCTCCATTTTAATTGTCTTAATAAGAACATTTGTTTATTAAATGTGGTTGTATTCATTGTTATATTTATTGTATTCTTATATTAGATAGAGTGATTGTGCCCACATGACATCAAACCATTTGGATAAAAAAAATTCAAATTATCCAGATGTTGAGTTTAAATAATATCAAACATCTGGTGTTGCCAAATAAATTTTTCTTGATTCTGCAAAGCTTAAGTTTGAGAAAAGATACTTAAATGTCAGACTCAAAATATTTCTTAGTCTAAAATTAACATACAGGAATTTGTGATATGATGGAAAGAATTCATTTCAAAAGGTGCACTATAGCAAATGCAAAACCTGATACTTGACAACCACACCTGAAATAATCATTCTATTACCATGCAAGCAAAAAGAATTTCACTTACACATTACCTTTTAAAATTTCTTGTCATTTATTTGACCTATGATCTTAACCATCTGCTCAGTTTCTTAGTGTTAATAACTGCCCAATTTTCAAATTACAGAATATCATTTAGTTAGAAGGGTCCAGACCTCAGTTTCCAACTTAATGATATCTCAAGATATATATATATATATATATATATATATATATATATATATATATATATATATATATATAACAAAGAGAGCACAGAGATTTGAGTTGTAAATAAAATTTGCAAAGTAATATAGTAGATAACACGTTAATTTTTCTTAAGTTTAAAAAGTTCAAATATCTTGGAAAACCAACTATTTGATATTAACGTATCTATCACAAATTTGATATACAATCTAGTGACAATTGCTGTTATTTGGTGCAAAACTCAAAGTTTAAATTTGTCTCATATGTACTTAGCACCATTTATTGCAAAGACTATTCTTTTATACTGCTAGACAGAAAAATCTTTTTCATAAAGCTAACATTATATTTAATTGTGCCTTAAATCTTATTCAATCCTATTGGATATTTGTCTACTTTTGTGCTAGTACCATGCTGTCTTAATTACTTTACTTTTTAATAAGCCTAGCTGCATAACAAAGAAGAAACAGTGATCATTCTGGAAGTTAGAAATACTTTATCATGGATATAGATTAAAATCACCAGTGCATCTTAATAATAAAAAGCAACCAACTGGTCACTTTTTAAATGGTTTTTAAAATCTGTATAGACAATTTATCTCTTTTTTGCCTGAACCCAGATTGAATTTCTGTCCTTATATTTCTTCCATCAATTTATTGTCTCTATTTAATTATTTTCTCTACTAGGGCATGTACCCCATAATTTATTCTTCAGGAGTGTCTTGTCTAAATTAGGTAATTTTTAATTCTGTGTAAATCTTATAATTAATTTAAAAATTCAAGGTAACAAGTTTACTAAATGACCATTTATGTGTCACATAGCTTAAAACAGGCAGTGTAACTGGATGAAAGAAAGCTATAATGAACACCACAAAACAAATCTACTGTAATTTTTCACTAAGATTGCAATAAATTTGTGGATCATTTTGAAATGGACTTTATCTTATTAAGTCATCCCAACCTTGTACGTAAATTTTCTCTATATACATTTTGCTGTCATTTGTTTTCCCAATATCAATTCATATTTTTCTGCTTAAAGAGTTTGTATATATTTTGTTACATTTATTTTTAAAGTATTTAATTTTTGATGCTATTCTAAAAGATATTCTTAGCAATCTCACTAAAATTATTACTTATAAAAATTATCTATAGAATCCTTTGCAATTTCTATCTAGGAAAATATGCCACCTGAGAATAATTTTAATATTAGATATAAATATGAAAACAAATCAATAAAACACCAAGAGAAATTTAAAATGTTATTCTTATGATTTTGATGTTAGGTGACCTTTTTAAAAAAAAACATACAAAGCAAAAATCACAAGGGGAATAACTGATACATTAAACTGTGAATTAATTTTCTATATTGATGTGTACGAAATTACCAAAAACAGTGGCTTAAAAAAACACTCATTTATTAGCTCATAGTTCTGTATGTCACAAGTCCAGTTATAGCATGATTAGGTTTTCTGCTTAGCATTCCACAAAGGTAAAATCAAGGAGTCGGCCAGACTGAATTTTTGTCAGGAGTTTAGGATCCGTTTCTGAGTGCATGTGGTTGTGTCAGATTTTAGTTCATTGTGGTTGTAGAACTGAGGTCCTGTTTGCTTGCTGGTAGGGAGGAAAGGCCACTCTCTGCTTTCAGTCCTGTATTATACCCTCCAAGAGGCAGAAACTTGGGAGCTATCATAGAATTCTGCTTACCACAAACTATATCTAAATCAATTACATTCTTTCATTAACAGGCACTCTTAAGAAGATGAGAAATCAAGTGAAGATTTATGCAGTATATATAACGACAAAGGGCTTATATTTCTAAATTATAAGGAACCTCTAGAAATCAATGAAAAAATATGGTGAATCTCATAGAAAATGATAGAGAATCTGATAGAGAGTTAAATAGGCTTTCTATAATAGAGTTCATTCAAATGACTTTTAAAATATACACAATTCTTTGCAGCTATTATACAGGATCATATAATCAAAAGTACTCATAGAGTATATTTGCATAAACTTCACTAAAGTTAATAGATACAGTAAAGGAAGAAAGCACTGGCAAATATCACAATTATCTGAGACTTTCAGGTACAGCTTTCAGGGTCCGTTCACAATCTCACTGGATAAGCTTTGTCTTCTGATTGTTAAGAAACAAAGTAAACAAGTTTACTGAGGGGTCTTTTATATCAGTGGTCCCCAATATTTTTTGGCATCAGGGACTGTTACTCCTTTGAAAACTTAATGCCTGATGATCTGAGGTGGAGCTAGGTGGTGATGCCAGTGCTGAGGAGCAGCTGCAAACACAAATGAAGCTTTGTTCACTTGCCCACCACTTGCCTCCTGCTATGCAGCTCAGTTCCTAATAGGCCACAGACCAGTACGTACTGGTCCACCGTCCAAGGATTGGAGACCTCTGTTTTATATGTCACATAGCTGCAAACAGGGAGTGTATCCAGATAAGCCAAATGCAAAACATCCATCCAATATTTTTTCATGAATATTGCATCCATACTAGTGTGAAATGTCTTCAGGCTGGTTCTCGCATTAAACTGCATGCTATAAATCACTTGCTAATATGTTTCACCCTGTTCTTGGCTAAAAATCATGACCATGATTCCAGAAATCACTGGAGAAAAACCTAGAGTTTCTATGGACTAGCTGAAAGCTAATCCTCTTTTAAAACTGTATTCAATTTTATTATTAGAGAAATATAAAATAAAACCTCAACTGGATGTCAATGTCCACCAAATAGGTTAAAATTATAAGACTGGTAATAGCATGTATTAGAGAGAATAGGGAATAACAGGCACTATTATAACACAGCATCTATGAATATAAATTGATTAGGACCACTTTGAAATGGAGAATTTTGCATAATATAAAAGTTGAAGGCCAACATAGTTTATGAACAAAATTTCCACTCCTACATATATGCCCCCAAAATGTGTGCACACGAATTTCTTCTGACATGTAAATAACAATAGCTGATGATTACAAACAACCCAGATGTCCATCATCATGAAGATGTTTAAATAAATTATTGTATATTCAAACAATAGTATACAATATAACAAAAATAAACCAACTAACTGTTCTAAGGAGAAACTCATGTGTATAACATTGGACTTAAGAGGCTAACGTAAAATAATAGATGAATCTGTTTCTACAAAATTCAAAACAAGAAAACACTATAGTAATTAAAGATGAATATATACTTGGTAAACAATAAATGTAAGCAAGAAATGATTAGAATAAAAATTTTGGGGGGAGTAGGGTGTTGTTGGTGATAGATGGTTGGACGCAAAAATGAGAAAGGCTTGGTGTTGGTTTTATAAATATTTACTTAAAAATAATTTGTTGAACTGTATGCTACAATTTTGAGCATCTTTCTGTTATGTGTTTATTACTTATAATTACAAAAGTATAAATTATATAATTTATTTAAATTGTAGAAATTTGTATTAAATATGTAATAATTTTATAACAATTTGACTTTATTTCTCAATAAACAAAATAACAATATTTAATGCCTAAATAGAGATATAATCAAATGAAATTATATTACTTATCAATTCTAGCACCAGAAGTCTGAATTTTCAATATATATTTATCCCCTTAAAAACAGTCACCAGCTTTGAGTGAGGCCAACTGCTCATCTTTATGATTTGTTGAAATGAGGCTTGAAGAAATTAAAAGAAACTGCCTTGCAACATTGTATTTGCTTTGCTTTACTTTTTTCAAATTAAGTTTCAGCCTGAGTATCAGGAGTATCTCATACTCAGAAGTAAATGACCCTTGTTCCACAAAGTCTATGATATTTGTCACAACATGAAATAGGTTTTGACAGGCATTTTTCATTTATCTGCTTTGAAATGCATCACTTCTCCTCACCATCCCAATGGATCTGACCAGACACCACGATTAGTCTTCTGGTGCCTGCAAAATCTCCTCATTACTGCACTCTCTACCCATGGTAAATCAGTAAGTACTTTTATGGAGCTGGTTTGAAAATCATTTTTAAAAAGTAGCATGAAAACTTTGCTGGCTTGGATGCTTTTGATGGACGTTACCTTCCTATTGAATAATATGACATTTTTAGGGGATGTTATAGACCAAATGTTACTGTCCCCGCACCCCAATTTCATATGTTGAAGCATAATCCCAAATGTGATGGTATTTGGAGGTGGGGTTTTGTCGAGGTGATTAGGTCATGAAAACAGAGCCCTTGTCAATGGGATTAGTGCCCTTATAAAAGAAACTCCAGAGAGCTCCCTCACCACCTCCGCCAGATGAGGACACAGTAAAAAGGTAGCTATCTATGAACCAGGAAGTGGATCCTCACCAGACATCAAATCTGCAGGTGACTTGATTTTGGACTTTCAGCCTATGGAACGGTGAGCAAAAAGATCTGCTGTTTATAAGTGTGAGTGAAAAAAGGTCTATGAAATAAACTTGACAAACAGGGTGGCCACATTGCAAGTCTTACATGCTCAGTGATGAGAAGTAACCACATAGGATGGTCTGATCACAAATTTATAAATAGGCAGGTCATAGTGGGTAGACATATCCTTGTCTTATAGCTTCCTTAGTCAAGGTCAGTCTTTACCTGTCTATTGTTTTCATGCAACTAGAATAATATACCTTTGAAATGTCAGAGTAATTTTCTTTTCTGGACCTTTCAGAAGCACAACCACAGGTACCTCGGCACAAGCGCTGCAGAACATGAGACCACAAAAATCTTTATTATTATTTCGATCCCCACATATCATCTCTAGGTACATCTCTCTCTATCTCTGTCTTTGTCTCTGTCTGTCTCTCTGTCACATACACACACACACATATATTTTTTGTACGAGAACAATTTAGAATGTTAATGTTATAATTTTTATTTCTGATTCTAGATGCATAAATAGATAACATTTACTTCGATCTATTTCCTTAGATTAGAATATTAAAATTAAAATAGTAAGTTAAGCATTGTTTTATTTTTTTGCCTGTTATATCATTGTCAACCAACAATTCAGAAATACTTAAACTGCTCTGGCGAGAACAAAAAAAGGTCAGGTTTACAAAGAGAAAAACCACAAATGTAATTCTTTTGTGCAAATGAAGGATTGCTGTCTAGGTTAATGGGTTGGTTAGTTCCAATCTGCAAATGAGCAAAGTGAAAACCGTAAGGTGGCTTTCACATGAACGTGTGTCTATGTCGCAGCTGAACCAGGGTGTTTATGGCTCAGCCTTGAGCCAAGTTTAACAGGTTTAGCAACTTAGTAGTAGCCCTGAGAACTGAGTCTCAACACATGTATAGGTCCCACTTTCCGAACAGTCTCCTATTTAATGATGGCTTAGCAATGTTTATTACATTTTTCTCTATTTTATTATTACAGAGATGTGATTTTGTGCAGAGGTGGGAATTGAAAGGCTAAAATGAAAGAAGGCCTTTGGGTGGTCCATTAGTGCTAAGAAGTAATTATTTTGCTGTAGCTGATAAGGCATGTGAGATGAGAGAAACAAAACAGTCTTTGTCAATTTTAGGCCATTTAATTCTTTCAAGCCCTCTCTCCAATCTTGCAGTAAGAAAAGAATCAAAATTATTGTCTTTTCCCTAGTAATTTCTCTGACTAGCTATACCTTATTTAACTTTTATGTTCAAATATCACAACAAATTTAAACAGGCTGCACACCAGTCACTCTCCATCACTTCCAAGTTTTCATATCCAAGGACCATTTCTCTCTCATATGCTTAATGGACTCAACACCACCCTCCCACTTCAGGCTCCCTCTTAACTAATCTTCCCTCCCATTCTAGGACCAAAGATATTTCTGGTTTACCTCCACTCTCTGGCCACTTCTTTAGAATTCTTTGTTAACCATCCTACACTTGAACTTTAAATATTGGAGTTCTTTGGGTTCCAATCTGGACCTATTATCTTCTTTTCTGAAGGTTCTCCCTAGCTGTTTTATGGAGTTCCACTGCTTTGAGCATAGTCTAAGAGCCAGTTCATTCTATTCATATATCAAGCTCCAAATCTTCCCCAGCTCTAAGTTAATATATTTAAGTTCATATATGACATATCCATTTGAATGTATAAAACAAACCTCAAACTTGACATATTCAAAATTGAAGATTTGTTTTTTTCTCTGTGTCTCAAATATATTTTTCTGTGTTTTATTTGGCATTCAGAAACAGTGATAGATCCTAAATCGTCTTTTACTAACTAGCGTGTAAATTTTTTCTTCTCACTAAATAAAAATTAATTAATGGCAGTCATTCCTCAACCAAAATATATTAAAAGATATATCATTTCTGTTCAAAATATTTGCCTACTTGTCTAAAAAAAATGAACATAATTAATTCAGAGATCTATTGAATCTGTACAACCAAATACAATAATTTAAATTTATGCATTTTACACATCCCTTTCTCTCTCTGTGTTCTGTTCTGGGCATGTTTCTGAAATTATTCTCCAGTTTCCTACTTTTCTTCGACTGTATGAGCCTAGAGTTGTCTCTATCTAGGACATTTAACTCATTTTATGAAACATTTTATTTTGTTTCAAGAATTTCTAATCCATTAATAGAAATGTTTATTGTTTTAACATTAATGTTTATTTTGGCAGAATTTACTTTCTTAAATTTAAGAATGCAATACAGTATTATTTTTCATATCCATTTTTCTTTGCTTCTTTTTTTATTAAATTTTTTTTTTACTTTTTATAAATGCTCTTTCTATTTATATTTTGAAAATCTTGAGCCTGTATTTTTCACAACCATTTTTAGAGTGATTTACTTATTCTTTATTTTTATTTTATTGAATTTATTTTCTACTTGTTGATTTTGTCAGCTAACTTTTTGAAATTTTCTTTATACATTTGCAAATTTGATTCACACGCTTGAATGGAGTGAATTTCCTCTCTCTAGTTTAGTAATTTTAAAAATTTTTTTATCTTTCTCTACATGACACCAGAAGGTCCCCAATCCTGATTCATACTTGCAGTGTGTCTATTAACTGTGGCCATAGTGTGAAATCGGTAGCTAAGTCAGCTGCCTAGCATGGATGAAGTCTTCGGATGGCATTCTCTTCCATTCCTAGGTAGAAGCCCTAGTAACAGGTAGGGCTCAGGAGCAGCACTTTTCAGCAGTCTTTCAAGGGAAGAGGGGTTTCACAAGATGTCTTTACTTCAGACAGTGCATCTGGCTCCAATTCCACATTACACTTTGGTTTATTTGAGTTCCTGGGGAAGTAAAACTAAGGTGAGTTTCTCTTGTTTCTAGTCCCAGAGCAAGCCTGCAGATCTAATTTCACTTGTTTGCTTGTTTCTGTTCTGTTTCTTGCCCTTGTAAATATTTATTTTTTAAATGCACATTTTTATTCTATTAATTATTTCTATATGTTTGAAGCCGAGAAAAAACTCAAAGTGTGAATTTACAATGCCATTTAAATTAAGAGTTTATTTAGCATAAAAAGTTTATGCCAAAAGATGACAGTGCTAATTTTGTCTTTGCTCTTTACATAAAAATCATAATAATTACTTAAATAGGTTTTGCAATGCTTCAGACCAGGTGCTTTCAATTTGAAAAGTTTCACCTTTTGTGAATTATGTACATCAGGCTGGGTTTCTCACCACTTATAATTTTTCTACTACCAAATATATGTTTTTCTTTTTTATGCAAAAAGAGTGGGATAATAAAGGCTAGTTATTAGAGGATGACATTCAGAAAAAAAAATCTAATGACTATTTATTTATTAATCTGTTCTGTTTCACTTTTATTTAAAACATAAAATTCCTGCTAAGGTTTTATATGTTCCATAACAAAAGTTTTACACTATTTTATACATCTTTCTTTAACCCAAAAATGCTAAAAATGATCTTAAAGTGACTCTGTGTTGCCTGGCTTTGTTTATATGAATAGCCTCAGGACTTGTACACATTGGAGACTTGACAACTTTAATTATTCTACACATTTAACTGGTTAGAATTTAATTATTCTAGTGTTCCCAGAGGGCTGATGACAGGTGAGATATTAAAAAATAGTAAATAAGTGGGTGTATGTCCAGTCTGTGACTCCTTCAGTTTATAGCTAGCAATATTTTAGAATTCATAAAATGTATCTTATCTTCATTTAGCAATTAATTTTATTGTTTTCCAGATTAGTATCTGAAGGTTAGTGAGTACAATGTATAATACATAAATATATATTATTTTATGTGTATAATATATTATTATATAACCTATAAATATATAATTAAAATTTTTCATTTTGAATTAATTCTAAATTTATAGAATATTTACAGGAAAGGTAGACTTTTCATGTACCCTTTCTTCACTTATATTCCTCTGTTGTTATGCAGCATTTGAAAGTAAGTTGCTGATGTGATGTCCCTTTATCTTTAAATATTTCAACAAAAAATATTTAAAGTAAAAACAATTTACTTAACCACAGTACAATTATCAAAATCAGAAAATTAATGTCAATAAAAATACTATTATCTAACCTGCTTTTTTTGTTCAAATGATGCCAATTATTCTGAAAATGTCTATTATAGCAAATATGGAAAATATTTTTTTTTTCTGGTCTATCATTCAGCTCACTTATGACACATGGTTCATTAATGTCCTTTAATCTAGAACAATTCCTCAGTCTTTTTCTGTCTTTCATATCTTTTACTTCTTTTAAAAGTGAACAGGACTATTATTTTGTTTAATGTCCTTAATTTGGCTTTCATGATGTCTCCTCAGGATTGCATTATGCATTTTTGGTAGGAATACAACAAAGTTAATATTGCATGCACCCTCATCAATACATTATAGACCTAGACTTGTGATGCCTAGTTTTTCCTTTATTGGTGAAGTTAACTGATTATTTTCCTTTATTGTTGAGCTTAACCGATTATTTTTCACTTTAAAGTTTCTGTTTTCTCTTTGTAATTAATACATATATTATGGGGAGATACATTGAGACAATGCAAAAATCTTATTCCACATTGTAATTTCATCCACTGTATTAGCACCCAGAAATTTTTGCCTAAAACAATTATTACTATGTTATCAAATGATGATTTTTCCAATTTCATCATGCCTTCTACATTCATTAGTTGACATTCAACCATGAAGAAAACATTTCTCTATTTACCCATTTGGTTATTTACTTAAGCTTTTATTTAATTACGTATGTATGGACTCAAGATTTATTTTATTCAACGAGTTATAATTCATTATTATTTATATTGATAATCAAATTGTTCTAGATTTGGCCTATGGAAGTCCCCTTAAATTGGCTCCTGTGTCCTTTGACATGTCACCATTATTCTTTGTGTAATCCTTTATTTTCTGGCACAAAAATATGATCCAGGTTAATTTTATAGATTTTTTCTAGTCATAGCCCAGAAATTACTTATGTTTTCCAAGAAGCTCTGAACTCAGTTTTCTCTTTGTGGAAAATTTAGAAACCAAGTTATGGGCACTAGATATGCTCACTACTGCTGGGATATCATTGCTCCTTGGTCTTCTTTCAGCAACAGGGTTATCAAATGTGAAAACCTATAAGTAGCACTCTTGATCCATTTCACAACTGCAAAGTATTCTATTGCATGAATGTATCCATTCAATTCTGCATGTGGGCGTTTAGGTTTTCCCAACTCTTAGAAATTACAAACCATGTTATAATGAATAGTCTTGTATATTTTTGAAGTATATCTTTAATGATAAAAGTGAAAATGCTAGTTAACAGGTAAAACATATATAGTTGTTACATTTTCCCAAGAGTATTTTGGTAATTTTCATTCCCATAAGCAATTATGAGGGTCCTTCTTTTCCCACAGCGTCCCCAGCAGGAAGTATCCTTAGACTTTTTAAAGTTTTTGTTTGCCATTCTCTTAGGTGATAAATGGTATGTCAGAAAGTCTTTATTTCCACTTCTCTAATTGTAAAGTGAAAGATATTTTTCTATACTGAAGAGCCATTTTTATATATTCATTGTGAATTGTTGATGATGTTTTTGCCCATTTTTCTATAGGAATTTTAACCTTTTTTTAATAACTTCAATCTTAATGAGTGTTTTTATGTTAAGGATATTGGCTCTTTATGTGTGATATACCTTAGGAGTTTTCTTCCAGTTTTCCAGTTGTCTTTTGACTGTGTTTATAGTGAATTTTGTCCAGGATAGGTTTGTTTCTTATGATTAATTCATTAATCTTTTATTTTCCTTTATTTTTCTTTTATTTTACCTGAATTTCAAGACATAGTTAGATAAACAGTTTTTGTTACATTCAAGTTATAGAGAATTATATCACTGTTTTCTTATGTTTTTTTTTTAAGGTTTCTTTCTTTTTAAATTTGTTTACATTTAAATCTCAGATTTATATGGAGTTTATGTTTACATATATTGTGAGATTTGGAACTAGGAGTCCACATTTTTCAAATGGTCAAACAATTGTGTCAGCACTACTTATGACGGTCTATCTTTAATCTGAGGATTTAGGTGCTGTCTTTATCACATACTAAATTCCACATGTACCTAAGTCTATTTCTAAACAATCTATTTTTTTTTGGATTTGTATTATCTACTTATGTAATCATACTACAATGTTTTCATGTAAAGGATTTATATATTAAAACGTCATATGGTACCAATTTCATCTCATAGTATTTTTCCCCATTATTTCTTAACTGTTTTTACGTGTGTGTGTGTGTGTGTGTGTGTGTGTGTGTGTGTGTGTCTGTGTGTTTTACTTTGAACTTCATTATCAGCTTTTCCTGGTCCTTACAAGAGTTTTTTGGTATTTTTATTTGGATTATATTACATTTGTAACTTAATTTATAAAAGCTGATATTTTTGTGACAATAAGTCATTTTATAGAAGAATAAAAATTCTTTCCTTTTTTTAAAAAAATTCTCTTTTAATGTAAAATTTACTCAATGAAATATACAAAACTTCTATGTACTCATTAGATTCTGAAAAATGTTTACACCTATGTATCTCATATCTTTATCAAGATATAAAACAATACCATCACCTCAGATGGTTTTCTTCTGCCTCTTTCAAGTTAACATCTTCACCCCACTCCAAAAATAAGCATCTGACTCTTTTTTCAACAAGGATTAGTGGTCAAAGTTGCTGAATGTATCAATAGTTGTTTTGGTAATTATATATTTTAAATAAAAACAGTTGTTGAAATATACTAGCTTTTTCACTGGTGGATACTAAGGTTGTTTGCAGTCTTAAACTATTATAAATAAAGCATCATGAATATTCTCGTACAGGTTTTTAGTGAACATATTTTTTATTTCTCTTAAGTCTGTCTAAAAATGGCATTACTAGATAATGGAGTAAGTCAATCTTTAATTTATAGGAATTGTTGCAAATTGTTTCTCTAATGATGGTACCATTTTAAATTTTCACCAGTAATTTCTTAGAGTTCTGTCTGCTCTACATTCTTGCCAACATTGATTTGTCAGTTCAGTTTATTTTTAGTTATTCTGGTGGTATGTTACGGTGTCTCATTGTGGTTTTAATTTACATTTACATAGTGATGAAGTTTAAGTAATTTTCAACTCTTTAATGATAATCAGTATATCTTCTCTTCTAAAGCATCTTTTTCTTTTATATTTTGTTATAGGAGATATGTGTGTATCTTTTGTTAGATATATATTTTATAAATTTGTTTAATGCTAATGTTTTCATATATATTTTTTAAAGATGTCATTTAATAAGCAGATATTTTAAAATTTTGATAAGGTCTAATTAATCACTTTTCCTTTTATGATCATTACTTTCTCTGACTTAAGAAACTTTTCTTTCTCCCTAAGTCATGAAGATATTTTCTTATGTTTTTCTTTAAAGCTTTGTGGCTTTAGCTTTTATATTTAGGAATATGCTTATCTTGAATTAATCATAGGGTATAAGGTAGGAATGGAGATCATTTTTTTTCTTCATGGATATCTGTTATGCTATCACCATTCTTATACAAATCATATGGTTTTTGTGCTTTTGTTGTAAATCTAATGACTTTATAAGAGTAGATCTATTTCTGAGCCATCTATTATTTTCTGTTGATCTATTTTTGATACTTACAGAAATATTACATTGTTTTGATTATTCTAGATTTATAATAAGTCATTAAATCAAATAGTTGCATTCTTTTTTTTCATTCTTTAAGATTTTTTATTCTATTAAGTGTCTTGGCATTTCTATATACACTTTAAAAATTCTGTCAATTTCTTTTTAAAAAAGAGTTTCTGGGATTATAGTTCAAATAAATGTAAATATATGAATCATTTTAGAAAGAATTAAAATCTTGATAAAAATTGAACCATCTAGTCCATGAATACTATATCTCTCTCCTCTTATTTAAAACTTTTTAAAAATTTTTCTGAGGAATATAAGAATTTTTCCCCTAAAATATATAAGAATACTATAAAATATTTAGTTATGACTTTATCATAGAAATGTTATCTTTAGTTAGAAAAAAAAGGAAACTCTTAATATCAGTTTAAAATGTTGTGGAATAAGAAGAAATTATATTAAACAAGCTTCTCCACAGATAAAAGCTGTGCATAACTAATACTTAAATTCAGGTTTCAGATTAGTGTGACTCTATACAACTTTGCAGCCCTTAAAAGCCCTTGTATAACCGATGTAAATTTAAGCTTGATTGCCTGATTATTGTTACACTTGTGTGTGACCTTGTGCTGAGTGACACAGGGCAAATCACTTTCTGTCTCTTTCCTCAACTCTAAAATGGTGAGACAGTGGTGTGGTTGTCAAAATTTAAAAATATAATACAAGCAAAGGCTTGGAGTCATGTTTGAATACACTAAAGCATCAATAAAGATCAACTGTTGTCATTATTATTTTCTTCTTTTCCTTCAGCCTGCCAAGTCTTTTTCTGCTTCAGAGCCTCGCTGTTCTCCTTGTTTATTTACTCAGCTTCTCTCAGGGAGAATTTATTTTCTTCTTTTATATGATAACTTCAATATTCCTTCCTTGGAAAAACTTCCCAATCCTTTCATAGAAAGAAGAGCTCTCAGTTCTCTATCTCAATAATTTGGTTGTTACCACCAAAACAACAGTTTTTCAAAAAACATTTTTTAAAAATGTTTTGTTTTACTTTGCATAATTGTTTTTGATGTCTCATGTCTACATTAGACACTGGGCCTATATTTCTAAATACTATGGTATAATGCCTGTCTTATAAAGATATTCAGTTAATATTTATCAGACAAATGAATTTTCAATGAGAAATAAGATAGCTCTCATTTTAAAAATTTTGATAATGGTTCCCGAGTAAAATTTTTATATCTTCAAATTAAATTCTAAGTACCTTGTGTGAGTTCTTATTTTAAAATATCATCATAGATTGAGATAAGAAAAATTAAAATGTTATTTCTATTTTTTACAATAACCTGTAACTGAGACATGACTCGAGAGAAGATATTAAAGGAGTCAGCTATTGTCAATGAAAGTCCCACCCTTTCTTCAGAATTAACTCTTGAAACACAATTCTTACAAAAATTATTTTTGTTTCAAATGCTGTTAAGAATAATTATTTATTCATTCAACAAATACTTACTGACTTTGTTTTAGTGTACTCAGCCTCTTTTGAGAGTTAAGAAAACATAACTGAACAAAACAGAATTTACGTTATAAAGACATAGACGTTGTTCAAAAGAATATTTAAAGTATCTTAGTAAAGACTTGAAGGATGTGACCTATCTTTTGAAATTAATTTTCTATTTCTTTTCTTTTAAGACTCACCATATGCTCTGGCCACATAGGATAACTCAAAGTTCTAATATAGTCTGCATTTTCCCACTTCTATCTTCTTGGTTTTACTTTTTTCCTCTATCTAGAATAGATTTTCCTTCTTTCCATTTCTCTGTCACAATCTTACAATATCCTCTCTTATCCTGTGTTCCTTTGGCACTACCTACAGATTAGTAAGAACTATATTTATCACTCACTGATTATGCCACTCACAGTTAAAATTCTTCAAAAGCTTATTTCAGTTCTATTGATGACAAAATATTAACATAGCCTACATGTATATTATACAAAATATAGAGAAATAATGTAATATTTCTATCAATTGCTTTACATACCACTATACTTCTCTCCCCTACATTTTGTGTACTCTGATTGACACTTCTTGTGACAATTTTGTATTTTTTATAGATAGAAAAAAATTATATTTCCATCTAGCATTATGATTTAATTTTTTGAATTTTTAATAACTGTAACACATAAAACATGTAATTTCACATATAAATGTTCTGACTTCTATCAGCTTAGATTTTTAAAGATGGATTCTGATAAATTGTATTTTCAGAATATCTACCAAAGATTATGGTGCATTTACAATTATATAAATTGCATTATCAAGTATATTTTTGGCATGAGAATATTGTATCTTTGACTTTCTTCTCAATTTTACATGTTTGAAAATTGAAAGAATTTTCCACAGACCAATTTTTTGTATTGCATATTTCAAACCTAATTTGTCTTTGATCCTCAGACTTCTAGTTCTGAATGTCACAGTACATGATTGTATAATAACATGGCCTCTGGTCTTGCACCTTTGCCATAAGTCTGGTGAATTAGCATAGTGGTAGTTGTAGAATTTAGTACAATGCTTTTTATAGCTGTTACAGTTAACAATAACTATACACAGAAGTGATCTTGAACCCCACAAATATATCTCTATATGTCTGAATTAAATCTGTTCTCAAATCAATTTCCTCTTAGCTAAATACTTAAAATGGTCTTTTTGCCATTCTTGGAGGAAGAAGGACAGAATGGAAAGAAACAAGACTTATAGTAGATAATGGTCAAAACTGCTTTCTTTCTAAACAATTGTAAGCACGTGGCCATGTAAACACATGGTTAGCACTCCTTGCTGATTTTGGGAGGCCCACTTTGGAAGTGAACTTTACTGAACTTTAAGAATCATTAGCTTTATGATAAAACGATCTCTTGTGAATTATTTTAGACATATTTTCCTGCTATTTCACTCCAACATTAAGAAATTAAGCAAAGATTTTGTTACCTAAAATTTCCTTTTAGGATAGGTAGATTTTAGTATTTCAGCTAGTTTTTTTCTATTTTTCAGAGACCCAAATACAAGGGAGTATTAGCACTTACTATTTAATTTATTTTATTCATTTGCTTTTCTATAAGTCTTCCTTTAACCAAGATGAAAAAGATTGCCTATTTTCATGGGTGTTGCTGTTGTCACAAGTTACAAACCATCTGGTCTTCTGAATTAGGGAAAGGGGGTCCTCTGCTTTTATATCAAGAGATGCAAAGCAAGTGATGTTTCTAAGAAAAAAGCCTGCAGAAAACACTTGACAAATACAACAATCTCAGGTAAAATATACCTGTTTTTATTATGTGGATAAGCTTTTTGCTGGCCTTCAGAAGGTGTAGCTGCTTTTCTGTCATATTCACAGTCTTGGAACTATGCCTATTAAAGTTGTTATGTTATAGATAATGACAGTAATAAGGGAATTCTAAACACAAGACCTAGTTTATCCTATTTCATAAACATCAGTCTCATAGTAGGTTTCTTTCTTTATTTCCATCTTTTTTTTTCTTGTTTTAACCTATTTTTACTGTATTATTTAGAATTTTACATCCATTTTCATGAGAAAAATCAACCTCAAACTTTCTTTTCTTATGCTGTCTTTGCCATGATTTTTATCAGGATTTTGCTAGCCAGATTTAGCAAGTTAGAAAATATTCCCCAATTGTCTACTTTGTGAAATATGAATGCTATAGACTAATTGTTTGTGTCCTCTTCAAATTCATGTGTTAAATCTTAATGCCCCAATATGATTATATGTGGGGTAGGAACTTTGGGAGATAATTAGGTCCTAAGATAGATTCTTCATGAATCAGATAAGTATTTTTATAGAAGAGACTCCAGCGATATTCCTTCTACCAGGTAAGGACACATCAAAAAGATGGCCTTCTGTGAATAAAAAAGCAGGAACTCAGCAGACAGTAAATCTATCAGCACCTTGATCTTGGAATTCTCAGCCTTGAGAACGGTGAGAATTTTTCATGTTTAGAAGCCATCTAATTTGTGGTATTTTATTATAGCAGCCTGAACAGACCAAAACAGTGAGTTTTTAATTAAAAAATAACCTTATATTTTTTAGGATCATATAGTAGGAGCTCATTAGATGATGATAGATTTGAATTATCACTTCAGCTTTCTTCAGTCATTTCATCCTCTCCAAATTCCTGCCTTTACATTAATGTCTTAATCTTATTTCTAATTTCACCACTACCATAATAGACTTACTTCTATGAAGCAATTCTTTAATTTCTTTCATGACGTAGTCTATGTGGATGATATGGTTTGGCATTTTTTCCTATAGCCTTTTTGAATTTTATTAGAGGAAGAGGAACAATATTCTAAGGTACAGTTTCAGGGATTATGTTTAATCAGTATGGAAGAACTTGTGTGTGTGTGCGTGTGTGTGTTAGAGAGTGGGTTTTTGATTCTACACTTCTCTGTTACCTACAAGGATGATGGATAGTAAATTATGCCATTTTTTCATAATCCTGGCCCCACATATTGCCAAAAACATAAACATTGGAAATTTCCCAAATACTATCTAAAAGTGTAATGAAAACCTGATACAGATGTGATGTGAAAAGGAGTGACCTTTCTTATGGAACAATAGCTTTTATCCTTGACTTTCTAAGCCTTCCAGATGGTGAAGCCTGTATTTATAGAAAATGTAAAAGAGAAATGCGTGATTTGCCTCCCACTTCCCCAAGTACTCCATTATTAGCACCATCACAGATAAAGTCAGAACAGAGGTAACCGAGAGAAAAATTAATAAGGGTGTGAGCAAATGCAGAACTGAGAAAAGAAAGGGTGATTTTATAATTTCTTGTGTATATTTAGAAAAGAAAAACTTTCAAACAAATATAGTATTTTTGAATTAAAAGAAGGGTTTCTTATTTAAGCATCTTATAGTGTATATTGCCATGAACAACATGCAAATAAGCAAAAGTAGACAAACATTTGATTATGTTAGCACAGATAAATATTTGGCAAGCCTAGTATTTTTGGATAAGAATTTTGTCATCTTTCTTTGAGAAAGATACTTATGAGCACTTTACATAAATACAGTTAAATGATAGGTCTACATTTTTCCTCAGATACTGTTAATAAAATTTCATGTATTTAAAAACAGATTGTAAAAAATTGAATTCATAATATTTATAGTTCTTTGATTTTTCATAATGATTCATTATATATATCTTATCCAGGTTGTAAGTTCTGTAAACTCTTATAATTATTTTTTTACTCATATAGTGCTATCTATTTAAGTAAATATAAAGTAAATATTTGAAAACTTGAATTGAATCAAATCAGGCAGATTTTTCCCATGCAAAATATGGAATTTTATTCTTAGTTACGTATTATTTTGACCATGAGTTTCTTATCCCCCCAAAATCAGCCTAATATTTAAAAAAATAGAAGACAAAATGTAGCCTTAATTTAAAATAAAGAATAGGGATTGTAAATGTTTCTGGACAAGGCCAGATAATAAATAATTTAAGCTTTGTCACATAAGCTTATTCATGTTGTCACATGAAATCAGCTATAGACGATATTTAAAACAATGTATGTGATTGTGTTCCTACAAAATTTTATTAACAAAAACAGAAGACAGGCTACATTTGGCCACTTTAGGCCAACTCCTGGGCTAGAATATGACACACTTGACTAAATAACTAAAAGGTTAAGCTCGTCCAGTAGAAAAAATACTATACCCCCTTTTCTTTTCTGTTTTTTTCCCCTCCATCAAGGTCAGGTTTTACTAATGTTTCACTAAATATCACATGCTGAATGTTTTAATTATGTGTAATGCAATTCTGCACCAAGTTAGTCATGCTCTTCTTATTTTTCTATGTTCCACACAGGAAACCTATAGAAATGTAACTTATATTCTGATTACAATTAATTTATAATACATATAAGTTTCTTCTAAAAGTTTATTGCTACTTCACAATCGAATAAAACTTTTTAGCAGCTCTCCATAGAGAATGAAAACAAGCAAACAAGTTTGTTTCATTTAAATTAATCATGAATAGCATCAATTAGTTCAACATCAACTTGTCAGTTCTGTACATTTCCCCCTTTCAGCTCAGAGAGCCACATAATTTGTTTTAAAAGTTGTTTGCTTATTGTGTCTATTTTATTGAACTCTCATTTTCTAGATCCACTGTCATAGGGCACTATGTTTTAAAAGTTTCATTTCAAAAAGCCACACATAAGTAAAAATATTTTTAAAAAATACTCAAAAGAGAAATTTACTGATTCTTAGATACATAGACAAGGTTCTTTCATTCGACGTTCTATATGGATAAAATTTCTAAGAAAGAAGGACCCTGACCAATATGATCATTATTCACACATGCACACTCTTTTATAAATATGTCATCTTTTAAAAGAAATATTTTTTGTTAAGAATTTCAATATGTTATTCAAATAAGGCCATTTTCCTTAAAGATCTGTGATAAGAACTTTTGTCATTTTCATCCTTAATAATTTTATGTAGATTATATATATTTTCTATTAAATCTATTCTTATTTTGGGAAATACTACAATGAATCATAATAAGAATTATATTGTTATATTGTAAGATTTTTTTTCATCAAGAACACTAAATTTGAAAAACTTAAAATGATCAGAATATGAAGTGTAAACACTAGTCTATAAAGTGCATTGCTTTGGAAAAATTAAACAACTTTTATATAAACTAATTACTATTTTTCTACCAAAGGGATGTTTTATAATCCAGATACTTTTATATGCTATAGTTATGCTTCATAGGGAAACTATTTGTTTAATATGAGAAAAGTATTAAAAACTACTGATTTGAACTAATTCATTAAGAATAAATTATTTTGAAAAAGAGGAGTGGCAACTGCAAGGTTGGCATGTTGGGAGCCATTCTTGCTGAATGCCCTATAGACAGGGTTGGAGTTGCCTGCAAGCTAGAAGTTTGCAGAGCAGGTAGGCTCCTTACTGAAGGAGAAGGATTGGCTTAATGGATAGCTTATGACTGAAGGAGTAAGTTTGGATTAATGAAAAGAGTTGAAAGTTTCATGCCCCAGGGAATAAGAGATGAAAACAGGAACAAGGATGTTTTGAGAGAATTTATGTAAAGGTCAGCAATCATTTGCATATGTGTGGGTGTTGCTTCTCATGCTCTTCCAAGGGTATATAGATGCTGTGCTAAATAAACTCAGGGCTCAGTATTCACAGTTCGCCCTCCCGACTCTATCTTCTGTCTCTCTCTCTCTTTTTTTTCTCAATCCTCACTCCCAATCTTGGGAACTGTTTGCTCTTAGCCGGCTGGCTCCGGCAGTGGCAAAATAACACATCCCTTATGTATCTCCCTCTCAACAACAATATCTTGGCATCCATCCACAAAAGTGTCTTCATGGGAACTTTGGGATCCAGGTAGAAGATTGAGAAACTTTGGGACAGTCCAAGAGCAAGGAGAGCCCTTTTGAGAAGGCATGTGAGCATACGGGCAGCTAACTCAATGACCATGGTCCTGGCTATAGAAACAGAACCCCTTCTATACCTCTGAGAACTTGTTTATAATCCTGTTTAGTCTTGCATCTTTCACCAGCACCATTATACAAGGAGTCACACCCACCTGCACAATGTGTAATAGATCACAGTACAGGCTATGGATTCTTAAGTGCCCCAAAACTTGGCTCTAGTACTTCTCAGCCACAGTTGAGGAGCTCCTGGAGTTAAGTTAACTAAATTTAGTTAGACAGTACATTTAAAAAGAACCCTGAACTGGGCTCCAGCATGTCCCATAAAACTCTTAGGGCAGTTTTGTTGGCACAAGGACCCTTCAAGACGCATTCTTATCTGTGTCCTTGAAGATTCTAAAAGGACACTCCCAAATGCACTCCCAGTAATTCTCAAGGGTCCTGTATTCAGCTCCAATCCTATCAAAGCTTCAATTCAGCTGAAAATTTGACAGCCCTGAGAGACATTCCTGACTGAGCTCTTAGGAATTCAAAAGGGCTCTATACAAGTTCCATCCCCTCTTAACCATGGTCCAGGGCCAGTCTTGCCCACCTATAGACACATCCAATGACAAAAAGCATGTTTTTCAGGGACCTGGCGAGAGCCACTCTTGCTTCACACCTGATAATAGATGCACTGTCTGAGGACCCAGCTGTGGACCCAGAAGCAGACACCCAACCCAGTGCCATCCTAATAAACAAGGCAATGTAGGGAGGCCCATATATCCATGATCAATCAGAATATACACCTACTTGAGACCCTAGAAACCTGCCCACCAACTGCAGACCCCCATCGCTGACCCAGAGACAGCCTCATAACTGGCTCTGACCCAGCTCAAATACAATTCCAAAGATAATTTCATTTGTCCAGAGGATAGGAGAAGAAGGTGTTTACTTGCTGGAACCAGTAGACTGAAAGAGGTGTTTACTCTCTCAAAAGCACAGATACCAAAGTAAAGCTACACGGATCCTAAAGAATTGGGCAAATATGATGCTGCCAAAGGAAACTAATACAGCTCCTGTAATCAACTCTCCCAAAATGGAGATCTACAGTAAATATAAAAAATGGATTTGCCAAAATTCAGCACACTTTCATGATAAAATTTCTCAATAAATTTTATATAGAAAGAATATTCTTCAACATAATTAAGGCTATATATGACAACCCACATTTAACTTTCATTACCCACTTTCATTACCCATATCTACATAGTATTAGAAGTCTTAGCTAGAGCACCTAGGCAGAAAAAGAAATAAAAAGTATCCAGATTGGGAAGGAAGAAGTAAAACTGTCATGATTTGCAGATGACATGATGCTATATGTAGAAAACCTTAAAGACTCCACCAAAAACCATTATAACTAATAAATAAATCCAGTAAAGTTGCAAAATACAAAATCAATATAATCTACTGTATTTTTGTACACTAATAATATACTAAAAATTATAAGACATGGATAAAAAAAATTTTAAAAGATGCAAAAAAATTATAAAATATCCCATGTTTATGGTTCAGAAGAATTAATATTGCTAAAATATTCATAGTACTCAGTCGTCAATATTCTATGCAATTTCTATCAAAATTCCAATGGCATTTTTCAGAGAAATAGATAAAAAATTTTATAATTCATGTGGAACCCCAAAAAGCCTCAAATAGCCAAAGCAATATTGAGAAAGAAGAACAAAGCAGGAGACACTGCACTGCTTGATTTCAAATATACTACAAAGCTATAGTAATTAAACAGCATGGTACTGGCAAAAAACATGCACGTAGACTAATGGAATAGAAGAGAGAGCCCAGAAATAAACACCCTCATTAGACTCAACTAATATTTTACAGGGGAGAATACTTAGGAAAAAATAGTCTTTTCAATAAATGATTTGGGGACAACTGTATATTCACCTACAAAAGAATAAAATTGGAACCAACTTACATCACTTACAAAAGTTAACTAAATGAATCAAAACCTTAATGTAACATCCAAAATGATAAAACTCCTAGGCAAGAAAAAAAAAATTCAGTTGGCATTGGTATTGACAATGGATTTTTGGACATAAAACCAAAAGAGCAAGCTACAAAATAAAAATAAAGAAATGGGTATAAAAGTTTCCTTACAGCAAAGGAAACAATCAACAGAATGAGAGGGTCTTGAGGGCATTAAGCTAAGTGAAATAAGTCAAGCAGAGAAAGACATTTGCATTATATATGTAGATGAAAACATCACAATGTGTACTTTACATTTACACATTGTTAGATGTCATTTATATGGCAATAAATCTTGGAAAAATAAAGAATAAATTATTTTAATTTTTACTTATAAAAGCATATACATTAAAGAGTATTACTCAAAAAATTAATAAAAATCATCTTTATTACAAAATTCAAAGGCTATTGTTGGGAGCCATTTTTGATGAGTGCCCTGCAGAAAGGTTTAAAGCTGCTTGAAAAAGCAAGAAGTTTGCAGGGCTGGCAGACTTTGTGGTGTGCAGGTGCAAGAGGAGGGAGTTCTGATTAAGACTCAAGGCAAAGAATTGAACGGTCCCTGACCTAAGGAGCAGGGATGTTTTGAGAACACTTGGTCTCTTGTGTGAATGTTAGCAATTGTATTGTATATCTGTGGGTTTTGCTTTTCATGGTCTTCCAAGATATAAATATGCTGTGCTAAATAAACTCGAGGTGCAGTGTTTACTGTTAGCCCTTCTGACTCTATCTTTTGTCTCACTCTTTTTTTCTTATCCTCACTCGCCCTTTCAGGAACCGTTCGCTCTAGAGACTAATTCACTCATGGCTGGCCGGCTCCGGCAGGCTATAAAAATTTTAGCAAAAAAAATTATCAATGAGATTAAGAATATTTAACAAATATAATTCCACCACTAATGTGTAAATCAGTTATAAAAATTTGAATTTGCTCATAATTCTGAATTTTGAAATGATAGAGAAATACTTTGTGTGCATAATTATCTAATGTTGCAAAGGCTATCTTTTTAGTGTATTGTATCAATTTCTGAGTTACCCTGAATTGTTAAACTTAAATATAATCACATTTTAAATATAATTTTGAAGTATAAACTGTTGCTCATTGCCATTGATAAGTCCTGATACTAAAACCTGTTCAAAATAGAGTTAAACACATATGTATTTGTAGATGCTCTAGGTTAAATAAAATAGAAATCTGTAGCATAGACATGTAGATTTTTCCCTTTTTTTTTTCTTTCAAAATCTTTTATTGTTTAGATACTTGCCTCCATGGAAATGTTATTTAGTGCTTATATCATGTTATGTAATTTTTGCCTCAAACTTAGTAAGATGGCATAATTGTAGAAATTATCTAAGCTTTTGATATAGTGAAGACTGTATCACCTCAATCAACCTTAAGGGAATATGGTTAAATAAGACAGAACATTTAAATAGATTTATTTATTTATGATAATAGCCTATTTTCACATAATTATTTAGATTATGCATATAGATAGTCAAACATGTCATTAAGACTAAAACAACTATTTCAAATGAGTAATTTTAAAATATAAGAAAATAATTTAGGCTAATAAAATATTCATACTGCCCTCAAATTAATATTTTATACTTTTAGTTTGAGAAATTATATTTTTTTCAGGATATGTTTCAACAAGAGATTTTATAATATATCTCCTGTAACTGAAAGTTGAAAATTTAGCAGGTAAACACTGAATGAGTTTCAGAAATATGGATGGCAAATGAAAACAATGCAATTAAAATTATGTTCTTTAAAGATATAAACATTTTTTCCAGTGAAAAAAAGTTTTTTGATTAAATATGAGAACTGTAAGGTTCAATTATAAGATGCAAAAATAAAGATGGCTACTCTAATAATATAGACTACTCTTAATCATTGGATGTATAATCATATTTTGAAATATGATTATCTTGAAAATTTTATCAATTTTCAATATATTTACTATAGAAATAGCTTTATTTATTAATTTAAGTAGTTATACCTACAGATATATTTTCTTTAAATAACTATTTCTGTATTATTTTTTAAAGTTTCTTTTTAAAGTGTATCATATCATTTAAAAAAATGTATATTTTTCTTTTTGCAAGACTTCAGGGCATTTAGTAAGCAATAACATTAACATTCTTTTAACATATTTACACTACATTCCTTCCATCCAAAGATACTTTTATATTGCCATGAAATCTAGTAATTATTTACATTTTATTTAATATTTAAATGTTTAATTATATTTATGAATTTTTTTCTATTTTATTATGGCCATTTTACTGTTAATATTAATTAGAATAATTGTGATTATTTCTAACATTAGCAATAAGAGCTAATTATTAAAATTTATTTTAAGTGAATCCTTATGTCAAGAGAATTCTCAGGTCTTTTACTTAGTATTGGTTAATTATTTCTATTTTTCCAGAAAAGCATGTATGTGGGTTGAACTGTGCTTCCAAAAAAGATATGTTGATGTTCTAATCTTAAGCACCTGAGAATTTGATTTTTCTTAGAAATAGGGTTGTTACTGATCTAATCAATTTAAGATGAGGTCATTCACAGTCAGCAAGGGGCCCTGTCCAATAAGTCTGGTGCAAGTAAAGGAGAAGAGATAGAGTGACAGATTCACAAGGAGAACATCATATGACAACAGAGGCAGAGAATGAAATTTACAAAAGGAGGATATAATAAAATAAATTTTATAAAGTGAACAGAAACTAAGGTACTATGGGTAATATCACACAGTATAAAATATGTGTAACTAAAGCTCTTATAAACTGAGCAAAGAAAGAGAATGAGGTAGAAAAATAATGTTTATAGAAATAATACAAAATTTTAAATTGGTGAAGAAAAAAAAGGTGAGTTTAAAGAATTTCAGAAAATACCTAGCAGGATAAAAAAGAACCCATGCATAGGCAAAGCACAGCCAAGTAACTAAAAATCAAAAATACATTTTCAAAGCCCTGAAAGAAGTATGACATTTGAAATAAGACAAACAGTAAAATAATCCACTAATAATTCGACAAATTATGGAGGTAGTGTAATGACATCTATAAATTGCTGTGAGGAAAAAAAAAAAACAGAAACAAAAATAAAACCTGTGAACCAAGAACATCTTTAGTGAAAATATTGGTAAAGAGTACGGTAAAACAAAGACATTTTTAGATTTTAAAAATTCTGAATACTAACTTGAAGAATTCATCACCAGTAGACCTGTACTACAAGAAATGCTAGTGTGTTCTGATTAAGAGGGAAGGGTAGGAAAATGCTGTGCTTGCCTCCTTCCATGACCACATTAAAATTACAACTAAATTATAAAACAATCAACCTCGGGACTCATTTGAATACTATCTGAAAAGAACTCCTAAAGCTAAGAATATAAAGAAGAGGCCACATCCAGACTGATTGAAAGTCTGGAGACATGGAATAGGCTGGCCCCTGCCCCTCTCTGGCAGTTGAGCATCAGAAGAGATATCTCCTCTGCAGAGGTCCCCTTTGCAGGATCGAGGGGTCCCAACCTCACATTAGGCTCTCCATCTCAGAGTTTCAGTGCCAAGACGAGAAGTCTCCACAAAATCTGGCTGTGAAAACTGACAGGAATTCCAACTGTCCGGTGAAGGGCTGCTTGAAAACACAGATGTCCTCTTAAAGGGCCCACTCACAAACTCACCCATCCCCAGGAAATTATCCTGGATTCTGGTGGAGGAACGGCAATTTGGGAGGTGCTAGAGACAGCCCAGGAAATACTGAGTTGTGTAGTTTAAAGACAAGGGTTGAAAGATCAGCTGCCATTATCCATGCTTGATACCTACTTCCATACTGCCTCCAGGCACAAGCTATGTTTCCTCTTTTGAGCTCTGCCCCCACATAGCCAAAGCTGAATTTGCATTGGCCTGAAGAACTCTGTTCACTTCACTCAAGCCCCACCCAACCCAAACACTTTTGGTTACTGAGCAACCAGCCCCACCCCTCATACTGCTAGAGGCTCCTTCCTCAGCAATCTGCAGATCTCTGCTCACATGCTGCTCTAAACACTTTTGGTGGTGGGCAACCAGACCCAGCCTGAGCTATAGTTTTCTTGGACAAATTTGGGGGTCTGCAGGTCCCAGGCTGTGGCAGCTGACTTCAGTGTGATCCGAGGAGTTAGCGAGTGGCCCAAGCTCAGCTGACCACACCCTGGTGACTCCTTGGGACCCAGCCTCACCCAATTTTTATACTGCCTGATGCTTTCAGTGGCCTAAGCCTTATGAGCAGCTGTCAGGCAGCCTCAGGCCTTGAGAAGCTGCAGGCCTTTTATTGAGCTGCCATAAGCCTTCCTGGTACTATTGGCAGCTGGCACTGGTTCACAGTGTGGCCATTCTCATTTACCTCCAGGTCTAGCACAGGCAGCGACCAACCACAGATATAACTCCAATCAGTTAGCTCTGGCTCATCCACAGACAGCAGCTGGCCTTGGCCTTCATGAGAGCACCTACCAAGAGTCAACATATCTGGAGACTGGCTTCATACAATAACAGAGCCCTCCCTGATTACCCTCATAAACAGCACACCCAAAGGATGATCTCAACAGGAGCACAAGCCTGAGGGGGCAAATCTCACTCCATGGGGCCAGCTCCCACATGGCAGCTCATATGCTCTGGGAGTATCCAATCCTCACAGCCAGTCAACCTGAGAGTCAATCTCACCCATTAATATAACAATAACAATCAAGGCTCAACTACAACAGGAGGGCACACATAACATAGAAAAGGAGCACTCCCAGAGCACACATTATAGGTGATCAGGAAGATTGCACCTCTGGGAAACATGTAGCTCTTATTATAAAAAGTCACCTGTCCAAGACTAGGAGATGGAGCAAATCCATCTAATATACACAAATGTAAACAGAGAGAGAATTAAAAATAATAAAACAAGTCCCAAAAGAAAGAATAGGTGAAAACTCCAGAAAAAGAACTAAATAAAAGGTAGACAAGCAATCTATACGACACAGAATTCAAAACACTGGTTATAATGATGCTCAATAAACTTGTGCTGGTTGAAAAATTACTGTTTGGCTATCGCCCATGGGAACATAACGCTCTAACAATAAGCCTTCTGCTTCTATACCCCCCGCTTGCACAACTGACCTGTGGGTTGACAGGAAAAAGAAATAAAAGATAAACTTGTGTGTTCAAATAGAAAGAAGAATGGGATTTGGGGCTTAAAAATTCTCTACATTTCAGGGCTGCTTAATTTTGGGTCTGCATACCCTTACAGACCCAGCTGGCTGAATAAAGATTGTGTTTCCTATAACTCACTGATTTCTGGTGGTTCGTCTATCGGGGCTGGTGGCTACAACAAACTTAGGGGAAAAAAAAATAGATGATGAGAGACTCTTTAAAGCTGCAAGAGAAAGACAATTAGTTACTTATAAGGGAGTTCCAATAAAAATGTTAGCTGACTTCTCAACAGAAACTTTGAAGGCCAGAAGGGATTGTCACAAAATATTCAAAGTGATGAAAAGTAAGAAACTACAACCAAGATTACTCTACCAGCAAGGCTATCATTAAAAATTAAAGGAGAAATAAAGAACTTTCCATACAAAAAAATGTTAAAGAAATTCATCATCACCAAGCTAGTATTATAAGAAATGTTAAAGAGACTTCTTTAAAAGGAAGAAAAAAAAAATAAAAGAATATTAATATAAATGATAAAGTGGCAATAACTGTCTTCCTATTAATGATCATTTTAAATAAAAGTGCTCCAATCAAAAGACATAAGGTAGCTAAATGACCATGCATATGCTATTTGCAAGAGAACCACATCAGATCAAAAGACACACACAGACTGTAAATAAAAGAGTGGAACAAGATATTTTATGCAAATTGAAATGAAAAAAAGAAAGCTGAGGTAGGGATACTTATATTAGACAAAATAAACTTTAAAATAAAGGCTATAATGTAAGACAAGGATATTACATAATGATAAAACGATTAATCGAACAAAAGGATATAACCATAGTAAACATTAATGAAACCAATGTAGGAACACCTAAATATATAAAGCAAATATTGATCAACATTAAGAAAGAGATTGACAGTAATACAAATCAAAGTAGGAAATTTTAACATCCCATTGACATCAGTGTAAAGATCTCCCAGACACTAAACCAGATCAATTTAATTAATATTTTTAGAATGCTTTACCCCAAAGCAACAGAATATACACTTTTCCAAGGTGCACATGAAACATTTTCCAAGATAAACCACATATTGGGCCATAAAATAAGTCTCAGTAAATTTAAGAAGATTGAAATCATATCAAGTGGCTTCTCTGACCACAATGGTATGAAACTAGAAATCAATTACAAGAAAAAAACTGAAACACATACAATCAAATAGAGGCTAAATACTAAACAACGAACAGGTTAACAATTAGATCAAGGAAGAAATCTAAGAATACCTTGAGACAATTGAAAATGAAAATGCAACAACTCAAAATCTATGGGACACAGTAAAAGCAATCTTAAATGGGAAATTTACAACAATACAGGTCTACATTAAGAAATAATAAAATTGTTTCTTAACTTAATATTAAGATTAATGAAATTGGATCCTAACTTAGTATTATGCTGACAAAATAAAACTATTTTAAAATCTCAAATTTAAAACTATTTAAAAATATCAAATAAACAAAATAAAACTATTTTAAAATCTTAAATAAACAATTTAACCTTATACTTAAAAGAACTAGAAAAAGAATAGCACACAAGGCCCAAAGTGAGAAGGAATAAAATAATAAAGATCGAAGAGAAAAAAAATAAAATAGAGCGAAAAAAAAGAATACAAAAGATCAATGAAACCAAAAGCTAGTTCTTTGAAAAAATAAACAAAATTGATAAACCAGACTCATCAAGAAATGAGAGAGTAGGCGAATAAATAAAATCAGAAATGAGAGAGAAGTAACAACTGATACCACAGAAATAAAAAGTATTATAAGATACTTATGAGCTTTTATATGTCAACAAACTGGGCTATCTGGAAGAAATGGATATATTCTTAGAAACATATAATGTTCTAAGACAGAGTCAAGAAGAAACAGAAAATCTGTTAACAAAATCTGTTAATTACTGTTAACAAAATCAGTAATCAAAAAACTCCCAACAAATAAAAGTTCTGGACCAGATGGCTTCACAGGTGAATTTTACCAAACTATCAAAACAGAATTAACGCCTATTCTTCTCAAACAATTCCAAAATATTCAATTGGTAGGAAGGCTTCTAAGTTAATTTCATGAGGTTGTCAATAAATATTTATATCAGGGTAGAATACAGACCTAAACTTAAAAACAATACTGAAATTGCCACATTTTAATAAAAATGCATAAAAGAAAACAAAATAGAAAACAACAATAGAGGAAATTATCAAAGATCAAAATTATCTTTTGAAGTAATCTTTTGAAGACCCATGAAGTACTGTGTCTTCTAACTTAAGAATGAAGACAGAAGATTGACACCGAGTTAGTCTAACCGATCAATGAAACTGAATCTCATAACAAAAAATAGATCCACACAAATATGGAAACAAGACATGATGCCAAATTTAGTATTTCAGTATTTCAGTATTTTAGTAAAACATTGGAAAAAATAGATTCAATAAATAAATGGTGTTAGTAAATTGGTTATCTATATGAGGAAAAATGAAATTGGATCCTAATTTAATATTATGCTGTCAAAAAATCTATTTTAAATTTAGAAGAAATATAGGAGAATGCTTTTATGATCGAGAAGGATACTGAAGGATTTCGTAAACAATAATTTTCATAAATCAACTTTTGATAAGCATGATTATATTTTGTCATCAAATATTATAACAGAAAAATAAACACTCAAAGTCTTTTCACAAATTAAAATAATATATTTATAGCACTTTAAACTGAAACAAAGTCCAGAAATATAAAATGATTTAATGCTTTGTTATAAACCAAGAAATTGAAAAAAAAAGCTGTAAAGAGAGAGAGAATACAGAGTAAAAGATACATACAGACATTTCACACAGAAAAGAGAACACTTTCCAAGAATGAACATTTGCATTAGAGCTCAACTTCTTTTGTAATTAGGGGAATACAGATTAAAATCATAACAGATCTTTTATCACACTGACCATACTGAAAAAAATTAGGAACCCATAGACTTAGTGAAAATTTCATAGAATTCTGGAGCAGGTTATGCTCTTTCAAACACATTAGCTCTATCATTACCTGAAAAATGGAAGTCACACATAGCATACAAAATGTCATATTTGCGGGGGAAATACATTAGGCTGTGTGTAAGACTATATAAACAAGAATGTTTTCAGCAGTACCACTTCTATAGTAAAATATTAGAAACAGTTTAAAAGATCATTGACAGTAAAATAAATTGCAAGATATTTATAAAATAGATAATATGTCACAATTAAAATGAAGAAATTATAGTTATATAGCCTAACATGGATTTATCTTGGGAAAAAAAGAGTATGAAAACGTTTAATCATAGAAGAAAATATACAGTATAATTTTATTGATATAATTCACAAAAATAATTGCATCTAGTGTATATTATGGAACAGAAACTTCAGAGCAGAGTAAAAAAATAGTACACAATTTAAGATAGCAAAACTTTCAGTAGAAAGAGGGCACTTCAATGGTATCTGTAGATTCTTTATTTAACTTGGAGTCGAGCACATGAGGTTTCCTCTGTAGATAATCACAGACATATTCTATCCATATGTGTTATATATTCTCTCTTCTGTATCAGTAAATAAACAGGAAATAAGGAAGGGTCCAATGAATGCTGAGCAGGACAGATGAATCATGTATAGCCATATTTTTGTAATATTTTGAACACTAAAAATAGAAAAACTTTTTCAGACAGTAAAATAAAATAAACCTTAAAAGAAACATTCATATGGAATACAGTCAATAATATTGTAATAAATAAGTATGATGTCACAGAGGTACTAAACTTATTGAGATGATCATTATAAGGTATATAAATGTCTGGTCATTCTGTTGTAAAACTGAAACTAATATGTCAACTGTAATTGAAACATTAAAAAATTAAAAATAAATACATAAATAGAAATAAAATAAACTTTAAAAAATCTGTAAAATGTAATTAATTAGATAATCATCATATGCAATGGAAGCCAGATAATAATAAAACAAAACACTAAAACCTGCAAAACACTAAGAAAAACAGTTCAAAACTTAGAACTCTATACCAATTAAAAGTGTCCATTAAGCTGTTACTTATATCCTATTTCCCTTAAAAAAAATGTTTTGCGAAACTGCTTAAGCAAAATAAAAGTGACATCAAGAACAGAAAAGATATTCTTTGCAATAAATATTAGAACTGACCAAGGAGTGACACGATAGAAATTTTAGAATGAGTGCCGAGTTAGTGTTTTAGATATTAGCTGACATAAATTAGAAAATAACTTATTTAACCCAAGAAGGCTATCTTTAAAAAAAAATAGGTTTTTATTTTTATTTAAAAAATGGGATAAGCAAAAGCCTGAAAAATCTTAGTGATTTGTTAAAGAAGTCATAAAAATAAAAACAAAAAAACTACATGATGAAATCATGATCCACAATAGAAAAAAAATGTGGCTTTATTTAGCAAGCAATCTTATAAGAAATGAAGACAATAACCCTGACGATAGGAACAGAAGCCATGTCACTGTAAATTCTCCATCAAGTTATGATGTAGATCTCTTGATATTGCTTGGGGGTGTGGACCAAGGAGAGATTCTGTAGTAATAATAATTTTCTATACCCTTTGCAAATATTAAATTCTGCCACTATTTTGTCTTGGATATTTTTCTTTGGGCTGCATAATAGAATATAAATCTTTGAATCTTGACAAGATAACAATTAAAGTTTAAAATTTTAGATGATAGCATTTGAAAGGTGGTTGAAGAAGTGGGGTAAAGAAAGAAAACCACAATATTATCTTACATGATGAGGAGTTTAAATATTTATATATATGTTGTGGACTAAATATTTGTATACCTCAAAAATTTACATGTTGAAGTGCTAATCCCAAAATAGGATGATATTTGGAGATGGGGCTGTTAGAAGATAATTATTGTTAGATTAAAGCATAAGGATGTGGCTTTCATAATAAGATCAGTGTCTTATCTATAGAGGCACCAGAGAGATTGCTCTCCTCCCTCCCTTTCTCCCTCTCTCTCTCTATCTATCTATCTATCGATCGATCGATCGATCGATAGATGTATATACACACACACTTGGTCTTGGACTTCTCAGTCTCCAGAACTGTGAGAAATTTCTATTGTTTAAGTCACCCAGTCTACAGCAGCCAGAGCATATTAAGACAATAATTGAAGTCTTTTATTTAAAATTACAAAGGTGATGATTACAAAGAGTAAAATTGACAATAAAAATGGTTAAGTAATAGGAGAGATAAGCAAAAGTTGAATAAAGTTTTTAAATCCAAACGTTTCACTGCAGTCTTACATGAATAAATTTTATAGCTGGTAAATCAAAACAGCATTGTAACTATAATATTTGGGTAGAGTTAACCATTATAAGAATTAAAAATACAAATGCTAAAAAAGATTGAATTTTAAAGTTGCATGCATCACTTTGAATCAAAAAACAAAACATGCAGAATTTAGCATTACATGGTATTGGGAGAAAAAAATTGCATAAACATGGATTACAAACCCCTGAAATTATAAGAGCTGCATTCTCTAATTCCCCTGCTTCTCATCATAATACATAACAGTGTTTTGCACATGGTGGAGATTAACAGATAATGTTGATTTATAAAGTTTATGTTAATAGAGGGATATATGCTTCATGAATACCACACAAGAGTTGTAATCTTTGTGGTTTACTTGGTCTGAATGCTTAGGTAAGGGCAAAAAATTGATCAGTTTGAAGTCTAGCTCATTAAATTAATGATGAAGGCCAGGGATATGGGGACCATACATTCTGTCATTTCCCTTTATAAATAAGAACAACTATAAAGTTGCCTAAGACTTTAGAGGGAATAAAAAATAAATATTAAAACCTAGATTTTTCTTGAGAAAGTTAACTCATATGCACATAAAGCAGAATTAATTTTTAAATTCTATTTCTTCTTAATTGACTTTAATTGCTAATTCTTGTCAACAAGGACAAACAGACCTTGCATTTTAAATGAAGTGATGCAAGCCATTTTAAATACTGCCTTGAAGTTTCCAAACCATTTTCATGTGTGTAAAGCAATAGCTATAATGGTCCTTGCTTCTATAGTGAAGCAAAAAGCTTCATACTGTATTCTATATTTCAGATATTCTCAGAAAAATACAAATGCTACTGAAAAGATTATAGTCTATGAAAGTTACACTTTATATGAAATCTACCATGAGCTTACATGCCGGAGCCAGCAGGCTAAGATAGAACAGTTTCGGAGAGGGGGAGTGAGGATTGAGGAAAAAAGAGAGAGAGAGAGACAGAAGATAGAGTCAGGAGGGCTAACAGTGAATACTGTGACCCGAGTTTATTAAGCACGGCATATTTATACCCTAGGATGTGCATGAGAAGCAACACCCAAAGATATGCAAACAACTGTTGACCTTTACATAAGTTCTCTCAAAACATACTTGTTCCTGTTTTCTGTCTTTTATTCCTTGGGGCAAGGAACGTTCAACTGTTTCTATTAAGCCAAACTTCCTCCTTCAGTAAGGAGCCCACCTGCCCTGCAAACTTCTAGCTAGCAGGCAACTTGAATCCTGTTTGTAGGGCATTCAGCAAGAATGGCTCCCAACATTTACATTAAAAAGTAATATGATTTTAGTATCTCAATATTATTTTTGCCTCTACTTATCACTATATTATGTCTTATGTCTTTGGATAATAATCAACCATTTTTAAACCTGGTGAAACAAACTCTCTAAGCTACTACCCCAATATGAAGCCCATGAGGCTTAGCATACTAATAGGAGACTTCAAATCCTTTATTTCATGTAAAACCTAATAAGAATATACTCCAGATTGCTATCACTGTATCTTTCAGACTTCAATAGTAATCTCATCTAATGCTTAGCAATCACACTGATCAAAAAATTGTCAACAAAGAGAAATAGAAAGCTTTGAATATTTAGTCATTAACTCAAATAAAAAGTCAATTAAGAATATGTGAATCACAATTAAGCTATAGCAGTAAGGCTTAATATCAGTTTCTTTCTAGAAAGTTTCCAGAAAATCACAAGAGAAAAATAAATCCAATAAAACCAAGTAATTTTCTTATTGTTCTATCTCAGGTGAACTAGTGCAAATTCAATTCCACGTGGCTTACCGGAAATTAATACTTGGGTCAGTTTTTGCCTCTTAAAGATTTATTAAACTAAAGTTAAAATATTATTATGCTAGTTGAATAACATGTGCATAGAGCAAAATAGTTTTTGAGGATTTAATACATGAAAGATATATGCATAGCAATCTATAGTAGAAAGGACACTTCCTTTGTCAGAAAATTTCTGATATGGTTTTAACCTTTGCATCATATATAATATCCATTAATGTGGGTATATATTCTATCTATCTGTCTATCTATCTATCTATCTATCTATCTATCTATCTATCTATCTATCTATCATCTATCATCTATATCTATCATATACCTATTTGTCTCAGTGCTAAAGAGTATTTGACACTTTTCATATTTTAGATTTTTTTATCAAAGTGTTATATTTTCCTAATGTATATGTCCTTTATATTTTATCTGTAGAAAATCTGCCTTTGATTTTACTACTAATGATCATAGTTAGAGCTCCATGAGAATTGAGGTATAGATATTTTACAAGTAAGGAACAAAATTATATATACAAGGAAATACTGTTCTTTGTGTAAAGTTTAATCAACATCCCTGGTACTTTTTACTCCTTAGTTGCTCTCATTTTTTACACATGATAATAAAATAATTATTGTGTCCTCATAAAAATATATGTTTTTGTGATGGCAAATAAAGCAGTACAGATTTTGTATTTTCTTTATAGTTTTTAATTGTAAATAGGAATTATCCTCATTAAAAAGTAAGATAAAAGTGATTAGATTGATATTAATGATACATACCTGTAGGCACTTAGTGAAAATATTAGCTATAAAAAAAATGAACATTTTTAAATGACTAAATATCCAGTCTATATCCATGATACATTTGTATTATTCAATAGTATTAAGTTAAAAGAAGTCTAGATTACCAAAGAGAATGCTCAGGATAATTCTGATGTTAAAAAATGGTAATAATTTTTTAAGGGGTCAAATATTTGGTGACAGAAGGAAATCTAACAATGGGTGGTAAACACACAATGCAAAATATATACAACTTACTGTTGAATGATACACTTGAAACTTATTTGATTTTGTTAATCAATGTCACCCTAATAACTCTTAATAAAAAAATATTATGCCTTGAATACCCATCAATGGGCAGAAAAGTCACTTAAAAAAAAAAAGGTAATAATTTTATTAAGTACAAGTAACAACCAGAATTTTCATCAAAATGTTAACTATAAATGTCTCTGAATAGTGAAATTTTGATAATTTTTACCTTTTTAAAATATCTCATTCTTATTTTTTCTTAAAAATATGTTATTGCAAAAATCATCAAAATAAAGTATTTCTCTTTGACTTCTTCCTACAAGAATTACACGTTCAAGCCATCTTGAAATGTAATAGAGATTGAATTATTATTCCCCCAAACTGTAGATCCCATTTAAAATTCTCAAATATATATCATAGTGGAATATCTCTATCTAAGGTAAGAAATTTTACCTTTTGAAAGGAAAACTATATTACTAACAAATTAGTCATTTTATTTCCTACAATGCAATTCTTTCTATAAACTACAAAAAGAATACTTCATAACTGCTCCTAGGGAAAAGAAGCCATGTAGGTTCTGTTGCTGAAATTAAAGATGAATTTCTTTTCTAAGGTCAGGATGAGTAATAAGCAATTATGTCATTCAGGGTTGAGTTTAAAAGTACTTGGTGTTTATATGACCTTCCATGAGTAGTTTAGTATATTTATAAGTACTTGCCATTTATTTGCCTTTTGTCATTGACTAAGGATTGACCTATGTCACTTGTCACTGACACCTAACACCAAAATGAATTGAAATTCTGTCTTTAGAAATAGGTTTCCTTGATACTGTGACATTTATAAATGGGCCTTTAAAGACTGCACTTTTTCTTTATACTTTGTTTCAATTTCCTGTCACTCTCAAGTGGAGATTTTTATAATACTAAATTTATCACATCTTTCCAAGATCATTTCTCTGCTCTAAGCTTGTGGTGTACACTTCATCTCTGCAGGAATCTATATTTACTTTCTCCCCCTTCAACTTACAATAAAATATATATAATAGCACTCTCAGGATGGGATATGGCATTCTTTTATAATGAATCATTGGTTTTAACATCCAGGTTAATTAGAAGGCTTATCATGATGTAGGTTTTAAAGATAAGCCATTTTTGGAAAATGTCAACCTCAGTCTCTTTCCTTTGTTTTGTGATATAGAAGTTTAGATAGAGGAAAATATTTAATTGGTTTTGTCATTATTTAAGGTACTGCTTACCTACAGTTCTTTTTTCTAACTGTCCTGTCTTGAATAGCTTTTATCTATATTACTTCCTCTTTTCCCTTTTGTGAAGGAATAGATGGCAACTTTAAACTTTTCTCTGCTATGTGAATTATGTCGCTTACTGCCATCATTTTTGCACTTTCTGTTTTTTCTTAACACCTTTGTAATTTTTTTATAGTCTATTATTTTTCATGAAGACAGGCAGCTCAAATTCTCTTGACACAGTTATACAAGTTCTAAGATCTTTTTGTCATGTCACAAATAATTCTATGATCACTGACTCCATAACAAGTCAAATTAAAGTATTAAAAATAAAAAAATAAAATAAAATCTTAATTTTGGAGATTGATAATTATTTTCACAAACTTAATGCAAAATAATTAGCACTTTCCCTCATATATATATTTCAATGTGTTGCTACTATTACTGAACAAAAATGTCAGTTTCCAAATTAACTCACCAATTTAATAGCATAGTTAATTCATTGTTTAAATTATACATTTTTTTTGTCTATACTTCAGTTTATTAGGTTCCTTTTAATATGTATAGTCCAGCACTATTGCCACAAGAAAATAATGTCTGGAACTTAAATGTCCATTGGGCACAACTATCAGCATTTTCCTCTGCTGAGGTCTTGAACCCAATTAATCCTCGTTGCAGAAAAAATAAAGAAAATACCAGTGATTATACATGCTAAGTGTTATCCAAATCTAATCTAACAATCATTGCTGATTGAACTTGGTATACCCTAAAGCCTAAGAAAGTTTTTCTAGGCATATAGATTTCTCTATTTTAATAATAACTACTCTATATGCTTTTGAAAATCAGCAAATATGAAATTGCAATATTACACATAGAATTAATTTTTACTGCATAAGCCATATTAAGTGAATATATGATAGTATTTCATGGCTATGATGACGTGCTACTGAAAGGGTCACAAAGATGTAGTAATGGGTTTAAGTTAAGAGCCTACATGCTAATCGCCATGTCACGCTTCTGGACACCTGCTTGCTTGAAAAGTTATTGTTTGACTATTACTCCTGGAAACCTAACAGTTGCCCATGGGAACCTAACAGTTGCCCATGGGAACCTAACAGTTACCCATGGGAACCTAACATTTTAACAGTACACTTTCTGCTTCTGTACCCCCGCTTGCACATCCCACCTTTAGGGTGACAGGTAGAGAATAGAAGAAATATTAAACCTTTGTGATTTAGACAGAATGAGGAATGAGATTTTGGGCTTAAAACCCTTGTATCTTTATGTTTCGGGGCTGCTCCTTTGGAAGGACAGCCACCGGCTAATAAACTGCCTCTAATATCAGAGCACTCAGGTTGAGTCTGGTTATTCCAGTCACAACATGGCTTTATAGGAGAATACACATTATCTTTATTTAAAATAAAACTTACCTATTGTTCTCTAATATCTTGTATATAAAATTGATAACTATGGAATTAAATTTAGTAAGTTCACCCTAGTAGTTGTTTAATATTTCCCTTTCTATATTTTTAAGAAGAAATTTTAACATCTCTAACTCTAGACTTTCATGTCATTCTTAAATTATGTTAGTCAATAAATTTTTACTGAACTTTATATAATTACACATAAATTTATACATGTAGTTGTATAAGATTTTAGATAGTTATAATTATAGTTTATATATAATTGTATACCTACTATTTTCATGTATATATTAATATTATAATAAAAATTTCATAACCACACTCTCTAGGATGATTCTCATACCTATGTCTGTTTTCTTTTGGTTTTCTTAACCTGCAGTCCACCTATTGGAATATATAGTAAAACATATTATACCTAGAATTAGATTAGATAATTTATGTTTAATGTGTCAAATCTAAACTAAAGTCTTTTTCTCATTAGAATTAGCTCATCCTATTCTATTTTCAGTTTTACTGGTGCAGAATCTGCCTAATTATTCAATTAGAAATGAAAAAGTCATTTTATATGCATTCTTTTCTTTCCTTAGTCACACCTAATTATTCATCAAATATTCTTCATTCTTCATCACAAATATCACTCAAATCTTCCTATGCTACATTACTTGCTAAATGTTGTTCTTTCCTGGATTATTGTACCACCCTTATCAAAACTTTTCCCACTTCTAGCCTGAGCATTTCTCAGTTAGTCCTCTTCACAGCAAATTCAAATTGCTCTCTGAAGTATAAATAATTAGTTCTTAACTCTTCACAGGATAAAAGTAGCTCCTTTTCTCTGGAGGATAAAATTAAAAATTTTAACACAGACTATAAGGTCCATCAAATCTGGCTCCTGTTCATCAAATCTAGTCCATCAATAAAACATCTCAAATCTTGAGTTTATTTATAACATCTTCATCATAACAAGCTCCTTATTTAATGCTTTTTCTGTGATGGAAAATTCTGGAAGATGTTAACATATCATACAAAGGTCTTCACACTTAGACTATTCCCATTGGACCTCTCGTCCCCAAATTTCCATTTCAATCTCCAGATATCTGCCTTAAGATTCCTCAGCAGTCTTTGGCTGATTCTTAAGCTATATTGTCTACAGGATGGGATTCTAGAAAGTATATCAAAAAATAGCTCCTGGGAGACTAAAATCTAAACAGGTATTTTAAAATTTTTATTGTTGGAGAAATAATAGAATTCTAACCCAGCCAAAGTGAAAGACTTTTGAGAATATCTCAGGTATTCTTGTGAAAGGTTTCATTTTAGGAGTGAGGATCATGAATTAAAAACAATTCTCTTTTTTAGGAGTAAGATCAAAATTGCATCTAGCCATAGTCTAACAAACTTATATCCAAGGCTTAAAATAATGAAAGAAATCCACTGGCATTTTGACTAGTATCTGGTAATAATTTGACTGTCAGCCAAAACAGAATGTAACATGATTAAGAGAAAGTGAAATTTCAGAGATTCTGTTGAGTATCATGATATACTGTCTAAGCAGAAAATTCTTAGAAAAAAAATTAATAGAAAGTTGATCAGTAAGCTAAAGGTTAACACGTAAATAACAAACATACAAGATAATCCAGATGTTAAAATAAGCAGGCAAAGATCTTCAAACAACTATAACTAGGTAACCTAAAGCAGAGAAAAACATGAAAATAATAGAAAAAAAGTCATATATATATATATATATATATATATATATATATATATATATATTAGAGAATCAAACTGTCTAATATATTGTAACTAAAATTTTAAAAATAGAGAGTGATAATGAGATAAAAACAAAACTTAAAGAAATTCTCAAAATCTGATAAAAGATATTTGCCTACTGATTGAAGAAACTCATCAAATCCCAAGCAGAATAAATACAAGTAAAACCTCATTCATTTATATTGTAGAAATCTGCTAAAAACAAAAGATAAGGAGATCAAGAACAAAAAAGTCAGATGATTTCTCATTAGAAATTATAGAAACTAAAAGATAATAAAATGAAATAATTAAAAGAATAAAAGAAATAATGCCAATATATAATTCTATATCTAGTAATCACATCTTTAAAAATTAAAGCAAAATAAAGATACTATCAGAAACAAAAAACTTAGATTTCATTACCAACAAGACCAAAGTATAGCAAATAACAAAGATAAGTCATTTGGAAGCATGGGAGTATAAGAAAAAAATGAGTATCATTTAAAAGTGTAAATATATGAATAAATATACAAGAGTATTGACTATTTAAAGTAATGATAATAAATATAATAAGGTTATTTCAATTGGCTTATAAATATGTAGATACAAAATATACGACAAAGACAAAAAAGGCAGAAGGCGATTAAATATCTTAAAATATTATACTGTTTTGTACATTGAGATGTGGAAAAGTATTGATTTCATATAGACTGAAATAAGTTAAATACATATTTTGTAATTTTTATTGTAAACAACCAATATAACAATATTAAAAACTATAGCAAAAAGAGATGCCGGAGCCAGCCGGCTAAGATCGTATAGTTCCCAAGAGGGGGAGTGAGGATTGAGAAAAAAAGAGAGACAGAGAGAGAGAGAGACAGAAGATAGAGTCGGGAGGGCTAACAGTGCAAACTGAGCCCCAAGTTTATTTAGCACAGCATATATATACCCTTGGAAGAGCAGAAGCAACACCCACACATATACATATGATTGCTGACCTTTACATAAGTTCTCTCAAAACATCTTTGTTCCTGTTTTCATCTCTTATTTCCTGGGGCAAGGAACATCTCTTATTCCCTGGGGCAAAAAACGTTCAACTCTTTCCATTAAGCCAAACTTCCTCCTTCAGAAAGGAGCCCACCTGCTCTGCAAACTTCTAGCTTGCAGGTAACTTTAACCCTGTCTGTAGGGCATTCAGCAAGAATGGCTCCCAACATAGAGATAATTAAACACAATAATAAAAAAATACATGAATAATATACAATGAGATAGAAAAAGAGGCATAAAAGAACAAAGGCCACCTGAAACAAATAGAAACAACCAGAAAGATGTCAGGTAGCAGTGGAGAAGGTACTTACGGGTCCTTCTTGGGAGCTGGCAGTATTATATTTTTTAACATGAAAAGTAGATTTCTGTTTGATATTTATTTCAGTTTTCAGTTTTAAAAAAGGTAAATAATAAACAGAATATTTAATATCAGTGGATCCACATTCATGCACAGCTATAATCATCTACAGTTGAATAGAAAATACCCAAATTAAAGAAGTCATGGATTGCCAGGGTGGTCCATTCCTCAGTAGGCCTGCTTCATGATAATTTATTGCCTTTTTGTAATATATTTTCTAATCTCCTTAATCATCTGCTTTGTAAAAGACATAAACTCTTGTTTTCTTCTAATCTTTTTCATGAAATAAATTGCTCGTGGAATAGCACAAATCAGTTTTAAATTTGCCTGCTTCTTCATTCAATAGTTGACTTCATGGAATGCTGATAACATGGAAGAGCAATTCTATCACCCACTGGTATTAACTGAGAAGTAAATGACTAGTTATTTCTTCTAAATATTTAAGTTTAAAAAAATACTGCTCTTCTTCACACAAAGTAATTGACGGGATGGCTGAATCATACATATAAGTCAATATAGTGATGATGATGATGGCAATGTTTGTTGAATCGTTCACCTGCTCTAGGTCACATATAGTTTGGATGTCTGATAGGTGTGGTGCCACTCCTCTGGTTCTTCCTGTAGACCTCTGGGTTTACCGCTGTTGTCCCCATTTTACACGTTGGGAAACTAAAATCTAAGGACAAGGAGTGACTTTCCTAGGGTACATAGCAAGTTAGTATCTTACTTCACTAAATGATTCAAGTTACATCAGAGTAAAAGCTTAAAGTCTATATCAGATAGATTTTAAACTGTACCTGTGCCATCTTAATAATATTAATAAAAGTAATGTACTTGTATGAGCACTAATACTGAAAATATTTGTTATAATATGAAAAGAGTTTTATAAGGTTAAAAATTAAATAATAATGTAATATATGTTATTTCATACATTATATGCATGATATAAGGAGAACTATTATAGGAGAAAAAATATAAAAGCTTGGTGCCTATCCTTTTCTTTATATAACGTCAATTTAATCAAATATGTTGTTTTTCATTGTAGATATTGTATCTTTGTTTATACAAGAAACTTGGTCTTGAGATTCCATGGCTTTTATAAAATAATTAGGTGGCTCTATGGGGAAAATGGAATTTAGATAGAGAGATTTATAACTTAGACCAATATGTTTTCCAAATAGAATGTCAAAAGTATTTATTTTAATGATAAAATATCTCCTAGTAAAATATCCAAAAGTTAATCTGTTTTTAAACTTCATTTTTTGAGTTATTTGGCCAAGATTTAAAACAAACTATTTGGAATATATATTGCTAATTATACGTTTAATCATTTTAGGGTTACCCATGTTTTCTAAAAATGCTAAAAAAATGTTATTGAGAGAATACAGCTAAAGTAATAAATAACTGACATTTCTACTTTCAACATAGTTTAAATAAACTTGACCTACTTGTATTGAGTAAAAGATAATATAAATTCATAGTTTTGCTAAGACTTCAAATTTTAAAGAAAGAAAAATGATACAGGTACAGTGAAATAATGAAATTCGCATATTTTTGGCTTCTGTTGTCTCTAAAATATGAAAAGTCCAGTTGAATGTGAACACATGTATATGGGGAGTGGGAGAACTCTAAATTCCTCCTTAAAATGTGGGAGGTTATTAAATGGATAGTATTAATCAGTAAAAAAGAAAAAAAAAGAAAAGATTTCTTATCAAGTTAGTTATTGAGGTATCATGTGTTCTGGCTACTAGAGCTTGAGAAGGGAACAGAGGGCAAAAGTTAACTCTCACTGAGAACTGTTGTGTTAAATACCCAGTCGGGTATCGGGACCCGTACTAGCTGCATGTACACAGCTTAGACGTAGTCAAGCTGGTCTTTTGGTTAGGAAGTAGAGGAAAGTCATATCAGTTTTGGGGGAGCAGAAGTGAGTCTCTTCTTCAGAAGAAGAAAATAAATGACAAATAAAGAAGGGAAAATACAGGCTTAGATCAAAATTGCTCAAAATAAAGCAACTCAATAACCACAATCTAATTTTAGAGCACTGTCAACATTCCAAAAGGAAATCCCATAATCATTAGCATCTCCGGCCTCTAACTTCAAGCAACTTTTAATCTATTTTCTGTCCCTTTAGATTTGCCTACTCTGGACATTTCATAGAAATGAAATTGTGGGGTATGTGATCTTTTGTGACTAGCTTCTTCTACTTTCTATACTGTGTTGTAACAAGTATCATTACTACACAACTGTGAATATACTAAAAAACATTGAATTGATTACTTATAAACTCTTTGATATGTGAAGCTCTTTAAAAAATGGAGCTTCTCATAGGGAAGTGGCTAATGTTAGTTCAAAGACAGGCTTGAGGTGTTCTGGCTTCTTCTGGGAAGAAGTAGCTAGTAGCTTTTCCTAAAGTGGTAGAAAGCCCAGGAATTGGGATAATTAGGAGCATTCAGGTTAGTAGCACTTTCTTATCTGAATGCAGTTATCAGTTGGGCATGTAAAATAATAAACTCAAGTATTAGCAACTCAAAATAAATCATTAGAAGAAGGATCTTATGAACAGTGAATATTTAGTCAATTAAAAATAAAACCAGATCCAAACAGAAAATTAAATGCTTGATCAGCTTGTTTGAAAAACTACTACCTACATTTGGAGAGCTTATTACATTCCATTCACATATAACTCGAATGAACAACTGTTTTTCTTCTCTTCAGTGATACCACATTCAGTATAGAATAAAAAAAAATGACAATCAGAAAATGTAGGATGTGAGGTGAATAGTTTAATTTATATAAAAATTTGGATATTTGATCTAATATTTAGTATCAGTACCGAATTCTAAGTTGGCTTTACATGAAACAAAAAACCTTTAAAAGACAACACAAAGAAAAATTTTTATAAATGCACTTTGAACACTCTAAAGGAAACAGAAAAATAAGTTTGCAACTAAAATTTGTAAATCAAAATGTAATAGCTTATTTTATAAATTGGTTCTTATAGAACTTAGGCACTGTCGTAAAATTATGAACCTACCAAAATTATTCCATTTAAGAATTTCAATATTAATTTGATTATATTTATCGATATTTTAAATGAGGTTTTAATGGGATAATTTAATATTGAGGTATATATTTATTTATATACATAATAATTATATATATATATATATATATATTTTTTTTTTTTTAAAGGTCTTTTGAAAATTAGACTAACCCTAGCTGTTGGTTATAAAATATAAATAATAATATTAGTGTTCATAAAAGCAGAGTTAAATGAGATTGCTAAGTAAACCTTAAAGATCTGTGTCTTATTCATTACAGTTTTCTTTCTGTGTTTTATTCATTACAGTTTTTTATTATTTCTATTATTTCTATTATTATTTAGATAACATTCTACATATGGAATGTTATCTAAACTATTAAGTATATTATGCATTTTTTTCTCTCTTTAATTTCCTTCCACCCTTCCACCCCTAACCTATGGATGTTGCCATTTTGTCTTAAGAACTGGATTTCTGAAGGCAGGGTGTCCCCTCCCACACACTCGCAGTGTGCACCTGGTGCCTGGTGCCTGGCGCACTCTGGGTATGGTGCATGGCTCCACCTGGGGTGTCAACGCAGGACCTTCTGTGTGTAAAGCAGACATGTTAACCACTACACTATGAAGCCACCCCATAATATGCATTTTTAAGTCTCTCGTTCCTCCTTTTGTGTCTTTTAAGATAAATAATACAATCGGAATATACTAATTGTTACATCATTTGAACCAATATACTGATAATTTAATTTCAAACATTTTAATGAAAACATAGTATAGGTAATTAGTAAAGAGAGTTTAAGCCAACAAACACTTCAAACACCTTTTTCTTCTCCTCTAGTTAAAATCCTCTCCTCTGCGATAAAAATAAGGATTCCTTTCCCAATTCTAACTTTTTGAGACTCAGCAAATTCAGAAGATCGAGGCTCAAATCAGAAAGAAAGATTGTAAAGAAATTGATATTTTTGGTTAGCATTTTGTTTTTCATTTTATTTTTGTTTTGGTTTGTTTTTAATTGAGATAATAGATGGTAAGAACTAAGTTACTTATTGGTCCTCAGTTTATGCTTCCCTGTGTTTTCTTTGTACTTGATTCTGTGTCTCAGATGAGCAGAATACAGATGATAAACTAGAAATAAATTTGTTGTGCTAATTTGTTAACAAATTGCTCATGTAACAACTTCAATCAGGGATTGAAGAAGTCCAACTTCCTAAAGTCATTATTAAAAAAATAAAAACAACCCTGGGGAATTCTACCCAATTGAAATGTAATGCAAACCACAACTATAAATGTACTGTTATATATTTAGTAGTCACATAAAAAAGTTAAGAGAAACAAATGAAAATAATTTAAAAATACATTTAACCCAATATAGAAAAATATTATCACCTTAAATTGTTACTGACATAAAAATTATTACAATATTTAATTATTTTTTATATTAAGTCTTCACAATCAAATTTGGACTAGCCACAATTCAAATAATGATGTCAGGGGTAAAGTGAGGCCATTGATTGGGAAAGAATGAAATCCTATAAATCAGATTGAAGACATGTGGAAAGATTGATGAAACTGGAGACATTGAGTCTCTAAATTCTGATGTCTTCATTGCCAGTGAAAGTGGCCACTCCATGCCACTTTATAGTTGCTTTTCCAACCATATCTGAGCTGATTAATCCTGCATTGCCTGAGAACATTGTAATGGCCTCCCCTGAGACATTTGCTGTGCAAGACAATGCTGATATTCCTCAGGTCAGGTACAATGTGTGACTCATGAGGAGGTGCACTACATTCCAAAAGAACTACTTGAGTTTCTAATTCATATAGACCTAAATCTGGGGAACATATGTAAGAAAGGATAATGAAGGTATAGTATAATAGTAGAGGGAACATAAAGTTAGATCAGGCCAAAATTATTGATATAGACTCACTAAGCAGATATTCTTCATTTAATGTTGCAGCTTGAAAATTAGGAAGGAATCTGACAGTTTGTGTGATTGGTTGACTAAAACTTGGTTCAACCACTAAAGGCAAGGTGTGTGTAGTTACCATAATAAAGAGCAGAATTAAACAGCAATCAGAAAAGTCTGAGTTGCACAGACTATGGCACTGGCTAATTGTTCATGGTGTTCCTAGAAGTGAAATAGATAAAAAGACTGCTAAATTCTTGCTCTATCTGTATAATCAGAAAAATTCTAGATCAAGTGAACAAAAGTCTAACCTGAACCATAAAAAACAGTGGGTCATGGCTGCTAAATCAATTCCCAGCTTTGAGCTAGTTTATAGACCTAAAACCTTTTGAATGAAGGTAGACCCAAAATGTCACCTTAGTCTACCAGTCAGAGTAGGGACTTATAGATAGAGGTCAGGTGATCAATGGAGCTTTGGCTCAAGTCCATCTCACATTGAACCAGGTGATTCCCTGAGCCCATCTTGTGGTAATTTACCCAATTCTGAAATGCATAGTTAGAATAGATATATTCAACTGTTGGCAGAATCCCACATTGGTTCCCTGACTTGTGGATGAGGACTGATATGGTGGGAAAGTCTAAATAGAAGCCACTACAACCGCTTCTACTTAGGAAAATACAAAAGACTTTAATATTTTAGAAAAATAATAAAGCCTTTCTATGTCCTAGAAGGAATGCAAAGATTATCACCACCATCAATCCTGAAGGATGTAAGGATGGTGATTCTCACCACATCCCAAAGCACTGTGCACAAGACAGATGCATTTTGGATAATGACAGTGGATTATCATAAACTTAACCAGGTGGTGAGTCCAATTACAGCTGCTGTACCAGATGTGGTTTCATTGCTTGAGTAAATTAACACATCCCCTGGAATCTGATATACAGCTATTGATCTTGAAAACTCTTCCTTCTTGATACCTGTTAGTAGACCACCAGAAGCAGTTTTCTTTAAGCTGGCAAGACCAATTTATACACCTGTACTGTCCTACTTCAGGATTATATTAACTCTCAAACCTTATGTCATAATTTAGTTTACAGAGATTTTGACCAGCTTTCCTTCCCATTAGTTATCACACTGATCCATTTCAGTGAGGACATTACTCTGAATGGACCTATTGGGAAAGAAATAGCATTGAATGAAAAGCCAAACACCTATAACAGGTCTTTGTTGATTTTCCATTACCACAAGTACATGAACAAATTTGCCACATTGCATCGATATATTGTCTTGTTGGGAATTATATTCTTAGAGCAGATATAGTTTTTCAATAAGTGGGGATAGAGAATGAAATATCTTTGAATCACTTAGAAAGTCTTTTCTTTAATTTTTTTTTTTTTTTTTTTTGCAGTAGTAACATGCTTTTCCTTTTTCTAATTGAACTCCTGGATATGCAGTAAAAATAAATATATTGTGATCTTACTTTTTTCCCCCTGTGACTGATCCATTTCTCCAGTTCATTGGTTAATAAATTTATTTCATAATCTTACAATCATATTTAGGATTTTACTATCACATATTATATGTTTGTTAATTTGATTGCATGAATTACAAAGGAAAGTTAGAGGATAATACATCCAGCCTCATTAACTTTTAACCATCATAATCTAGAAAATCACTGAAATTTTATAATCAGCAAAAAAGCAGAACCAGTCACTGTGGTACTGAAAGCATGAGACACAGCATTGCACTCTTTGTTAATATATTAATGAACAAATGTGGTCAAGGGAATGGGAGAAGGAGAAATAAATCTTCTGGAATGTTTGTCTGCTTCCCACAAAAATGTCAAGATTTTAAGAAGGTAAATGACCTCTGCTTTATTAGAATCTGGAGCTGATTACTTAGAATAAGATCTTCTAACTGAAGTACACTTACACTTAGAGGTACCCAGACTTTCAGAGAAATAGCCTGGAATGAATAATTCTAGAAAATTCTTCACCTTCCATTTACACAAATCTCTTAAATTGATCAGCTTTATTTTCCACTTTTTTTTTAATCATTTTTCTTTTAAAATCACCTTGTCATACTTTACAAGAGAAGCACAGACCTCTCAAATACTTTGAAGTATGATGCGTTGCCCTGTGGTATACAAACTTTTTTTGTATATAACAGGAAATTCAAAATATTTTTGATAGAATTTAAAAAGTGAATAACTTAACCTGGCTTATATATTTTTTGCAAGCCAACTGGTTTCTATTTTCTTACTTTAAAAAAATAATAAATGAAGGAAAATTTGAGTTTTTATCCAGTAGACTGTATATATATATATATATATATATATATATATATATATATATATATATATATATTACAAACTACCATGAGATCTTTTGTATTTAACTTTGGAGAAATTCAAAGTTTTGTGATATCATTATAAAAAAAATTGATTTTCATTGATTTAAGTGAAAAATACTTCTCAGTTTTTTTATATTTATATTTTTTATATCTATGGAACTATAAAAGACCCCGAATAGCCAAAACAATCCTGAGAAAAAAAGACAAAGTTGAAGGTATCACACTCTCTGACTTTGAATTACTAAGTGACAATAACCAAAAAACATGGTATTAGCATAAAAACAGACACACAGACCAATGGTACAGAACTGAGATCCCAGAAATAAACCCACATACGTACAGACAAATAATTTTGACAAAGAAGTAAAAAACATACAATGAAGAAAAGAAAGCTTTTTCTATAAATGGTGCTGGGGAAATAGAAAAGCCACAGGCAAAAGAATGAAACTAGGCTGTCACCATACACCAAAATTAACTCAAAATGAATCAAAGACTTAAATATAATATCTGAAACAATAAATTGCATAAAAGAAAACATAAGTGCTAAACTCATGGACCTTAATTTTAACCAGGATTTTATGAATTTGACCTCAAAAGCAAGCAAAAGCAAAAATAAATTAACAGAATTATATCAAACTAAAATGCTTCAGCAAAAGAAAACATCAACAACAACAACAAAAGGCAACCAACTGAATAGGAGAAGATATTTGCAAACAACAACCCTGATAAGGGGCTGATATATAAAATATATAAAGAACTCATTCAACTCAACAACAATTAAAAAACAAACAATCCTATTAAAAAATAGGCAGAAGATATGAACAAATTACTTCTCTCATAAGGACATACAGATGCCCAACAGATATATGAAGAGAAGCTAAATTTCAGTAGCTAATAGAGAAATGCAAATTGAAAGCACAATGAAATACCACCTCACACCTGTTAGAATAGCTACTATCAATGAAACAAGAAATAACAAGTATTGGGGAGTATATGTAATAAAGGAACCATTATGTACTGCTAGTGGGAATCTAAATTAATATAGCTTCTATGAAAAACAGTATGGAGATTCCTCGAATATTCAAAAGAGAGCTACCATATGACACAGCAATCTCTCTTTCTAAGTATCTACTCAAAAATTTTTGAAAACTCTTATTTGTAAAGATATTGGTACCCCTATGTTCATTGCAGCATGATTCACAATAGCCAAGACATGGAAAAAACCTAAGTGTCCTTTGACAGACGATTGGATAAAGTGGTTGTAGTACATAAAAAATGGAACCTTAGTCAGCTCTAAAAAGAACTGTATTTAGTCATTGTAAAAACATGGATGGATCTTAGAGCATTATGCTAAATAAATGTCACACAGATAAAATCAAGAGCCATATGATTTTACTTGTATGTGGTATATAAAACTGAAAACAACAAATAAACAAGACAAAGAAATAAAAACTCATAGACACAGACAAGTTTAGTGGTTATCAGAGAGAAAAGAGGAGAGGAGAGCAGCAGTTAAGGATAAAGGGGGTCTAATATCTGGTGATGGAAGAAGATATGACTTTGAGTGGTGAACACATAATGCTATATACAGATGATGTATCATAGAATTGTACACTTGAAACCTATTTAATTTTATTAACCAGTGTCACCTCAATAAATTTAATAAAATAAAAATATAGAAAAATAAAGAGAATTGATGTTAAATAGTATTGCATTCAAACAATAACTTCTATTCATTAGTACATATAAAAATTAATTTGAAAAGAAATAACAGTTATTTTCACCTGTTTAATAGATATATTTCAAATAAATTTTAATAAATATTAAATTTAATAATATATTAATGTTTTATTGAGATTAATAAAAATATAATAATAAATTAATCTAAAACAGATATTTAAAGTTTATCACCATAGAGCATTTAAGAATACATATAATTCATATACATGTTTTTCTTTCAGAAAAGTATAATAATGCAATCAATAACAAACGAGCATAAAATTATATTTCATGATACAAAATTCTGAAGTACAACTATGAAGAAAAAAAAACTAATATGAAATTTTAGGATTTTTAAAGAAAATCTTACACATATATTTTTTAATAGATGATAGTATCAAAAAGTGAGTATCTATTATATTTTGATTCTGCTAGATACATTTAAAATAGTGATGTACAGTTTATTTCAAAGTGCCAGTATTTGTAATTTGCCTAAAATTAGATCGTTGCAAATATTTAAATTATAAAAAATTTTAGATGTCAAGATAAAAGTATGTGAGGAGATACATAGGGTTTAAAAATATTTTAACTGGTTAACCATGCAAGTAGTGGTGGCAAGTGCCTTATACTAAGGATACAAGTCAAGAGTGTGCAGCTTAAAAGTGAAAAAGAGTCAGGAGCATGACCACACAGAACAGCAAGGAAAAAATGGAAATTTTACTCTGAGAAAAGGTATTTTAATGTTAAAGGAAATGGAAAAAAGATGATTAAATAGTAAACAAAACCTTTCAACATTTTAAAGTATAATTGGGTGAAAGTGAGGCAGAGGAAAATAAGCTTAAGATTCATAGTTAGATTTTCAGTGCTATTACATATTAACTATTTAACTTTGGGCCAGTCTCAAAACATATTGAAATCTTAATATTCCCAAAAGTAAAGCTTATTAAAGACTGAATATGGTAATACAATAACACTCACCCCTATTACTCTTAATGAATATTTATTGACTTAATTCATATACTTATGAATACTTTTCATTGTTTTCTATTAGAGACATACATATTTTTTGTCAGTGTCCCAATTAAAGAATCTTAATTAGGAATTGTTTGAGTGAGCAATCACAACTCTATGTGGACATCCCCAAGCATCTGGTTGTTGGAGTAATGCCAAAAAAAAAAAAAAAAGAGAGAGTATTCATCATTTTGTATACCTGAACATCTCTTTGGCAGAAAGAAGAATTATTAATAAATGCCAATTGTGTGTTGAATACTATTAGATGTGCTAAATTCTCAATGCTTAAAATACATATTATTTTGCAATTATATGTAAAATATTTAAGGTTATCAATCAGAAGTTTGATTTGCCATAAAGGGATCTTTACTCATTATTCTCTGCCCATCAGGAGTGCAAGTTACCTAGTGCCAGGGTAGCATACTATACCCATACTTTTGCCAGATTGAGAGTAAATATCAAAGGAGATCGTATGTTTTCTTATGAGACCAAAGTACCATATGTGAATAAAATATTTCCAAGTGTTGCTCAGCAACTGACAACATGTTCAATCAGAGTTGTGAGATATACAAGTATATTATTTTTTTAAAAAATTACTCTACCTATTATGTACTCCAGGTAACAGTAATTTACTTTGAGCAGCAAAATACTTTCATAGCTGTTAGCAAATACCATTTAACAATAGTAATTTTTGTTGCAATAAAATAACTTTGATACCCCAAACATTGTTATTTCTTCTCCTAAATTTATAACAATAAAGCATAACATTCATTATCATTCTCTAATACTTGGTAACATAAAATTGTATTTATATAACCATTTCAAAATACTAACTTTTCTTCTTCTTTTGAAATTTTCAGATGCTATTGTCCTAAACAGTGTTATTCTATAGTGAAATGTAATAGACAAATGTGAAATTATTATCTAGACCTCAAATTGCAGTTTTTTTAATTATGAGACTTTGATATGAACCTAATGCTAACAAAGAAACTAAGTAATCTTTTTGTTTATGCAAGGTGTTTATCTATATTAAACTTTGGAAACATGTTAAAGAAAAACCTGTCTTTGGCTGACAATTGAAAACTTTTTGCATCTTTAAGTGAGAGTTAAAAATACTGATAAAAGAATGTATTAAATTAGCTAATTGGATAATCAAGACTTCTCTTTTTGCATCATATTTTTATGAGAAAGTTTCAGTTCTTTTTATTGTACAAAGTAGGACAGTTCACCAACAATGATAAAAATGTGGCTTACTCAATAATTTTTTATAAAAGCTCTAAGTAATTCAGCGTGAATCATTAAAAAATTAAAAAATAATAAATACATAATTAAAATGTTTATTTCATACTGTGAGAAGCAAAAATCAAAGTTTTGTTTATTCTTATATATTATTTATTTATTTATTTATTTATATTAAATTTGTTGAGGTGACATTGGTTAATAAAATTATGTGGGTTTCAAGTATACGATTCAATAATATATCTTCATATTTTATTGTGTGTTTACCAACCAAAGTCAAATCTCCTTCCATCACCATATTTTTAACCCTCTTAACCCTTATCCTTCTGTCCTCCTATCCTATCCCTCTGATAAGTACTAAATTGTTGTCTGTATCTCTGAGTTTTTGTTTGTCTTGTTTGTTTGTTGCTTTCAGTTTTATATCCCACCTATGAGTGAAATCATATAGTTCTAACCTTTGTCCATCTGACTTATTTTGCTTAGCATGATAATGTCAAGGTCTATCCATGTTGTTACAAATGGCAGTATTTCATCTTTTCTTAATGGCTGCATAATATTCCATTGTCACAAACATAATACTTTAAGAAATAATTTTCATGGTGTTACACAAACTTTATTGGGTTTAAACATGAAATTAGAATTTCATAATAGCCTAATGGCTCCAAAAGCAACACCAGTATCTTTGTTAGTTTTCATCTCTTTTATAGCTACTTTTTACCAGCAAAATATTCAAATGTTTTATTTTTTTCTCCAACAATTATCCTGTTTATTGATTTATACTCAGTAAGACTCTGCAACAGTTTCTAAAATAAAATATCCAAAGCAAACACTGAAAATTCATATTAAGTGATATTAACAATTAATAGTGTCAAAGTTAAAATCTTTAGTGATAATAGTATGCTAATAGTATCATGCTAATAGAATCTTATTAGTGCATGATAAACACTCAAATATTAAGTAGCTATTGCTAAACTATTGTGCAAACTATTAATAATGTATTGGTAGTGAAATATTATTTTTTAAAAGATTAATTACTGGCACATAATATCATATTATAATAGTAATACATTTCTATATAAGCAAACTCAATTGAATGAGAACTTTCTCATAGATTCAAGCATCCATGAAACTGGATAAGCAAAGAAACTAGGCAAGTAATGAAGTTCAAAATTACTTTTTCGTATTGTAAAGTCAGTCTTAGCAAACTGTTACTGGTTGAGTAACTCTTTTTAATGGAGGTACAAGCTAGTTACAACAAAGAATGTTTAATGGCAACAATTTTTTATGCTAGTAAGTGTCAGAATTCTCTTGTTAATGTCATTTGAGACAGATAATTGGCTTCTTGCAAAAGGAAGTTTTTAACTGGCTTTGGCCTTTCTATTGACTGATCCCAGTTAAACAATTTTAAAATAATTTTTCCTGATTTGCTTTTTCATTCTTCAGGGTTAAAAATTAAAGCATCTTTTTTTTTTTTCCTTTTTGGTCCTATTTGGGAAAAGTTTGCTCAAGTCACTATATTGCCTGGTAAATCACTTTAATCAGATCTATTAACTCTATTCCCCTTCTTTGCTTATCAATAAGTAATTTGTGTTAAATAATTTCCTTAAAAAACTCCACTTGAGTGTTATGAGAGTTTAAGATAAACTCTCTTCTGGGCCAGTATTTTATTTTTTTAATGTGATGAAAAAATTGAATTACAGAAATGTTGAAAAATTTTTAGAATGAGCACCTATACAATGCTCAGATTCTATCATTAACATAGTTGATACACATTAGGTGATTTAGCACATATAAAATCCATCCATCTCATCTTTGATGCTTTAAAAGTACATTGCAAAAATCTATACACTTCCACCAAATACCCCAGTTTTCATAACATTAACTTGAATTCAGTATTGCTCAGATTTTTTTCCTTAGGTAGAAAATTTTTGCAGTACAAAGAAATGCACAAACCTTAAGTGTTCATTTGCTCTATTTGACAAATATGTGCATCTTTGTTATCAAGATATAAAGCATTATGCCTCCCTAAGAAAGTTCTATCTTGATTTTTTCTAGTAGATCATCACTTCAATGTACTCAATTTAAACCAATTCTGGAAAGCTGAAAAATTAAAAGTTAAAAAATATGCTTTTTACAATAAAAAACAATATAAGTAGGCATGATTTATTGAAGTTTATTAGTCTCACAATCTTTGGATTTATCAGGAGAATGTTCTCTGTGAAAAACAACAATTCCAGAGATGGTTTTATTCTGAATTACTAATATTTATTTTTCAATTTATTTATTTTATAACATTCAAAAAACATAACCTTGGAAAATTACTTTTAAATGGTAATATTATGCTATCTGCCCAAACAAAATGCTATACTGTAGTCTGCAGACAAATCTTTACAATAGGGTTGAGAACAGATTTTATTGCTGTAGTGAATGGCTTTTGGACCAGAAAATGTGTACTTTGCTTTTAAATCTTTTATAATGTCCTCTTTCTTGTTCCTACAGCTAGGGTTCCTCATTCTTTTCTTAAAGTGTTGTTCCCTTTATTGACTCAAAGATTACTATCAGATGTCACCTACACTACTTAACCATATATCATAATGCCCATTAAAGTATGTGCCTATGAAAGTATGGAAATAATACTAAATAATGCTGGGCACAGAGGCTCAGTGCACCCATGAATCAGGATAAGTAATAAAACGTTTTACTGACTAGAGATGTGGTACTTGAAGACAGAGTTACAAAAGTTCCCCAGTGCCCTCTTTAAGAGAATATGTCAAATGATTTCATTGGATGTTGTTCTCATGTAAACCAACAATATGGGAGATATACCTAAACTATCCTTTCTTTTAGTAATTTGTTACTCTGAGAGAATTACTTGAGTTTAAGAATTTGCTGCTCCTAATTGTGTTCTTTTGTCCTTTTCAAGGAATGACACAGCTGGGTGCAGGACATAACTGCAAATCTAGGGTGACTATTATAAACTGTGAGAGCACGATTATTTGATTTATGGCAGGAGAACTTTGCAGCAGTCTGCTATTACAGACTAGTACAGAGCGAAATATCTCTAAAATCAACGAGAAGCTGATGAATTTGCAATCCAAAAAATTTGAGAGCTAAACACTAGTCAAGGTAATCTTCAAATTCTTATGTAGCATCACTTTAATAATCGTAGTCAATATTGCAAAACAGGCAAAAATTTTTATAATTTAAAAAAGTTATCTAAATTAATAGATTTTATTTATATTTCAATATTTATTAGCCCCCATGATCAGAAAAACTTTTTAAAATGTGCTCTAAGTATTTTATTCTAATTTGAGGGATAAAATTCCTAAAAATCTTCCATAATTTTATTTCTTTATAAATTTTTTATCATTTCTTAGCCATAAATATTAGCAGATGTTGATAAATATAGGCAATACAAAGATAAAATTAAGCCATTATTATTGAAATGGTTACTTTGGTTATCATTCAAGTTCTCCAAGTACATGGTAGAATTTTCTTTTTCTACCACTTTAAAGTTAAATATGACTATGTGATTTGCTTTGGTCACGGAATCATGAGCAGAGGTGATGTGTATCACCTCCAGGCAGAGGTTTCAAGATCCAGAAAAGGGTTTTCCAAAGTCTCTTTCTTATTGCCCTGGTGCCTTGCAATGCTCCAGATGTGATTATTTCATCATTCTGGGCCCTGCAGGGAGGAATGGGTTGTTGGAGACCCCAGCCAAGCCAAGATGTGTGTACAGCGGAAGCAGGAAATAAGCCTATATTGGGGGTTGATTGTTTCTACAATATAACCTAGACTATCTTATCTGATCCCACTAATTGGTGCTGCCATAATCAAGCATAATAAATATGGCATTGTCTTAATGGTTAATTGGAAATCAGGAAAGAAACAGATATTGCATGATAGATACTGGTGATACATAATATACAGTAGAAAAGGATTTGGTAAAATGTTGCCTCTGTTAACTTGGGAAGGAGACCACACACCTAAAAAACTGGGGATAAAAAAGTAGAATGTTAATTTTGTATTCATTGATAGGACTGCATTTGGAAAATGCAATATAAAATAGAGCCAATCTAAGAAAAAAATATTCTGGTTTAATAGCAAGAATAAAAAATAATAATAAAGTGTAGAAATTTGGGAACTTGCAGAATTGGAGGTGGCAAATGTTCCTCAATCTCAAAAAATAAATAATAAAGCTAAAAATATATTTGAGAGTCAGGGCTGATTACAATTCATCCTTCTGGCAAATATCAAATCAATGCTATAGTCATCAGACCTATTGTTAAAATATCTGAATAAAGTAAGATGCCTGAAAACAGAGACAGTAATAGGTATTCAGTATATTCTCTGAATTTAAGAACTGTCTTCCAGAAAGTCTCAATATGGGACTCTTAAATCTAAGTTTCTTAAAGTCAAGATACCTACAATTAAGTTACAATAAAAGTTATGAGGAAAGCAAGTGATACATGTAGCAAATCTAAGAATTGTATAGAAATAGCTTTGGATTTAGCTTTTAGCTCATGGAGATAAATGGAATGAGATAAGAAGCCAAATAGTTTTTCTAGAATTGTGCTATTAAATAAATAAATAAATGCATAACTCACAAGCTATAATTAAGACTAAGACTTTGAGTATCCAAAATTCAATTTACTAAAAGCAGTCTGAGAAAACCAATCATTTCAAGGAAAAAAAATTCTCTAATGTCCATAAACCACAGACAAGGAGAATAACAGGAATCCAAGCATCTCCTAGTAGGTAGTTTTAGGGGACAGGGATAATTGATGGACTGGAGAGTTCGTTTTAGGAAAAAAAAATAATTGAGGACTACTTAAGATATATTATCCACCAGCAAGGTTAGGAACCATCCAAACAATACTTGTTGAGATATCAGAATCCCTGTGTTCTCTCATATCACATCTTACCTCGTGGGAGTGTTTAGTGTGGTGGCATCTGCCCCATTTCCAGCATTCATAATTTAGTTCATACATTTCTAGATGGAAGAAAAAAATATTCCTTTTAAAAGTATTAACTTCATTTTGTACCACTCAATTTTAATAAATTAGTATATACTCCAATGAACACAGGATAGTTAATATTCAGTGTTGATTATACTTAAAATACACATTGCAGCAATAGAAACACAATTAGAAAAGGAATTAAATACATGTTAAGATCATTATTTTTATCCATTGTTTCATATAAAAATCAATTAAAATTAATTTGAAAGGAGTACAATGGTTTTCTAAATACACTAAATTTGAACTGAGCTGAAAAAAAATGAAGTATTTCCTTACAGAAAAATATTTAGTAATAAAACTTGGCATTTACTTCTGAATTTTTAAAGTATTTTTTTGTGCTTTTGCAAAACATAGTGCAAAATCTTATTGTGTTGCTTTTAATATTTGCATTACAAATAACTGAATAGCAACATATTGAAAATACCATGGGGAAGTATTTTCTCACCAAATACTTTACAGCATCACCACCTTTTTTGAAATATAGAAATGACCTTATAGGTCACAAGACAGTCTACTTATTTTTATTTGATTTTTTTTTGCCTTCCCTGACTTTTACCCTGGTCAATAACTAGGCTAAATTTACTAAATTTCTTGAGATTTAAAGAATTGGTGCAAAATGGGCTCAACTTTGCTAATGCCAACAGGTGGCTTATGGAAAATTGATATAAGCTGGCCCAGAAAATAGTCAACAACAAAGGATAAAATGCTGTTTTACTTTCCTCAATATTATAGGGTTGGTTAAAAATATGCCTTTATTCCATTTTAAAATATATGTTCTAAAAGTTTTTCCCTTTAATCTACCATACAAGGCAACATGCAAACTACAAAAGAAAGCACCTTCCATATAGCATTAAGCAGGCACTTAGGAATGCAATGAAAGATCACATGGTTTCCTAGGGGATGAAATGCTTAACTCCATTAGTGCCATAGGCTGATTAAATCAACCCACATTACATTTCAAAGGTGTTTCAGCCAATTAAGCCAGCTCAATTCATCTCTGCTTTCTGGGGTCATAAAGACTTTAGAAACAAATTTCAGTCTGGCCTGTTAGTGAAATGACTTGTAGAGTTTTTTTTTTTAAATCAGGATGGCTAAATTAATATTAATAAAAAAGTTTATAATGATCTTTATTTTTTTAAATATTCAAATCCGCGATGATGTGGCCTTAATTACATTCAGAAAATGCAGTTTTCTTTCTTCCTCTGAGCAGACAGAAAGCAGTGAACTGAGCAAAGCAATGAACTGGAACAGAGAAAGAAATAAGCTGAATTCATTTTCAGTCAGGTGACTTCATTGTGGAACTACCTTCTTGTAGCATTCAGCTCCCCTGAAGGATAATTCTACTGAGCAGCGCACAAGAGAAGGTGGATTTGATTTCTGAAGTAACATATATCTAGTCAATGCAGTTTAGCCTATTAGTTTGTGCAATTTCTAGAACTATACAGATATTGCTTCTGATATCCCTGCCCAAGTCATCAAGTTCACTACAAAGCACCATCTATCATCAGATCTTTGACCAAAATGAAAACAAAGAGCTAGCCAGGTATCTATTTATAGACAGCAGTCAGTGCTACATGAATAAATTTCTATTTCATTATGCTAAAAAGAACATGAGTTTTTATTGTTCATGAGTTTTTATGTTCACAGTTTATAAAAAGTTTAAGTATTTTATAAATTTTTATAAAGAATGAGTTAAATTTTTACCAAAGTTTGATAAGTAAACCTTATTATAAAAACATAAAAATATAATTTTCTACAATGAACTCACCATTAGAAATTTGGATAAAGTTAAGTCTCAGGTCACTCATTAGAGCATTTCTCTTTTATAAATAATCACTGGATTCAAGATCGGGCTTTGATAGTCTTAAAATCAATTTGTTTACTAATTGATTAGAGTATAAGTCTGTCTCTTCAGGAGGAATATTCATATAAATAATGGCTTACACAAAATAAAATTTGTTGTTGTTGTTTAATTTCTTTATTTTATTTTTCATGTAACACTCCATTGTATAGTAGATACAGGGCTGATAAGATGACTCTGTTTGAAAAGTCCACCAAGGGATTAGCCATGTTCTACCTTACTGCTCTATTGTTCCTATGTTGTTTTTCTCTAAGCCATGGTCCAAACTGTAAGCCTACCAATTCTGCATTTCAGCCAGCAGAAAGGTAAAAAATGAAAAAAAGGAACACTTTTTACATTTAAGAACACAATTCAGAAAATGTGTATTCATTTGTGTTTATATGTCTTTTAAATACTTGTCACAGAAAAATATCTAGCTGCAAAGGTAGATGAAAAATGTTACACTCCTTGGCCAGTCTTGTTCTCAGACTCTTATTATCATAGGATAAAGGGAGAATATAAGAAGACTAGTAGCAAACTCCCCTACAAATTGGAAATATGTAATCACCTTAAGTAGGTAAATAAAAAAAAAGATGCTCTAGGAATTCAGAGAAGGACGATTTTGTAGAGTATAATGTATGCAGGCTCTATCCTTATCGAGTCTCTAGTAATGAGGTGTTGCAAAGTGCATCTTCTGATAAAGCTGCAATCTGCATTGCTCCATAGACTAACCACCAACAAATGCAAACTGACACTACTGAAATGAATTAGCGTACATATCAACAATCTCCTAATGGCTTTTGTTCTTTCTATCACATTTGACCTTGTCTTTTCGAGGCATTTCATAAATGATTAATTATTCATTTTAGAACTTGATCCTTGAACAACTTAACTACTTCCCGGAAGCAAATATAGATGTGTATTAGAGCATCAGAATCAATCAATTATTCATTGATTGTGTGCTTTGTATTTGCCTAGTTTGTGCTCATCTCTAAGTTAGGCAGTCTGTGCAATATAAAAATAATGGAATATGTGGTCTCTGACCCCAAAGGACTTAGAACTAGAATAAAATAAATACTAAAGAGGATGTTTGGGCTAGGGTTGTTATGATCGACTGTATTAGTGTCTGTCTTCATGGTCTCTCATTCACTCCTATGAGTCCAGGCCAAATTACAATCTATCTCTAGAATAGTTGGGGTGAAAAGGAAATTCAAAACAAATAAATAAAAAATCTGAAAATAAGCAACAATGAAAAATTGGTAATAGTGAAAAAGAAATTACAGATCCAAATTTTAAATTAAGATTTTAATATACTATTGTCACTATACCACAAGAAGTGAAGAAACAAATCCAAAACTCAGATATGAGTACCTCAATAGGTTACTGGTGGAAAGAAAGAGAAATAAAATGAGTAATCAATCACATGCTGGAAGTGAAAGAAGAAGGAACAATAGAAAAGAAAAGGAAGACTGAAGGCAAAGAGTTATATCTTAGGAGAGTGTTGGGACCTGAGACATTCAGTCAGAGAGTCAGTTACAAATGAAGGGGATGAAGAGAAGAAAAATTTATGTTTAGACTTTCTGAGTATGGTAAGTTTTGACTCATTGAAAGGTGCATTCTCAATGCCTGAGGTCAGTGGGACTTCAATAAATCAGGGCCTATAAGGATTCACATATCATTTTTTTTTAAAGTTACAAATGTTTTTTACACATTCTTACATGGAACAGTTATGTTCACATAGCATGGTCTTGAGGAAATGCCAGGAGTTTCTTTTTAATAACTAATTTTCTCTGAGGTCAAAGGGCCAACAACTGAATCTACCACAATATAGGAATGTCATCCAATCGAAAAATCAAAGGACAATTCTCCAGGGAGTAGATTTAGTGGGGATTTTATCAGTTTCTCTTTGCTATTCCTCCTGAGTTGCTCCTTTTATGGATTGCTTTATTTGTAATATTTGGCATGATTCCTGGTATAGCTAGCACACCAGAGAGTTTAAAATAAAGGTTGTTAGACCACATACGAGTGTTATTTGATGATTAAGGATTGAATGTTTGGAGGTATATTTAACAACTATCACAGAAATATGATTGGTCAGTTGAGAAAGAAGAGCATATGGTGGGGGAGATGAGGAAAACATTAAACAAGATAAAGGGAGTGAAAAATCTCATTGCAAAATCAGCTCCACAATTTCTTGGTCTGTATCAAATCCCAGGGTTATTTGGCCTTTTTTCTATGAAGCCTTCGGAAACTTGTTTTGGTCCTCAATCAGTTTGAAAATGATGTTCCTGGATGGTAAGCTGACAGATGGATGCAAAAACTTAAGAATTTTCTTTAGGTTATAACTTCATACTGGCAATTATTTTTTATTTACAAATCAAGCAAATTTTAAGATTTTATTTAAAAACTTTAAAAAAATTGGTCTCATTTTAAATGTTTAGATACCTTATATATTTCTAAACTGCACTAATAAGTTAGGCGTGTTTTAATTTTAATTAGATTCAAGTATACAGTACTTGAAACTATATAGACATCTATATAGTTTTTAAAACGATCTCCCCAATTGCTCTCTCTCTCCCCTGTCCCTCCACCTAGCCAATGTTTATTGTTAAATGTATACCCTATGTCTTGCTCCCCATCCCTGTGACCACCCTTCAGCTACAAATTTATACTTCTTTAACACTTCACCTTATTGTTCCAGCCACCTAACCCCCTTTCCCCTCTGTCACCAAATTGTCCACTATATTGGCGAGTCTGTTTTTGATTGGTTTGTTCTTTTTATCCCTTAGATTCCAAATGTAAGTTAAATTATGTAGTGTTTATCTTTCTCTGTCAGATTTAAATATCTTCTAGGTCCATCAAAACAATATGTTTTTCCATCCCCTTTCTTTTAGTCTGTGTGTGTCTTTTAATCTGAAGTGAGTCTCTTCAGATTAGGAGTAGGCAGCATGCAGGGGTCTTGTTTTTTTTTTGTTTTTTGTTTTTTTTGCATTCATCTACTCTTTTAGTGGGAGCACTTAATTCTTTTCCATTTGAGGTACTTTTTGATAGGAATGTAGTTGTTACCATTTTTTACTCCTGGTTTTGATACATGTTATTTTTCTTTTTGAAGACATTCCTCCAAAATTTCCTGTAATACTGGCTTGGTGGTGATAAATTTTTTTAGCTTATTTTTGTCTGTGAAGCGCTTTGTCTGTCCTTCAACTCTAAATAATAGCTTTGTTAGATAAATTATTCTTGGTTGTAGCTCCTGGGTCTTCATCTTGTTGAATATTTTTTACCAAGTCCTTCTGTCCTGCATAGTTTCTTTTGAGAAATCAGCTGCTAGTCTTATGGGTTTTCTCTTTTAAGTAACTATCTGTTTTTCTCTTGCTGCTTTTAATCGTAATTCTTTGTATTTAACCTTTGATATTTTAATCATGATGTCTCTTGGTGTGGGCCTCTTTGGATCCCTGATTTTTGGAATTCTCGGAGCTTACTGAGGTTTTATGTCCATTTCCTTCACCAGGTTAGGAAAGTTTTCCATCATTACTTCGAACAGCTGTTGAACATCCCAATTTTCTTCAGTTACACTGATCTGACAGATATTTGGACTCTTAATGGTGTACCATATGCTTCTTAAATTATTTTTATAGTCTTGGTAGCTTATCTCTTGCCATTCTGATTTCATGTCCTTGGCTTTCCAATCCTCTAAATAGGGCAATTGATCCTTTTCTTTATTTGCTTTGTTATTCCTTTGTTTATTCCATTTAATATACTTCTCATCTCAGATTATGTGTTCTTCATTTCAGACTGGTTCACTTTTATAATTTCCATTTTCATTTTTATGTTTTTTATCTCTTTGTTGAAGTTCTCACTGAAAATACTTTCCACAAGTTCATTAAGCATTTTTATAACCAGTGTTTTGAACTCTGCATCTGTTAGATTACTTGACTCCATTATTTCTGGCTCTCTGTTCTGTTCTCTTATATAGTATCTGCTTTTTTTTTCTTCTCATTTTGATTGCCTTTCCATGTATGTTTCTATGTACTAAGCAAAGCTCCTAAGTCTCCCGGTCTTGTCAATGTGGATTTGTGAAGTAGGTGTCCAATAGCACAGTCCTGAGAGGGGTCCAGCTGCAGACCAAATTTAGCCCAAACCTCTACCCCTCTGGGGCCACCTGTTAAGATTCAGCAAGCAATCCCCAGGTGTTGTGTTTCTAGTTGCCTCAAAAGGTCACACCAGAAACCGAGGCCAGCTGCCTCCAGTGTGTGTAGGCGCTGCTCAGCAAGGAGCACCTGACTCATTGAGGATATACTTGGATGTGAATTGAGTGGGTCTATGAGTTGGGAGGGGTGGGCTTTCAGAGAATCCTCTGGGCTGAGCAACCTGTTACCCAGTTAGAAGACCTCTTGGCGACACCTTGTCTGCGCACTGGTAGTGGGGAGGGCTCAGCAGGGAACAATGGATACCTCTGACTTGTCTGTATAGAGCAAGTTTCACCTTGGCCCTCACTCTGATACTGTCTCCCTGTAAGTCCCTGCTGCCCCCTGTGCACAGCCAAAGGGGTACTGGTGCTCAGAGTGAGTAAGTCTGTCACCAGATGCTCGCAGATGCAGGCCCTTTAAGAGGCACTTGCTGCTGCCACAGCCTCCATCTCACTCAGCCGCTTAAGCCCGGGCAGCCCCCGTGGCCTTACTCCATCCTACCTTCTGCCACTGCATGGTGCTTTCTTGGATTTCTCCCTAGTTGTATGGTTTGTTCATCAAGATCCCAGGCGATTTTTTCTTGCTGCTGCTCCTTGTTTCCTTCACAACTTTGATCTGGTCATGAGAGGGATGAACAGAACCTCTATTATCTACACCATTTTTTCCCTTCTAATTTAGGTTTTTATTTAAGGTATTGAACTACAATAAATCAGCATACAAAACCTTCTTGGACAGTAATTATTTTTAAGTGAAACATAAAAGATGTGTTTAATGCGTTAAAGAGGAAAACAGCAGAATTATGAAATTGGTTCAGAAAGTATAGGGGTCATACAAGAAGAAATAGATAATCTAAATAAGCCTATATTTATTAAAGAACTTGAATCATTAATTAATAACCTTACAAAACAGAATACTCCAGGCCAAAATGAGTTTACGAGTGAATTCTATCAAACATTCAAAAAAGAAATTATACCAATACTCTGAAATCAGTTTTAGAAGCTAGAAGCCGGGGGAATACTTCCTAAGTCATGAAGCCAGCATTGTCCTAATGTGAAAACCAGACAGAGGCATTTTAAGAAAACTATAGATCAAAATCTCTCATGAGTATGATGCAAAATTCTCAATAAAATATTAGCAAATTTTTAGCAAGTCCAACAATGTATAAAAAGAATTACACACTATGACCAATTGGGAATTACCACAGGTATGCAAGGCTGGTTCAACATTCCTAAGTCAATTAATGTAATTCCTTACATCAACAGGTTAAAGAAGAAAAATCATTTCATAGCAATAGATGCAGAGAAGCAAGCTTTTGATAAAGTGCAAATTTATGCATGACAAAAACTCTCAGTAAACTAGGAATAGAGGGGAATTTCCTCAACTTGATAGAAAATATCTTAAACAAACCTACAGCTAACATCATACTTAATGGTAAGGAAATCAAAGCTTTTCAACTAAGATCACCAAGGGCTTTTAATACCATACTAGTAACACCAACTAATGCAATAACAACAAGAAAAGGAAATAAAAGTTATACAGATGAGAAAAGGAGAAATAAAACTGTCTTTGTTCATAGATAATATGCTAGTTTATGTTGAAAATCTAAAAAAAATAAAAAACAAAAACAAAAACTTTTGAAACTATTAGACTATTATTTCAGAGTTGTTGGATAAAAGGTTAATGTACATAATCAATTTCTTTCCTGTATACCAACAATGAACAAATAGAAGTCAAATTTTAAGTTAAAAATACAATACAATTTACATTAGTACACCCAAAATGAAAATTTTTTGTATAAACCTAACAAAATACATATGACACTTACATAAAAAAACTATAAAACTGATGAAAAATATCAAATAACTAAATAAATAAATGTTACTTATTAATGGATAAGAAGACAATGTAGTCAAGGTGTCATATCTTCCCAAATTGATGGATAGATTTACTGCCATCTCAAACAAAATCCCAGCAAGTTACTTTGTGCATATTGACAAAGTGATTGTAAAGTTTATATGAAGAGCCAAAAGATCCAGAACAGCCCATATGACAATAAAGAAAAAGAACAATGTTGGAGTACTGACACCGACTGTATTTACTATGAAACAGTAATCAAGACAGTGTGTTATTATTGAAAGACTAGGCAAAAAGATCAATGAAGCAGAATAAAAAGCTCAGTAATAGACCCACATAAATACAGTCAACTAATCTTTGACAAAGAAGCAAAGGAAACACAATAGACTATAAATAGTGCTAAAATAACTATTCACATGATACACACACACACACACACACACACACACACACACACATACACATACACACACACACAGACTCTCCACCTTTCAAAAAAATTAACTCAAAATATACCAGAGACCTAAACATAAATGAAAAACTATAAAAATTCTTAGAGAACAAAACAGAAAATCAGACAACCTTGGGTTTGGTGATGACATTTCAGATGCAACCACAAAGAAACAAGTCATAAAAGAAAAACTGAGTAGCTTAGACTCATAAAATTAAAATATAAAATTTCTGCTCTCTAAAAGACATTCTCAAGAAAATGAAATGAAAGATCACAGACTGAAAGAAATCTTTACAAAAAAGAAATGTGATAAAAAGTGAATTAAAAATGTACAAATATCTCTTAAAATTCAACAATAAGAAAATAAACAACCTATGTTGTCACAAATGGTTAAGATTTCATTCTTTTTTTATGGCCAAGTAAGAATCTATTGTATATATGTAAACATAGAGGGTATTATGCTAAGTGCAATAAGTCAGACAGAAGGACAAATGCCCCATGATTTCACTTATATGTGGAATCCAAAAAACAAAAATGAACAAAGAGAAACAGGACTCTCAGATTCAGAGAACAAATCGATGGTTGCAAGATGAGAGGAATTAGGGGGCTGGCTGAAAATTATGAAGTGATTAAGAAGTACAAATTGGCAGTTACAAAATAGTCATGGGAATAAGATATAGCATATAGAATATAATCCATAATATTGAAATAACTATGTAAAGTGACAGGTGGGTACTAGACGTATTTAGGGGATCTTGTCATAAGTTATATAAATGCCTAACCACTATGCTGTACACATGAAGCTAATATAATATTGAATGTCAACTATAATTGCAAAATAAAATTTAAAAAACATAATTAAAAAGTATGTCAAAGACCTTAATAGACACCTAACCAAATAAGATATACAGTTATCCAATAAGCTTATGAAAAGAGATTCCAAGTCATATGTCATCAGGGATTGCAAATTAAAACAATGAGATATCATTACACATCTATTAGAATAGTGAAAATTCAGAACAATGACATCACCAAATGCCTATGAGGATGTGTATTAACTGGAACTCTCATTTTTTCAAAATGGTACAGCCACTTTAAAAAAAAGTTTGGTGATTCCTTAAAAACTAAACATATTCTTACTATATAATCCAGCAATTACATGGCTTGATATTTACCCCAATGAAATTAAAACTGATGTCCACAGAGAAACCTGCACATGAATATTTATATTCATTATAGCAGCTTTATTCATAATTGTCAAAATTAGAAATGACCAAATGTCATCCATAGATGAATAAATAAATAAACTGGTAAATTAGACAATGGAATATTTTTTCAGTGTAAAAAAAAGCTATCAAGCCATGAAATGACATAGAAGAAAATTAAATGCATACATTTAAGTAAAATAAGTCAATCTGTAAACGTTTTATACCATATGATTCCAACTATATGGCATTTTGGAAAAAAAATATGGAGACAGCCAATTTATCAGTGGCTACCTATGGTAGAGGGTAAAAGAATGAATGAACAGAATACAAAGAATTCTTAGGCAGTGAAACTACTATTTAATACTATAATGGTAGTTACATGTCATTATAAACCAATAGAATCTCCAAACCCACAGAATGTGTAAAACCAGGAATGATCCCTAATATAAACTACAGACTTTGGATGATAACAATATGTCATTGTAGGTTCATCAGTTATACAAAAATGTTCCATACTGGGTCAGATGCAGATCGTGGACGAGGCTACACAAATGTGGGGTAAGAAATATATGGGAAATCTCTGTGTCTTCCTCTCAATTTTGCTATAAAACTAAAACTTCTCTAAAACATAAAGTTTATTTCAAAAGAAGCATAGAAAACATAGTTGTATATATAGTCACTAAAAGAAAACTGGAATAAGACAATGAAACTACATAAAACACTAATTAATACACTATAGGGTAATATAATTATAGCTCTTTTTTGATCTTTTCTCTTACACAGAAACCATTTGCATTTTTGTAGAACAAAATTCATTTATATTGCTCCCAGACAAGAATTTGTTACGTTGCTATCTCTGTTTAACAAATTAATTTCTATATTTACTGAGTTATAAAATGTATTAATTGTAAACAATAAATAAAACAAATATATACATACCTATAGAATAAGGTAATATTTGTATTGGCTTGTTAGGCGATGGCACAAAAATGACATAGTCATCCTCTGCCTATTTCCAAGTTTCAGGATATTTTTCTTAACAGTGAAACAGTCCCAATCATTTCAAAAATATTTTCAAAGTTTTTTTTTTTAATTACAAAAAATACCCTATGTCACTATTTTAAACTTTTTTTTTTAATACATGTGCAGCAGAAGGTGCTATTTGGCATACCTTGTAGTGTGGTCAATGAATTGAAGTCATACAATGTTGATTAACTACTAAGACCATAGAGGTAATTTTAATTTAAAGATTTTTGTTCTAAGAGATATTGGGTACCTAGTGAGGTTTCATAAAATCTTCTGCATATGCATAAAAATAAGTTCTGAAATTTCTAACTCAGTCCCCTAGGAGACTCTGATACTTGTCCATGTGACATGAGTTCAGGCTTGTACTATTAGTTTTTATTAAAGTATCAATAATTAAGAGTGGTGGGCATAGTTCTATCTGTGAAGCTCTGAGATTCATCATTTAGTGGTAGAATATATTTCTAGTCTGTAGCTTTTAACAGTAACTTTTGGAAAGTGTGAGAGAAGATCAGTAACCACCTACAGGTTACAGGACTGGATGGTTGTGTTAAATTTATTACACTAACTAAAAATATTAAGAATGAATAATAATAAGCTTTGTTAGGTACAATCAGTGACTGGTTAAAAAGTTTCCCTTGAAAGTTCATGAGACACATTTTATGAGCAGTGAGGGTATTCCTGAATTATCAGGGACTCACTTTAAATTACAAAATCTCTGTAACATACTTATATTAATGACAATTTACCCAAGTTCAAATAATCTAAGGAAGGATGAGATTCTCTTTTGATACAATTGCTCTTCAAGAAGCCAGTGCATTGCTGAGCTAAGAAATATGGAACATACCAAAAAGATATATTTCCAGCTTTCTATTTGTTTATAATGTAAAATATTGTCCATCTGGAAATCTTAAAGATTGTTTATAAAATGTAAAAGACATCTTGACTATTTTTTTAATTTAAAGATTCATCTCAGAAAGACAAAATCATGAGTTATTGGAATATAGTAGATAACATGATTAAAAAATAAAGTTCCTGAAAACAATGAAAAGTTGTAGTTTGCTACTTCTAATTTAGAATGACAGTGTATATTTAAAAATAAAATATAAGAAAGTACAACAATCATGGGTAATTTTAGTTCTTTCAGAAGCAAGGGACTTTCTACTTCATTGTTTATTTTAAATAATCAGAATATTAAATAATCATCATAAAGCATAGAAAATTACTCTGGAGAGATACAAACTGTCAACTGGAAAGATTACAGACAAGGCAAAGGCTGCCTTTTACTATCTCATATTATGAGCAGACTAGATATCTAAGACAATTGATCATTTTAAAGAAAAAATTTTAATCTTAAATTATGATTTGTACCATTAGGTATGCATATGTGTTTGACATGAACAAACCTATCTAATTTGAGCAAATTTGCTAAAACCAACACAAGTAGTTTTCTATTTGCAAACCTCTATGAACTTTTATATTCATTCAAATTTTAGTTTCACTATCTTCTTTCCATTTGTAACAAGACACTTCTCTTTGAATAAAATTATGCTTTCTCCATAAAAAAACATTATTTTTAAGAATTAATTTATTTATTTTCATTAGTTTCAAGTATACAGTACATTGGTTAGACACTTTTATAATTCCTAAAATGATCCCCCCCAATTGCACCCTTCCTTTTCTGACCCTCCACCTAGCCAACGTATTAATGTTAACTCCATCCCCTATGCTATGCTCTCCATTCCCGTGATCATCCATCAGCTAATAATTTGTACTCCTTTAACCCTTTGCCCCATTTTCCCAGCCTCTCTACCTCTTTTCCCTCTGTCATTAAATTGTCCATTATATTTGTGAATCTGGAAAAACCCATTCTTGATTCAGTATACATATTTCTATTTCTTTTTTGTTCCTAATATATTCTTAATCACTCATGTTAATTTAACTTTTAACCAAAGTAACTCACTCTTATTTTATTAGGAGTTTGGTAATTGAGAACCGTCTAATATGCAAGCATTTTAGAGACCAGTGAAACTCAGAAGCTCATGAGTACATAGGCAACAGCCTGCAGCCACATACATTCCAGTCACAAATGTGAAAAGACAAAAGAATAGTATTACTTAAAATAATGTTGAAAATATAGTTATTTGATAACATAATGCATATGAGAAAATTATAATATGTAAAATTATAGATACAGATATGCATATTATGTGAGTGTGTGTGTTGGGTGGGGTGAGTGTATGGGTGTTTGTTTGTGTATGTTGCCTAATAACTGATGTTTTAGTATTCTCTCTTAAAAATTTTACCAGTATCTACAATTTATTCATTGTTTAATATCATTTAATATCTATTAATATCATTGTGTAACACATTTACCTAAGGATCTTAAAAATTATATTTCAGTTGACTCATAAAACATAATTACTCTTGATAATGAAAAGATTTTCAAAATCATAATTCTAATTTTATCAAAAAGCAATTTTACATCTCTCTTGATTGTAAACATTATACATAAGTAAGATTAGCTTATCTAGTCAGTAAATAAGTATGAGGAGATTAAAAATTAGATTATTTAGTTTTGCCATGAAAAACGCAGAAGCAAATTTTATTTGAAAAGCTACAAACTACATTCCTATGTTGTACAACATGGATAAAACCAGGATTTCCCCAGGGATTCATTTGATTCATATAAACATGTATTGTTACATAAAAACTGCTTCTGAGCTAACAGTTTTTGTGCGAATAGTTTTTCTTCTTTTCAACGTATAACACATTTTAAGTATTAAACATTTAATTTAAAAAATATTTTTTCTGAGAATATTTCTGTTCTATATTTTATACAGGTATAAACTATTAGCTTCTGCAAAGCAATAAGAACATTGCTTTTTCACCTAGAAACTTTATAGTCTAATTTATCAAAACATTCCAGAGAGGAAATATGTTCAATTCACAAAATGAGAGATAAAAGATTCCTTTTCCAGTCATGGACACACAGACCATAGAGAATTCTGCATTTTGTTTGATAATTTTGGCCATGGTTAAAACTGAACACAAACGCAAAAATCACACCTCTTTAGGTTTTAAAGAGCTGTATCCTTTCTAATGTCTATATACCATATAGACAAGAATGGCTGATTTCTTTGTCATTTCACATCTGACAGAGAATAGATTCCCATCTCTGCATTATGGAGATGGTTGATTCACTGAACAATAAAGCCGGATTTCAATCGTCATAACCACTAAAGGAAAATTATATACTGGTCATGAGGAAGCTAGACTAAATCTAAACTGGGTTGATATCAGAAACAAAAGCAACAACAACAGAGACAGAAAAAATTACCAAAGAGAAAGTGTCAGTGAAGGCAAAGTTTATTGCTACTTGGTACTCATTCCAGGAACACATACACAAAAGTGCTTGAGTCCAAGAATTCCATGTCTTAACCAATGCAGTTTAAATGACTTTGCAGCTGAAGCATCTTGAGTCTCTCAATGAGACCTCCATCAACTGTCAAAGACGATTTCCAAAAAGTTGAAAACATGACTCTACTGCCAATATAAACCAATCATCAAAGATTTTCTTAATTCAATAATGAGGGAACAAACAAACTGGGAAAGCTCATTGCTTAATAATTTCTATAAGTCTGATAAATCTCATTCATAAAGATGTGCATCTGAAGATGTTTTAGCTCTAAAATGAATAGCTTGGTAAAGTTTTATTTAAAACATTAATCAAATAAAATACTGAATTCTCCTGTTTAAATGTGGTTAAGAGCTAACAGCTGAAGTCACTTAAACATTATACATATAAAATTCCAAATGCCAATATATTTAACATATCTCTTAACTGTGAAATTAAATGTAAACTAATTGCTTTGTCTATTGATATACATTTGCTACTTCTATCCAATTTAATCAATTAATTGAATTTTCATTTCTGTTGTGAATATATAAAATTATCTTTTGAAAACTCTAACTAAAATTTTTTTAGCTGATAGAATATTAAAGAACACAAATGTGTTCTTTCATCAAATTTTAAAGATTTTTGATGCTACCCAAACTTGTATTATCCCATATTAACACTATGCAAAACTTAGAAATATTTCAAAGGATATCCAATATAGTTTTGGGTTATACTTTTAAACTAATGTTCCAATTTTGTCTACAACTTAAAATATTTAAGCATAGGTAATGTTAAGCTAGGATTACACAGGTTAATTTAATTTAAGGCATAGGTGCAATTAATGCTTTAATTGAGAATTCAAATCTGTGGAGAAATTATCTGTTTGAAAAAAGCCATGCTCCAAAAGTGACAACCACAAAGCATGTCATTTCTCTTTATCTCTGATTAACACCAGATGGTTGGGCTTAAATTAGAACTATTTGTACTGCTATTATATATTTATATAATACACATGTTGGTGTAATGCAAATTAGTTTATAACATTCTTAAGTAGGGAATGATGTCAATTTAATGTAAACCTTTGTGTTAATTTGGATGTGAAATTTCCCAGCTTGACCACCAAATTATAGCAGCTGGACATAAAGTACACTAAGACAGCTAAATGCAGCTAACTTTAGAAAAACATAGTACTCGCCATGATTCTACTCACCCTAAATTCTTTCTCTTGGCTCTATCGGGCCATGTGGTAGTTTCCAAAAATTCTTATTGTGTTCTTTCTTATCTTTGATCCTACCTAACATGGCTCAGCAGTCTCAACCCTTTTTTTTTTATCCATCCTTCATGAGTTAACTTCAATTTGTTTTTAATGGTAAATCTAAAATTTAGTATAGTATTAAGGTATTCAAATTTGAATACATCTTTTTTACTTGCTTGTTTGGTTGATTATGTATATTTATATGTACAGAAGAATTTGCTCTGAAATCTGTGTTCAGTATAGCCTAGTAGCATTAACCTAAAGTTTAAAGTAAAAATGTTCTTGCTAGTCTACGGCTATGCTACCCTGAACAAACCCAATCTCTTCTGATCTCGGAAGCTAAACAAGGTTGGGCCTGGTTAGTACTTGGATGGGAGACCACCTAGGAAGACCAGGCACTGTAAGCAAAAAATAATAATAAAATAAGGGATTGTAAATTGACAAGGTCCTTACAATCTGTGAGGTCAATCAAGGGATACCTCGCCTAAAAAAAAGTTCTTGCTAAATTTTTCCAATTAATTACTATCATTATACCCCTCCAAATAAGTCAATAATTGTGCCTGTTAAAATTGGTATAGATCATTCTGAGTTTAAAAATCTGCGATATTTTGTAAGATATATTTTAAGGAAGGAAAATACTCTCTTGGATTTCTATGATTTCAAAGAAGATATGTCCAGTGTAGTCACTGGTGCTATTTGTCAAATGTTTCTGGCCTGTGCCTTCTGGCCCCCTGGTAGTTGTGTGGGCCATATGTCTAGTTCTGGCCAATGAACTGTGAGCAGAAATAATGTGCATCACTTCCAAAATAGAACACTTAATTGCTGAAGCAAGACCCACCTACAGAGCTCTCTTTAACCTTTGGCAAGGTGATTGACATTCTTCAAGACAGTTGCTGTTCTGCCAGCTTGAGGCCCTCAGTTGTGAGCAGCCTGGATCTATGAGTTACTACCATTAGCAATAGACATGAAGCAAATACAAGAAATTAATCTTTGCTCAAGCCTCTGAGATTTTACGGTTTTTCGTTAACTGCAACAGCATAAACTAGTTTATCTGAACAGATATAATGTAAAATTATACTATATGTCAGAGACACTCTCTTAACTCACAGGCTAATATTAATTAGTTACTTTATATATTTAAGTGCCTAGAAAGTAGAATGGTACAAATACAAAGTCAATCTCCAAAACTAAAGTATAAATGTTAGAATAACAAATATATACTCAAACGCAGTGCAATTAAATAAATAAACCATTGTTAGAAAATGTTGTATTGCACATTTAGATTTTACTTGTACTTTTTAATGACTTGATGATAGATTCAGATAATATTAAGATTGTCTACATTTAACAAAAACCCATCTTAAATGATATAGTTTTTATAAATACAGCACAAATCAATTTCAATATATTTGTTAAAATTGTATGTTTATAGTAATTAAGGTTTTAATTTTTTTAGAATATATGCTTGGATGAAAACTAAATGTCCTGCAATCAATATTTAAATGTTTCTATAGTAACTATACTTATTACAATAAAAAAATCTCACAACGTAATATGCTTTAAAATCAAAAGAAAAATGTTAAACATTTTTAAAATATTATATAAGGAACATTTTGTTGAATGTTCCTTATATAATATTTTAAACCAACTTCTAGAGATTAAATTATTCCCAACACAAAAGACTGCATATTCAGAAAAATGACAAATGACATGATAATTCATTTTTTTAAATCAGAAGTGGTCGATCTATCTCTTTTTTGGTAGGTTTTATTACTCAGCAATCTTACATCCCTTGCTTCAACCTTTCTCTCTCTTTTTTTTTTTTTCCCAGAGACCTTCAGTTAGAAGAATTAAGTTTCACTATTTCTGGCCTATAGCTTTTAATATAAATCTAACACTTGGATTTTTGTTTGGACAAGTCAGCACAGTCTCTGGGTAGACAGATTAAATCTTGGCTGTAGAACTTTATTTTGCCTCTAGAACTTTTTTTGGAAGGTTACTTAAAACCCCTTCTGAAAAGACTTTCCATTTACATTTAGTTTTTTAATTAATAAAGAAAAGTTTGAGACTATATATTTTTAGTGTTTTTTTAATGATTTGTGTCTTCCATGGAATTTTCCCACTTTAAGTAAAATTTATAGGAAAGGTGGTTCATATTTTCTTCTAATTTCTGTGCATTCAGTAGTGATGCCCTCTCTTTAATTTGTTACTGATAATTGTGTCATTAAAATTTTAAATCGGTTTAACTAGAAACATAATAACTTTAAAAAGATTTTCGATTTATTAGTTTTCTCTTTTTCTGTCCATTTTTAATCATTTACTTTATGCTCTTTATTATTTACTTCTTCATACTAATTTTGACTAATTTGTTCTATCTTTAGCTCAGTAAGGTTGAAACTTAGATTATTGATTTCAAACTTTTAGTCTTTTGTAATATACGCTCTTAAACCTAAAAAATCATGAGTAAGCACTGTTTTATATTGATACTACATTGTATGAAAAAATTATATTCATGCTACATTGTATGAAAAAATTATGAGTAAGCACTGTTTTACATTCATACTATTCTGACTTCAATTTCATTAAGTTAGAAATAGTTTCAAATTTTCTTGAACACATAATTTAAATTAAAGTATTCTGTTTTATTTTAAAATCATTAATTTTTAATTAATTTTATTAAAGTCACAGAACAGCCTTTTTATTATCATATCAAATCTTTTAAATTTGTTGAGATCTGTTTTATAAACTATTTTGTTGAATGTTCCTTACCTACTGAGAGAAAAGTGTCAAAATATTAAAATATAGTTATAGATTTGTCTATTTTTAGACTGTCAGATTTTGCTTCTTTTTAAAATCTATTTTGTCAGTACATATGGATTCAGAATTGCTATATCTTGCTGACAAATTGACCTATCTTGTGATAGAAAATGTTTCTCTTTCTAGCAGTTCTTGTTCTGACATCTAGTTTAATATTCTTTTAGCTATGACAGTTTTCTTATGACTAGTATTACATGTAATATTATTTTTTGTTACTGATTTTCTTTCTAATTTTGAAAAATGATCTGCATACTTGTAAGTTATCTTAAATCTATTTTTAACTCTTAACTAAACTGTTTTATTTTACTGAATATGCATTTATTTTAGACAGCACATAATTAGAACTCATATTTTTATCCAGTTTGAAACTTTCTCACTTTTAATTGTGTAGACCATTTTTACTTAAGGCAATTTTTCATGTGTTTGGGTTTAACTCTAGTATTTAAAAAAATCTTCTTATGTTCTTTATTCTTTTTTTCCTTTTCCTGAATATATTTTTAGGATGGCATTTTTATCTCCCTGGTTGGCATAATCACTATAACATTTATCTTATTTTATGTTTTTTAGTGTTTATTTCAGGATTTAAGATATGTATCCTTGTATTATTATAATCTTTCATAAAATATAATCATGATTCACTTAAAAGAACTTCAACAATATAGGTGCAGTCCCCTCCTATTGTTTATTTTATAGTTATCATATGTTTAAATTCTATACAATTCCCAAATTATTTGTTATATTTGCTTTAAACAATTATTATTCTAACAAAAATAAAATTAGAAAATTATATTTGTTTATTTACCATTTTTAGTGTTCCTCTCCTACTGTATAGACCCCAATTTTCACCTGTCACTATTTCCTTCAGCCTGAAGAAGTCCTTTTAAAACTTTTTCTTGTGGTTGAAGTTTTCTGGCAACAAGATCACTCAGATTTCTTCATCTTAGTCTTTATTTGCTAACAGTTTTTAATTTGCTGGCTTTATAATTGCAGGTTTACAGGTTCTTATTTGATAGTTTAAATGTTGCATAGTTTTTGACAAGAAAGTTATAAAAATTTGTGTCGTTCCTCAGTACATAATGATTGTATGAGCATGCGCGTCTGGGGGTGTTTTCTTGGCTGCTTTAGTGCTGTTTCCAATAAATTGATTATGATGTGACATGGCACATTTTTATTTATTTTTTATTGTCTGTAGTTTGTGATGCTTCTTGGATTCATAGGTTTATGATTTTCATGATATGTGAAATATTTTCAGATATAATTTCTCAAATATATTTTAGGCCACCTGCCCTTTCTTAAGACTTCAATTACATGTGTGTTATTGTCCCACAAGTCACTCAGACTCTTCTATTCTTTCACATATTTTTAGCTCTGTTTTTTATTTTGAGTATTTTCTATTAGTGTGTTTTATTTCACCAGTCATTTTGTGTTAAAGATCGATTCTGCCATAATCCCCTTTAGAAAAATTTCATAACATGAATTGTATTTTATATCCTTTAGAGACTTTGTCTGATAATTCCATTATTTTTGCCACTTAAATTTTTTTAATTGTCAGATTTCTCTCCAGCTATGGGTCACATTTTTTGTTTGTTTTTGGATTATTTAGTAAGTTTTAAGATACATTGTAAACAGTATTCATTGTGATCTGCTATGTGCCAGATTCTGTTGTATCCTTTTAAGTATGTTGGCCTTTATTCTGACAAATAGTTCAGCTGTATCTAGATCAATTTAACCCTTACTGGGTTTGTTTTTAAGTTATTATCAATTTTTGGTGGAGGACAGGAGTGTGTCATTATTCTAGAGTTGTGCCTGTTTTAACTTTATTGTGAAGGTCTGACCCTTCTTCGGTCTCTCTGTACCTCATCTATTTAGCGTATTCTTGCCATCCTGGCTATTCAAAACTCTAAAAATTCCTTTTAAGCCTGGAAATATGTTCTTTCTCCAACATTTTTTTCTTACTTGGCCTTATGGAGTTTAATTCTGCATATGTACAAACTGGTATTTAGCCAAAGACTCAGAGGCCTTGAATTTTTGAAATTGTTCTTCTGTGCAGTTCCTTTGTTCAGGTACTCTGACTCACAAATTTTTGCTACCTTAACTTTCTTAAACACTAATTTTAATTTCTTCAACTTGGAGAAAGTGCTAAGTTTGGTTTTTCTCTCCCCACACTATAGTCTACAAACTGTCCCCAGTCAGAAAGCAAAGCTCATTTTAAGGATCATCTATCTGCTTCCTTTCATTCAGGGATCAATCCTGCACTGCTTGTTATCCAATGACAGACAACTGTTGTTTTCTACAGTTAGTCTAAATTTCTAGTTATTTGTGTGAGTGGGTAAATCTCATGGGAGTTATTCCTTCATGTGCTAAAGGGCAAGTCTACAAAACACCACTTTAAAAATATTTGTGTGGATTATTGAACTCCAGGTTCTTTTTGAAGGAAAATATATTTCTATGTCTAACAAAAATTATATAACATACTAAGAGACTTTCTCACTTATTTAAAGTCAAATGTAAGTGCCTACTCAATATTTGTTGCTAAACTAGGATTCTTGATTTTATATGTAATTAATTCTTCTATGCTCTGACTTTTTATAAGTTTGGGTTTATTCAAGGAAACTAAGGCTTCAGTTTTACCTTTGGATAAGTATAAAAAGTTGAGAAATTGTTTTAGTTAAATAGAATGTGTTGAAGACAAGTGTTACTTCAGTTAAAACTGATTTGACAGATTCTACCAGAGTATCATATTTCTTTTGGCAAATTGTCTAGAGGCTCATAATCTCTAACATGAGCCCAATTAAGAATCAGAAACTTTAGTGATAGTGACTAATGAATAAATATTTAATTGATGTAATTTGATTAAGGGGTTCCTTATGTTTTCAGAAAATCCTATGTCTGTGTGAATAATTTTAAGGGAAGGTAGTTTTATTTGACACCAAGAGCAGAGAAGAAAAACCTAACAATAGAGCTCCTATGGTTCTTATAAAGTTAAGAAAACCTAGGGAGAGTCTCAGTGCCCAGTTCTCAGATAGGGTAATATGGAAAAGACAATTTTAAAGGCTCACCAGCCACTTGAAACCTTGTCATTCTGACTAGAGGTTTTCAGCATGGTATTACTACTATATATGTTTCAAATGTACAAGTAAATAACACATCATTTGTACCCATTGCATTGGGTGTTCATCTTCCAAAGTCAAATCTTTTGTCACTATGTATTTGTCTTCCTTTACCCTTATCTACTTCTCCTCCTTCCCGTTTTTCCTCTGGTAATCCCTAAACTATTGTCTGAGTCTAAGAAATTTTGTCTGTCTTGTTCATTTGTTGCTTTCAGTTTTATATCCCACACATTAGTGAAATCATATGATTCTCAACTTTTTCTCTGACTTACTTCACTTAATTATCTCTAGATCCATTCATGGTGTTGCAAATGGCAGCATTTCATCTTTTCTTATGGCCGAGTAATATTCCATTGTATATATGTACCACGTCATCTTTATCCAATCATCTACTGAAGGACACTTTTGCTGTTTCCATATCTTGGCCATCATAAATAATACTGCAATGAATATCGGAGTGCATATATGTTTACAGATAAATGTTTTTAAATTTTTGGGATAAATATCCAGAAGAGGGATTGTTGGGTACTGAGTCAGACTAGCACTCTAGCAACAGAAAAAAAAAAAAAGAAAAAGGAGAAATTTAAAGTAAGAGAACTATTTATATGCAGTATTCTCTGTCAAAGTAAGAATCTATATTGTTATTTACAGCAAGATGATGCTCAGTTGTAGCAGTAAAGACCAAAGACCCACATTTTAGATTACCACTATCATTTACTGAAATCTGCTTATAGGACAAAGAAATTAGGAGTGCACTGTTATCTGAAAAGTGGTGGCTCAACTCCAGTCTTCCTTAATAGTATAAAATTATAAATGCTTTTTAATATCATTATAAGAAACACATATGTTTAAGGAGTTGTAACTCATTGTTAATTGATCAGTCTTCCATGTTCCCCTTCTAAGAAATGTCTTTAGGCATTGGTCTTTTTTGATATATAACATGTGTCCAGAGGTTTCTTTGTAATACAAGGGAACCCTGGGCACTTCTGGCAGAAGAGAAAGGGAAAACAGATAGAGAAAAACAGCTACTCCATAAGTATATATGGGTTCCTCAGTCTATTTTTGAAACTGGATGTTATAGATACCACCTGATCATATTTCCACCCCAAATCACTTTTTATTTTCTCAGTTTCAACAACATAGAGGAATTCTCAAAGCATGATTCAAGAACTATTTTACTAAAAATCAAAACCCCTGAAGAGTAGCAGAATATGCCACTTTAAATATGCCACTTTGGCATACGGATTATTCTGAGCTCTATATACTTGAAAAATGGCAAATACAGGGAGAGGCTTCCTCTGAACTCTTCTTCTCTGACTAAGGACAGAAGGAACCAATTATTATGAATCTTTTCCTGCGAGTTTCATCAACCAGGAAGGACTAACTCTTGTCATGGGAGAGGAGACTAACAGTTGACAGCACACCCAGATACACTTTGTCACAAACTATTAAACCTCCCATCTAATTTCTCACTTAAGAACCTAGACACAGGGGAATTTTTTTCTCCTCTACACCACAAATAATTCTCTTGATATAGCATTATAGCGTGAGATCAGGGCACAGTGGCTCAAATCTTTTATACCATGTTTATTTTTTATGCTATATCTTAGTCATATGAATGGACATTTGTAGAACTATAACTACATGTGAGTTACTACTGTTCTAATTGTATCACAATATTTAAATTCACTTAACAGTCATAAGTAAGAAGTAAAATAATTTCCCTAGTTTACACAGATAGTATATGGTAAAACAAGAATGCCAACCCAGGCCATTAAACTCTACAATCGATCTCTTACATGAATTTACAAGGTCACACATAATATTGTGAAAATAATATTATCTCAATAAACATGTGTTGCATAATAATTCCTTATTTTAAATAGGCTGTTAATTAATATACACCATATATTTAAATGTTAAAATTAATATTTATATTACTGGGCACTATTTTTAGATTATTAAAAATGTTTTGTTTACTTACAAACAGAGGAAGAATCTAATCATTGTATTAAGAAAAACATAATTGTATCTTAATATTAGTTAAACCTAGTAAGTTATGAGTAGATGAGTAGAACCACTAAGCTAAAATTTTCTGAAATGTATCATCTCATTTTAAACAACTTTAACAATTTAATAAGGATTCTATAACTCCCATTAGAATTCTATTATTGCACCATTCTTACATTTTGGTAAAATCACTTAACCTTCTTTCAGTTCCTACTTCTAAAAAAAAAAAAGATAAATAATTCTTAAATACTTCAAGAGATAATTCACGGAGAAGTAAACAAGAGATTCCACACATTTAAAGAATTCTAGAGCTATACTTAACCTCAAGAGTTCATTTCTTCTCTTAGGAATCAAGTTTCTTGTAGGTATATATTTTTAATGTTTTCCTGTGTAACTTCCAATGGTACCAAAATATAGCTTTAAGAAATTAGACAAAAGGAAAATATGGACCTGAAACCATTTACATATATATTTTTTTTAAAAAAACATCAATTTTGATTTAATGTTTACCTAAGATTTACACTGACTTATTCATACATTCTGTAATCCAACATTTAATCTTTAGTTTTGACCTTAACAGCTCAGTAATTATTTTTTTAATCATTCCTTTTGGAGCTACTTTTCTCCCCATCATGAAAAATTTCCTGCCAAACTCTTTATCAAGACAAAATATATTTAGGTTTTCTCTTCTTGGTCTTAAGGTACTCTTTCAGTATCTTGGAACCTTACTTTATCTTCTATTTGCTTTGCCCTATTCAAATGAGGCTCTTAATGCAGTCTTTAATCTCTCCTTCTCTTGTTTTTAAGGCTTAATCTCTGTTTTTAATACTTATAATGATACCTCTTTCAATCTAAACTTGAATGTCTACCTACTTCATGGCTTATTAATGTACTTAAAGACCTATGAAATTTTATTACATATCTTGAATATATTAATATATAGCCATTAGAGTCTTCAACTCCTTGAGCCTTTACTCCAAACCCTCTAAAGATAAGTAATTTATTCTAACCATAATATATCACTTTTCTTTGCACGCTTGAAATATTACAGTACATATATAAGAATGAGAGTATAAGATAAAAGAGACTACAGTCTAAAAAGAACTTGTAATGGCTATGATGAAATAAAGTGTAGGATGTGAAGATAAAATATTGAGCCTTGATGACTAGACAACTGATTGTACTAATAAAAAGACAGTTGAATTCTAGATGGGAACACATTTAGTGGGAAAAATTGTGGTTATGTTAAATCTGAGTTGCTGGCAATGAACTATGGCATAATAGTTTTATAGGTGTTAGAAATTTATGACTCTACAATTTTGAAGATGACAAAAGGGTTGAAAATATAGACCTATATAATTCACAAAGAAATAAAAATTGAATTTATAAAAATAAATAAAATTTTAAAAGAAAATAATTTTTAAAAGTGAGTGAACCAAAGGTGAAATATTAATAAATAGTGAAATTTAGAAAAGAGAAAAAAATTGGCACATATGGAAAAAAGTAAAAGAATGCAATATTATAAAGCAAACACAATCTTTAATTGAAAGTATATAGTAAAAAATATAATAAAGCTAAGGTGCCTACACAAAAATAAAATTAAAGATAATTCAGGAAGTGATACCTGTCAACCAGTCTATTTTCTTTAAATAGTTTTTTAACTCTCCCTTCCTAATTATGAGCAGAGAAGTGATACCACTATTGATGAATGATTTTATTAAACTTGGTACCTTTTAAGAGAAATATCTTGAAAACTGAGTGTTTTTAATAAGTCATAATGCATTTTAATAAATTGTGCTCAGTTTCTGGCTTTTAAAGATACCACAGTACCTGACTTTTTAACAAAAAGTTAAACTGCGTATTCATGACCTGCAGAGCCAGGTCATTCCCAAATCAATACTGTGACTTCTGATCTGCCAAGGGCACCCTGATGATAAGAATTTATCTACCTTCCAAACCAAGCTACAGAAATGGCTGTATTTCATTAATGTTAGAGTTACATCAAGAAATCCTGGCTATCTAACTGCCTAGTTTTTATTCTTTGAACCTGAATTTGACCTACCTTTTATCAATTTGTTGTTTCTCAGTTTCAAAGTAATCCTTTTTGTCTCCTCTGTGTTGCAAATAGATATGGGTCCTTAAAATATATTTAGCTTTTCAGCTGGTATTGAATATTTCTCAGTAGAGAATGCTAGAGAAACATTGCGGGACAAGTTCTGCTTCCAAATTGTGATAAATTTGCTTGATATACTCCTGCACTGACTATGGCTTCACCAGTTCACAGCTCCTGCAATGTGTGCAGCTTATCCAGTATTAAGCTCTTGCAGTGTGGGTGGCTTCTCCAGTTTCAGGCACCACAGTAGATAATGGTCAGCAGGCTTCAACCTTCCCCATTATCCCCTGGACAGTTTTGAATCAGAGCACCTCCAGATTTTCCAGGCCCTAGAAGATGAATAACCTTCCCAGGATCTAAAGAATGGACTTCCAGCAACTTCAGCAGCATCCAACACAGCCAATTTTCTGCCAGCACAGGAGCCATGGTGGAGTTCCCGCCAATGAGGTCTGAATTTCAGCCTAGTACGAGAATGTATGTGGAGCTTTTCCTTGGATATTCTGGTAAACTTTAGGACTAGTAACTGCGCCAAGTATCTGAAATTCCTGCACTCTTTAGAGTTCTCTTTACTTGTTAGCTAATCCCTCATTATTCCAACCTCTTGTTACAGGTTATAATTCTTTATATTATTCATCCCTTTATATTAATTACTGCATGGTTTTTCTCTCCTGATTAAACCCATACTGGTACATTGACCAAACGACACCCTAGTATTGAATTTATAAAACTTTATTATATTTTATTGGAGATTGTATTAGTTATCATAATTAAATAGCATGACCTCTTCAAATCTGTATCTGACATGGATTGTAAAATATCAGCATGCTTTCACATTTCACATCTAAATGTGAAAGTTAAAATAATATAGCTTTTGGAAGAAAATACCAGGGAACATATTTATGGCTTTAGAAAAAAAACACAAAGATTTCTTACACAGAACTATTACAGAAATCATTAATCATAAAATTTTTTAAATAATAAATTACATTAAGTTCAAATAAAAACTTTCATTGATCATGAGACACCATTAAATGATGAAAAATACAAGCTGACTTGCATTCAGTATATAAAAACAACTCCTACAAATCACTACAAAAAGCTGACAACACAATAGAAAAATGAGCAAAAAGGCTTGACATTTTACAAAACATGATACTTATCCAACTGGCCAATCATCCTATGAAAATATTTCAACTTCATTAGTCATTAGGAAAATATTAAAAAATTTGAAATGCGATATGTATTATCACTACAACTAGCAGAATAGCTAAAATTTAAAAAAAATACAAAATATAGACAATACTAAGTACCAGCAAAGGTGAGAAGCAACTGACATACTCACAAATTATTAGTGAGAGTGTAAATCAGTATAACTTTTCCAAATTGTTTGCTAATATCTACTAAAATGAATATATATGTATAGTATATCATTCAGCATATATTTTTACCAAAAGTATGTACTAAGATGTTTATAACAGCACTATGTATAATATCCCAAGATTTGAAATAACCCTTCTGTCCATCAAAAACCAAACTGTAGTATACTTAAGCAATCAAATGCTATATAGAAATGAGAACTACTAAACTATTCTATATACAAGAGGCCAAAAAGAAAAGAAACTTAAAAATCAGCCTTAGTGGACAAAAGTGAACCTTTGTAGAAGTATCTGGAAGTGGGTAAGATGGGTTTTGTAGATGCTAGTTATTTCTCTGGGTGGTGGAATGGCAAGAGTGCTGATATTTTGAAATTCACTGGATCCACTCATGATTTGTACAGTTTTCTGAATATTTGTTATATTACCAGAAAAGGTTAAACAATCCTAAGAATAAATTTATTCTTTCATAAAATGAGAAAGATCCTTGCACATGTAATATATGATATGCCTGTCTGGTTTCCTGAAGCCCTGCAACTCCCCAAGGTCATAATACTCTATGAATTATTATTAATTTCCAATTATCTTTATTGATGTTACTTTCTAAAGAGCCCTTTAATTGACATTAGTCACTTCTTTCCTTTCTTCATTGGGCCTATATACAGTAACCATTTAATTACCTGCTGACAGTCTGAAACTTTCCGTTTCTCACAGATTTATTTGACAAATAACAAAGTTCTATTACTTTGAGAAAATTATATGACTTTCATCAAAAGTATCCAAAAAAAGTCTTATATAACTTTTCGTAAAATGTAACAACAACAGTTATTGCCTTAGACTGTCTATACTCAAATCAAGGTTTAAGGGCAGAAAAGTAAGGATGTGAATTAAAGCACAAGTAATAAAAAGAACTGACATATCAAGACTGTTAGAATCATTTTATTTTGCACTACATAGGCTGGTTAGTTAGAACATCAGGACCAATAGAGAATTTAAGTTTTAGGGTCTTGATTCCATGACGAAATGCATTTTATGATGAAGATGATGAGGTGCTCATTTGGTGGATTAATGTGTTGTGATGATTGCTATGCTTGCAGTCTAAAGAATGACTCACTACTAATCTATTTATTATTTATGGATTACATAGTGGGTCATCAGAGAGAGGCAAGAAGAGAACTTGCAAACTAAAATCAATACAAATAATAGCTTCTCACAGGAGAAATCCTAGGGGCTTAAGTAACTCTCTCCTCTCTTTCCTCTAGCCATCTTGTACTCTCTCACCTTTTTCCCTTTTCTCTTTGCTCTAAACTATATTCTCTATGGAGGAGTGTTTCACTGTTTTGCTCTATTATAATCTTCTCAAGTAATCATTAAGTTTTTTGCCCTGCATTTTTCTAAATGATCCATTCTAAATTAAAAGGGTACTAAGCAGAATAACCTTTGATTACTTCTATACTTTGCTATAATTTGTAGAAAATAAATTTTATACATTACATACCTTTCAAGACCAGGAAGACAGCTAAGTTAATAAATCATCACATATGCTAGGATTTATATTTTATTCTCTCTAATAACTTTAAGAGATAGTTTACTCTGTTCCTACTAATTTTGTCAGACATTTAAAGAAAATAAGTAAATCTAGAGAATGTCTATATTATATACTTACACTATTTTTTTCAATGTCTCCACATAAAATCTAGAGTTTTTATTTTCCTGAATAAAATTATACTAACTATACATCAGTGTAAATAGTACCTCAGTATTAACATTTATTATTGATAGAGTGCTACAAAAGAAAGTAACTACAAATACTAAATATATTACCTTGAACACTACAAATAAGTTTTTCAAGCAGTTTTTTTCAATATTTTACTTTTATTCACTAAGTTTGAGTAATAATTTAAGTAAGTAAATAGAAACAGGGTTCATAACTCCATTTGCTTGAGGGAAGTAAGTGCTGTTCAAAATAAAAGAAGAAACCTCTGAGTTACACACTTAGTTTAGTTTATTAGTGAAAATATCCATAATTATCTTCACAAAATATTACAAATATAGTTTTCTTCAATATATTACAAAAGTATTGTGTATAATTAAATTTACTTGAATTCATTCATATCAAACACTTTGGCTTATTATATAGCTATATTCTTTACTTAATCACATGTATAACAATTATCTTCTTGATAATTATTTTATTGTTTTCTAGTTAAAAAATAGGTACTTGAGTTGATACAGCAACAAAAGCTGATGGAGTCAAGTTATGAAAAATAAGAAAGACATTGATTTTGATTTTGAGCAAGTTAGAAGCCATTAAATATATTATTTTAACTAATGAAAAAAAATTTACACTTTTTAAGAATTCACTTTAGCTGCTCATTTGTCAACAGACTGAAGAGAACAATAGAGTAGCTGAGATAACAGCAAGAAAAAGGATGGATAGAGTTGGTAGCAGTACAGATAATAAAGGTGGCTGGGTTCCCGATATCTATTCGAAAAGTTTACTGTACCCAATAGGATTTCCTGGTGACTTGAACATGTATGGGAGAAAGTTAAGAAAGACTAAGATAATTGACTTGAACTTTAGAAAGTCGGAATTTCTGTTAATTCTGAGAGAAAAACAAGTTTTTTCAAAAAACATATCGAGATGCCCATCAGATGCCTATTGGACATCCAAATAACAAACTTATAGAGTTCATTATAAGACTCCAGAGCAGGAAAGAAGAGTCAGTTAGAGCTATAGATTTCTCAAAGATATGTTAAGCATTATACTGTGTAACTGTTTAAATGTTACACTGAAAAGGTAATAAGGTTTTGAAAATTTTACTTAGCACCTTGTTTCTGCCAGCATGCTAAGTATATTCATATTTGAGAAGAATTAAATGAGATTTACTATCAGTATTGTCTTAACATTTCCATGGTTTACATATCTTTAAAAAAGTTAACAAGTCTTTAAAAATATGTGATGTGTATGAGCTTACTTCACCTTTTGAAGAAGTTGTGAAAAAATAACAAGTTTAGAAAACCGTTAATAATATTTTTGATTTTCATAGCACTTTAAGGTTGTGTGAGAAATGTCTTTAATTCCAAATAATTAAAACAGCTTTTTCATAGACATAGTGAAAATTATTTATATTTTTCCTTACAAATTTGTAGTACATTATATATCCATATCATCTTCCTGTAGAAAATTGATAATATAGTTTGTTATATATATAGCATCCACAAACACTGAATTAATGAATACTGAACCATTGCTCCTAGGGGAAATATAGGGCTTGTTCCTGTGAATCTCAGGTCACATTTTCATCAACTGATCAATATGAAAATGTGTTTTATATGTGTTTCTGTTCACAAACACCTTATTTAATATATGTTGTTGACTCATTTTGATTAAACTCGTGGCCAACATTACCATAACTAATGTCTGAAGGCAACTTATCTAAGGCATGTACTCATGTATTTTCTCCATAATATGTATTACAGCCTTCTCATACTCAGGATTACATTTGAAAGCCATTTTAAACACAAAGTCCCTAACAAAAACCTCAGAATTGTAAAAAATGTGGCTCTAAATAGACCATGAAAAGAACATATTTGTAGTTTGAAAGCTGAAACAAGAAGGCAGACTACCATATTGTTTGACCTTAGCTAGGACATATACATAGAACAACTCATATTTTTAGCTGCTCTGAACATGTTTATAAATGACTGTGAATAAACTGCAAGTATTGATTTTAGGGTTAAAATAAATTTAAATGAGTAGGAAAATTCACAAATATAGAATCAGTGAATAATGAGAATCAATTATTCATATATGCATATAGTCTTAAAGTCACATCTAAATATCCATCTACCTATCTCTTCCTACTCATAGACAATGAAGTGTCAAATAATCTGTAAGAAAATGGAAAAACAATTAAACAAGTTTAAAAAAAAGGCCAGTATTATAGAATCAGTGCTATACTTAGTCAAGGAAAATGAGAATGAGGAAAAATAATGTTGGTCTATAATTGAGTAGATCTTATGTGTCTTTTCAAACCAATATTCTTCATTATTCAATACAATTTTTCCTAATAAACATCACAGGTCTGTTACCTCTGCTAATTGCATAATATTTATTTCATTCTGAAAATATATTTCTACTATCATATATGTAATGGTAGAACATGGTATGTTGGTTGATTTTATATTAATCTCAGTTATCAAAATTCTCATAACCTCCTTCACGCTCATATTTTAACAATCCCATAAGGTCTTAAGTTATTGTTCACACTTTATCTGTACACAAAGAATAAGATTAACTTTGAATTTTTAAAATTTTATAGAATATATTTGGACACCTAAAAAAGAAGGTGGCATAATTCTTGTTACTTTGTCTTATATTTATAATAAAATCTGAATAATAAAATATGATAATCTGTAAACATTTCAAATTAAGAGATATCTGATTATTAATGCAGTAACTTAAGTAATGTACAATGGTGATTTTTAAAAATTATTTCATAATTTAAAAATTTCCTATGTAAACCTTTTATTCAAATTACTTTAGTTACCTTTGTTCAAATTTGGCAATTAATTATGTCTCAGTTTGGAATTGTTATTATTGGGGGCAATCTAAATCCATCGTTGCTCCTGTGGTGTGGAGGAAACCTCAGTTCTTTCCACTGACACAATAAAAAATTACAGATTAGTAAAATTTAGGAAAAGTAAAATTTAATAAAGTATATTTCAAGAGAGAAATGAGAGACAACCAAGAGGGAGATGCCAGCACCATATAATTTAGAAAGTAAACCTTATATTGCAGCCATGATAAATGGTTATAGTGTGGTGCTAAATAATTGTCAGACAAGGTCATTTTGAAAGACATTTTACTGTTATGTAACTCCTTGTTTACTGAGCATCTGGTTACTTAGAATTCAGCCTGTTATAATTAGATTCATGAAGTTCTAGGCATATATATGATATTATAATGATGGTATAATGAGGCTAAGGTCAAGGAAGAATAGTGTACTCATTTGTGGCTGATCTAAACCAGTGGCTATTTCTGTGGTTTTTACTTTCTTGTATTTTAGGATGTAAAGATATTTTTAAGTGTAAAATAGGTGTTCCTCAGAGGTCTTAAGGGAGGTGTCTGGGTTGTGCCTTCATCTCCCCGTCACTCATGTGTATCTATCTGCCTAATATAATCATATCAGTATAATTATATACACTATTTTATAAATAGAATTTAAGGATCATTGTATTAACAGAAATAATGTAAAATTTTTCATTTGTTCACTGATATCTAAAGCTGATTTCTAAAGCTATCTTTTCTATTAAATTTTACTTTCATTCTTTGCTCTACATTTATATTCTCAGATAGTTTTACTTTATCTATTGTTTAAGATTCCAGGTAATCCTTATATTTGCATGCCTCTGTACCTACAACTACCAATTCAGATCAATTTAGATGGAGAGAGAAGAAGATAATTTACATAACTAAATACTCTGAATCACAGAGTCTGTAGAGTAATTTAGTTTCATTGCTTTAAATGATTTTTGGAAATTCAAAGTACCTACTAGATATCATACATAAATTTGTAGTTAATTATCGTATAAAAACACCAAACTAAGAATGCTAACTTTTACTTAAGTTAGAGTTATGTTGTGCTGGCTGGAAAATTACTGTTTGGCTATTGCCAATGGGAACATAGGCTGTCACCCATAGGAACGTAACATTCTAACAATAAGCTTTCTGCTTCTGTACCCCCACTTGCACACCTGACCTGTGGGTCGACAGGTAGTGAAAAAAGAAAAATAGACCTTTGTGTTCAGACAGAATGAAGAATGGAATTTGAGGTTTAAAAACCCTGTACCTTTACATTTCGGGGCTCCTTAATTTGGGGTCTGCGTACCCCTTGCAGACCCAGCTATCTGAATAAGGAGCATGTTTCCTATAACTCACTGAGTTCTGGTGGTCTGTGTGTCTTTCGGGGGCTGGAGGCTATAACAATGTTTCTTGTACATCACTTAGTTATAGTACTTGCAACTTTTAAATTAACTATTCCTATTTTTTATTAATATTAATAATTAAGCATTTCAAATTTATATTTTATATCAAACAATATCTAATTATTATGTATTTGCTTCAAGAACTTCAACCAATGCTTATATAAATTAACAAAAATTCAAAAGTAAGAATTAATTAAGAATTTTCTAAAGTTTATTTTCTAAACTTTATTCTCTGACATTATTTTTCTAACTATATATATATGAATGAATTCTATACTCTTTGTTTTCAAAGAGTTATCACTTTCTTACTTGCTCTTTGATGATGATTTTGCTTCTAAACTCTCTTTTCAGGTGATTATTTTGTCTTGATACCTATTGGCTCATTGGATAATTTGTGTCACATCAAAAAAAAAAAAAAAAACGGTGTCCTCTACTGGATATTTACCCCAAAGACTTGAAAACTCATATATCTGAAAATATATCTACATAACGATATTCATAGCAGCATTATTCATGTTAGCCAGGACATGGAAGCAACTGAATTGGATAAAGAAGCTGTGGTACATATATAGAATAGAATATTACTCAGCCATAAGAAGAGATGAAATACTGCCATTTGCGACAAACTGGATGAAATTTGAGATAATCATGCTAAGTGAAATAAGCCAGACAGAAAAAGTTAAAAACTGCATGATATCACTTATATGTAGTATATAAACCTAAAAGCAACAAACGAACAGGACAAACAGATACTCATAGATGTGAGCAATAGACTAGTGGTTACCAGAGGGTAGAGAAGAGGGGGGAGGGGGAGAGAGATGGGGTAAAGGGGTCTAATATGTGATGACAGAAAAAAATCTAACTATGAGAGGTGAACACACAATGTAAATATATATTGTTAAAATGTACAGCTGAATCACTGGATTTCATTAACCAATGTTACCATAAAAAAAGTATCTAGATGAGAAGAAATTTCAGAAAAATGTAGAGTGAACAGATAGTATGGCAAAAAAAAAAATGTTTTAAGTGTCACTGTTAGAATAAGTATGAAGAGAGGCTGTGGCCTGAAAGTTCACAGAGAGAAAGTCAGACTGAGAGAGGAGTATGTAGATTGCAATTATTCTGTATTATTTTGTTCCATTTATTAACTAATTTCTCTGGGAAGAAAATGTGAATTTTGTTAATATAAATTATTTGATCCATACTTTCAATTTTGTCATCATTTGATGAATAGTATCATAATATATTAATCAGTGATTTTACCTTTCTTTAAATTTTAGACACATATCATTTGGAAAAAGTAATTATAGAAACTCTGTTCTTGATTATATAAACCAGAAGTGTTTTGTTAAAACAATATCTTGATTAAAGCATATAAATCATAACTCAATGTTTTTATCAATGGAGATCAAGTATATTTTTAGCAAGTCAAAATCAATAGCTGAAATAAATTAATGATGAAATAGCAAAGGCCATATGGCAAATTTGATTAAATTAATTAAGAATTTAATTAGAATCAAACATGTGCCTAGCAGTCTGTTAAATATTGAGGAACATACAAAATACGCACAGGACATATAACATGTTCTCCAGATACATAACACGGCATTTTAAAAACACATAATACACACCTAAAACAATTATAAACTAAGATAACTTAGAACTTCAGAATTGGAGTGACCTAGTTATAAAATTTAAAACCACGACTTCTGATTCTGAAACTTTGGAGACATTGCTTGGATTTCTTAATCCTCAGACCCTGATCTGTACCATGAGAGTAAAAAAAAATGCATCAATGGGTTACTTCAAAAATAAGATGAGAAATGACTATTTTGTCTAATAAATGGCATATTATAGACATTTTTAAAAGGTAAAAAATAAAAATATGATAGTTCATATTAATCTACAGTAATGGCTACAAAATATCTAACCATATGGAGATATAATGGTGCAGCTGTTAAGATGGGAGATTATAACTACAAGATGTTATATGTGGTGATATAAAAATTAGCCACAGTTTTTCAGATTAGGTGAAATTATAAATGACATTTATTTTATGTTTTATTTGGTCTTTAAGCTCTTCTAATTTTCTGAATAGTTTTTATAACAATCATGGATTACCTTTTAATCAAAAAATTAAATAATTAATAAAATATATTGTATTTGTCATGGTTGTCCACAGAAACAGAATCAATGGGAGATAGATAAATGATAGATGAATAGACAGATACATAGATAGATGATTGATGATGAATGATAGATAGATAGATAATAGGTAACTTTTTAAGAGCAATCAAATACGGAAAATTTATCAGAGAATTCATCTTCTTTACTATTCTATAATTATAGAAAATATAGTGTTCAGGGTAAAACCTGAAATTAACCCAGCACAGTATATAGTATTTATTTAATAAAATAAATATTTGTCGAATTAAATAAATTGTCTTAATTTTGACTTTGAGCATATAAATTTGCTCTGAAACTAAGGGGAGTAACAAAGAATTTACAAAATCCTTCTACAGTCTCTTAGTAGATATTGTTTAAGTAAATGAGTAAATGAATTATAATGAACTTGGTGGACTGTAGTGAGGACTAAAGAGCTACTGAATTTATAGCACCCAGTCTGATACTGATGGATGGTAACACTGATTAAATGGTGTCCCCATTCCTTGCATCCTCATACCAGCTCCATCTTTCATCTCAGTTTAAAGTCAACAAGATGACTTTTGGAAGACTGTGTGAGAAAGGTTTAACTCAGCTGTCTCGGATATTCTCAAGAAAGGTGTGTATTCAACACACAAACTGCAATGATGGAGATGAACTACGGGCCCTTAAAATATCGTATTTTATGAGTGTTTTGTATGTTTGAGGCTGGTGCTCAAGCTTCCATATCCATCCTATTTTACTTTCAGCTTTTTTTGTGCAAGTGTGGGGGGGAGGGGAGGAGAGAGAGGCATCTCTGGTGTCACTTCCTCATCTTATAAAGATACCATTTATATCAAATTTTGGGTCCCTTATTTATTTATTTATTTCATTTAACCTTAATTATTTTCTTAAAGCTTCTATCTTCTAATATAGTCACGTTGAGAGTTAGAGTTTCCATGCATGAATATTAGGAGGACGTAATTCAGACAATGACATCTTTATGTCTTTAAGCTTCTATAAGACACAGTCTTTTTTGATGTTTCTTGTCCTTTCACAAGGCTGGCTTCATGGATGTACAAACTGTGCCGTTACACAGGATTTCTTACTTAAAAGAGTCCTGTGTTTGATTACATTTTCTGCTACTATTGTTTTAAAGTTAATAGTAATTTTTTATTAATAAATTTTATTTTGTACAGTAGTTTTAAGTTCAGAGCAAAACAGAGCGGAAAGTACAGAAATTTTCTATATACCTCCATCTCCATATATAGACAGCCTCCTCCACTATCAGTATCTCACACTAGAGGCTAAATTTATTACGATCAATTAACCCACATTAACATATCATTATCATCCAAAGTTCATAGTTTACATAAGGGTTTATTCTCACACATTCTGTGGAATGACAAATTTGTATAATGACATGTATCTACCATTTTAGTATCATACATAATAGAATAGTTTTATTGCCCTAAAAATCCTCTCTGGATTTTTATACCTTCCTTCTCTCTAACCCATAGCAATCAGTGATCTTTTTACTGTCTTTACATTTTTGCCTTTTGCAAAATGTCATATAGTTGGAATCATAAGTATGAAGCCTTCTTAGGTTGGTTTCTTATATTTAGTAAGTGCATTATATTTCTTCCCTGTTTTTTTATGGCTTGATATTTAATTTCTTATTTGTACTGAATAATATTTTGTTATCTGAATGTAGCACAGTTCATTTCTCCATTCATCTATTCTACAATATCTTGGTTGCTTCCAAGTTTTGACAGTCATGAATAAAGCTGCTGTAAATATGCATGTGTATGTTTTTCTGTGGACATAACTTTTCAATCCTTTAGGTAGATACTGAGGAGTGCAATTCTGGAGCAAATGGTAAAAGTATGTTTAGTTGTATAAGAGACTGCCAAACTGCATTTCAAAGTGACTGTTACCATTTTGCATTCCCACCAGCAATGACTGAGAGTTTCTATTGTTTCACATTCTTGCCAGCATTTCTTATTTAGGATTTTCACCATTCTAATATATGTGTAGTGGTATCTTGTTTTAAATTGTCATTGACATAAAATTTCATAATTTTCATAAGTTTACTTGTCATCTGTATATCTTCTTGGGTGGTTTCAGTTTTTATGTTTTTTTTTATTTCTTTATTGTTGAGTTTTAACAGTTCTTCATATAGTTTGAATAACAGTCTATTTTCTGATATGTCTTGCAAATATTTTTTCCCATTCTGTTGTTTGTTTTTTTTCATTCTCTAAATATTTTCTTTCTAAGAGTAGATGTTTTTATTTTAATGAAGTTTAGTTTATGGATTATTTCTTTTGTGAATTATGCTTTTGATGTTCTATGTAAATCACTGCCATACCTAAGGTTATCTAATATTTTTACTATGTTATCATCTAAGCATTTGTACTTACAGTTGACTATAGTTATGTGGGTCTATTTCTGGACTCTTGGTTCTGTTCCACAGTTTAGATTTCTGTAGCTTTACAGTAAGTCAAACAATATAAGCCATCCAATTTTATTCTTCTCTTTAAATATTGTGTTGGTTATTATGGGTCTTTCCATATAAACTTTAGAAGTCATTTGTAGATATTCACAAAATAACTTGTGGAAATTTTGATTCAGACTATTTTAAATCTATAGATCCTATGGGGAAGAATTGACATCTTGACGATATTACAACTTGCTTTCCATGACCATAGAATACCTTTCCATTTATTTTCTTTGATATTTATCATCAGAGTTTTGTAGTTTTTCTTATTTAGATATTATCCATATTTTGTTAGATATATACTTAAATATTTTTATGGGGATACTAATGATAAATGATAACTTTTTAAAATTTAAAATTCCACATGTTCGTTACTAGAAAGTGATTGATTTTTGTATATTATTATTGGACTTATGGCATATTTATTTTTGTGTATAAACCTTGTATTCTTCTATAATAGCTTATTAATTCTGATAATTTTTATTGATTCAGATTTTCTACATAGACAATCATGTCATCTGTGAACATAGACACTGTATTTTGAGATTTCTATTTATATCTTTAATGTTTGAATTGACAGATATAAGAAATTGAGAGCTATAATATTTTTTGTGTATTTTTAAAGACAGTTTTATTTTTTCCTTCTCTCTCTCTCTCTCTCTCTCTCTCTCTCTCTATATATATATATATATATATATATATATATATATATATATATATATATATATATACCTTTTATTTCCTTTTCTTGTCTTATTGCATTATCTAGGACTTTCAGTATGCTGTTGAAAAGCAATGATGAGAGGGGACATTCTTGCTTTGTTCCTGATATTAGGTAAAAGTTTTGTTTCTCACCATCAAGGAAAATGTCAGTTGTAGGTTTTCTGTAGATTTTTCTTTTTATTAAGTTGAGAGTAAATTCTGGTTTATTCTTATTTTACTGATAATATTTATTATTAGTGTGTATTGAATGTTGTTAAGTGCATTTTCTGAATTTATTGATACAATTATGTTTCTTCTTTAACTTTTTAAAATTATGGATTATATCAATTCATTTTTAAATGTTAAACCAGTGTGCATGGCTGAGAAAAATCCCTCTTGGTCATGGTGTATAATTATTTTTATACAATATTGAATTCAATTTGCTAATATTATATTGAGAATTTTTACATATACATTTATGAGAGATATTGATTTTTAGTTTTCTTGTATTAGTTTGTCAGATTTTGGTATTAAGCTAATGCTAGCACATAGAATAAGTTAGAAAGTATAATTTTTGAAGAATGAGCCCCTTTTAATTTTACCCTGGGCCTTTCAAATTATGTATTCCAGAGCACAGAGAGGCTCTGAGTTCTCTTTGAGTTCTGTGAGTTCTGTCTGAATTCTCTTTCTCTCTCTCTCATTTTCATTCTTCTATAGCTTCCCCTGTGATCTCAACCATGAAGACCTTTTAATCACCTATCCTATGATGACTCTTCCCAAATGTACTATATCTAAATGCCTACTTTGTCTTCACTCTCAGATTTAAAACAAAACAAAACAAAACAAAACTCTGAAATGTTACGAAAGAAACAAATGCATAGATTTTTTAAAGATTTTTTATCATCATAATAAGATAAACATCTATCTAAATATATGTATCAAAAAGAAAATAAGCTTGAGAATAATTTTTTAAAAATTCTTTTATAACAATCATGTGCCACTTTCAATTCAACAAAATGTCCTGTTAGCTCTGCCTTACAAACTAATTCCAAACCAGAACACTTTCATGATTTCTACTAATATTCTGATATAAACTGCTGTCAGCTCACAGACTACATATAATATAATTTCATTTATATGAAATATCTACCAAAAGCAGATTTATAGAGACAGAAAGCAGAGGAGTGGTTGTTTAAAGCCAGGGGTGGGAATGGCAGTTAACTGTAAGTGGGCATGAGGAATCTTTGGCAGATGGTGGAGGACTGGAGAAGGTGTCTTAAAACTGATTCATGACAATGGTTAAACTGCTGGATAGTTACTAAAAATCAATGAATTGTATATTTGAGATGGGTGAATTTCATGATACATGAAATATGCCTCAATATACTATTTAAAAAATAAAATTCTTAACTTGTTTATCTTTTTTCTAAACTTCTACCTATAGAACACCTTCTCTACTCAACAGCTAGATTAAAAATAAGAAAAATCGCTTCATATTCCAGTGACTTCTCATCATCTTGCTTAGATTACAAATTTCATATTAAGTAATTCTCCCAGCATATTCCACCTGCATGTTATTCATTTTTGTTTCTTAGACTAGTTAAGCTTATTCCTTTTTGGCTCTCATATTTGTTATTTCCTTGCCTCTTTGGTTGGCACTGTCTTGTTTTTCAGGTCTTATGTCAAATCTCAGAAGAGATTTCCAGATTATTTAGGAATTATAGAGCCCCTACCCACACTCCAAACACCCTCTACACTTATTTTAGTTAATTTTCTCCATACCGTAATCTATTATTTTCTAAAATTCTTATTTCTCTGTGGCTATAGATTTGCTTCTTCCATTAGAATATAAGTTTCTTGAAGGCACTTATTCTGCTTATTTTGTTCACCACTAAATTCCTAATTCCCTAGTACCCAGAAAAACATCTGATATATGTTAGGAGCTTTTTGATTGAATAATTGAGATTAGAAATGACACAAAAAAAGGTAAATTAAAAAGACATCTTTAATTAAAAGTAAGGTAAGAAACATAGCTGCACATTTCTTCATAAATATGCTATTTTTTATAAGGGCCACAATATAAATAGTTCTTTAAAATATTACCCATGCCAAATTTTTTCTACATTCCTCATCATTTTAATCTTAATAATACTACTTCACAAAAATAACATGTTATATCCTCAAACTTCTTTATAAATGGTAATTGGCTTTAATTAATTAGTCATTATCAATTGACTTGTTAAATTAATCTCATTTCTAAAATTGCATTTTGAACATAATTAAGATGTCCAAACAAAATCTCAAACCATATCTAATCATATCTCCTATGCATATATATTGTTTCCATGAAAAATTAGAAATTATTTTTTATATATTTCTAAATTTATAAAGTTTAAAATATGTTCTGCTAACATTTAATTTATTCATAATCTCTCACTTTTCTTTATAGATCTCAAAAATATTAAAAATGTTTTTATGATAATGTATTTTCTCATCATAATTTAAAAAGTTTACAGGATATCAGAATAAATTTACAATTTTTCTTCCTTTTTGTTTTTTGATATATCCTGAATTTTACTTTTTATTAATAATGTTGGGATAGCAGTTCTCTGTTCTATTACACTATATTATCATATTTGGAATGTTTATAATTAACCAAAGACTATGTCTCAAATTTAAGTTTTATATATTATGCTACTTGGAGAACTTCTAAACCCCTGCAAAAAATATTAACAAAGTGATGAAAGAACAGTAGTTATCTTTTCACTGTTATTTAAATAGAATTTGATGCTTTTACATTCTTCATTAGGAGAGATAAGAGAAGATACTTTAAAGCTCCATATAAATATCTTTTTTATATCTTTAAGAAGTATAAACTATAGAAAATAATGACACTCTATGAATAGCACTTTTTAAATTCTCAGTATGTCTTTTTGCTATCTTATCTCTGTCAGTAACAGCAAAATGAAATCGAATTTGAATTATTCTATAGAGATATTTAGTCAGTATGCCAAAAATAACAAAATGTTAAAAAATATTCTTAGTTTCATTCTTTAAAAATCTACCTTTAAGTATGAAGTTTTATTTTCATATATAGGTAACTATATTCACAGAGCAGCCTTGTCTAATTTGATGTAGATATTCTTTTCTTGCAGTCTGCTTGTAAAATCATATTCACCCAAATTCCAACAAAACAAAAACAAAAACAAAATTACAGTTTTATGTGAGTACATTAGACATTATTTCTTGTCAAATAGAGGTTTGCTAAATACAGTTGTTTGATACTTGCTCAAAATAATTGAAAAAACTTAGATGAATGATTAAATAGACCTTTGTCTTTACTTTGTTAGGACAGAAAAAATTCCTATAAAAATGTTATTGTTTTTTTTCTCTGAACATGACTAATAATATATATAAATACTATGTATTTTTTGTATTTGTTTCCTTTTCCTGTTTGTTCTACATTCAAATCAGTTATACTGGGTTTATAAGGTTAACCTCAAAATATCAAAATATAGTTATGAATATATGGTAGTTTGTTTTAGTTGCAATGTAATTTTATACATTAAGAGAGTAACAGGTGAAAACTCATTAATTTTACAATAATAGCAATAACAAGTATATGTGTGTGTGTGTGTGTGTGTGTGTGTGTGTGTGTGTGTGTGTGTGTTTCATAGAGCTTCTGTAACAAAGCATCACAAACTGGAACATTTGCGACAACAAAAATTTATTCTTTTACAATTTTGAAATCAAGATGAAGGCAGGTTTGGTTCCATTTGGAGGCTCTAATGGAGAATTAGTTCCAGGGCTCTCTCCTAGTTTCTGGTAATTGCCAGCAATTCCTGATGTTCTTTGGTATGTAAATATATTAATTCAATCTGCATCAATCATCATATCTCATTCTCTGTTTTCACATCTAAATTTCTTGCTTCTTATAAGGATATCAGTCATATTTGTTTAGAGCTCAAACTAAACCAGTTTGACCAGATTACATCTACAAAACCCTATTTCCAAATACTGTTAGAGACTGAGGTTCTGGGTGGATGCAAATTAATGGTGGCACCTTTCAACCCAGTACAGTCCACCATCTTGCCCCTTGAAATTCACATCCTTTCTATGTCTAAAATACATTTACCCAATTTCAATATCCCCCAAAGATTTAACCCATTGCAACATTAACTTGAAATCCAAAATCTCATCTAAATATCAACTCAAAAATCTTATCATCTAAATTGGGGACAGGCGAGACTCTGCTTATTGTCCATCCTGAGACAAAATTCCTCTTTGGTCACTGGGGTATAAAACTAGAAAAGAAGTTATCTGCTTCCAAAATACAATGATGGGGCAGGCATAGACTATATATTTTATTCCAAAAGAGAAGAAAATGAAGGACTTACTGGTCTAAAGCAAGTTTGTAACCCGGAAGGGAAAATTCTATTATGTCTCCAGGCCTGTGAATGATCTCATGTGGCTCGATGTCCCATCCTTTGAATATTCTGTGGTAGTCCATCTTTTTAACCTTCTGAGACAGACAACTTGTTTTTTTCTGGCTTGGACATCCTTGTCTCTGTGCTTGGAATCATCTTTCCTTCATTTTGTCCCATCGGTCTTGTTTGCAGTTCATGCTACTAGTGTTTGCTGATATTATATACTCAAAAGCCTTCTTGGTCTTCCATGGCTATCAAGGAGATCCACAGCACTAAATATGACAGTCCTCCATCCATCTCTCCTGGATAATCCCATCTCTATTCCTGACTTCTGTTGAGATATTTATTGGATCCATAAATCACATAGATAATCTTTTTAACAGAGGCCCTATTTCTAAGGCATATTTTCTATACAAGCTAAGGATTTTCCAAATAGTCAAGGGCTGATTCTTTTGTGCTTAGCAATTTCTTCTTCACTTTCTCTCTTTCCTTTCATATTTTACAATAATCATCAAAAAAAAAATTAGGCCTCGCCTTCTGCACATTGCTTGGAAATTTTCTCAGCTACATATCCATGTTTGTTACATACAAGCTCTACTTACCACCCAGCAGAAGTTAATTCAGCCATATCTCTGTCTATTTACAATAGGGATCATCTTCCAGTGTCCAATAACATGTTCTTCACTTCTGTCTGAAACCTTAGCAGAGTACTTTAATACTCATGTTTCTGGCAGCATTATTTTTTCATAATAATGCATGTTTTTCTCAGACAATAGACATTTTCTCTACAGCTCTTCTGTCTTCTTTCTGTAACCTCACCAGAATTGCCTTTAATATTCCTTATTTCCACCAATAATCTCTTTAAGGCAAACTAGATTTCTCTATTACAAGCATCACAATTCTTCCAGCCCTTACCCCTTGTCTAATTCCAAAGCCACTTCCACATTTTTCTGTATTTGTTACAGTAGCACCCTACTGTCCAATACCAAAATCTATATTAATTTCCAAGAGCTGCCATAACAAACTACCACAAACCAGAGGGTTTTAAACAATAGAAATTTATAGTTTTAGAGTTGGAATGCTAGAAGTATAAAATCAAGGTGTTTTCAGGGTTGATTCATCTGAAGACTCTGATGGAAAATCTGTCTTATGCGTCTTTCCATCCAAGGATGGTAGCTGTCAGCCATCCGTGGCATTTCTTGGACTGTAGACACATCACTCCAATCTCTGCCTTTGTCACCATGTGGTGTTCACCCTGTGTGTCTCTATGTCCAAATTTACTTCTTGTTATAAGGAAAGCCATTTCTCATAATTCAAAGAGGGCATTATTCAACCTAGGACAGTATATTTTAGAGAAATAAATCTAATAATATGACATGTTAATATGAATTTAAAGATAACGGGAAAAATGACATACAATAATTTGGTGCCTTCACTTTTTACAAAATAAAACTATTATTTTAATATAAATATTTGACTATTTTACTAAGAAAAGTTACTATTGATTACTGGTGATCAAACAATAAAAGTGAATTAAGTGAATTAACATTAAAATTTAATTGAAGAAATTAACTTGAATTGGGCAATAACTTACATTTAAATATTTCAAGTGTTATCCTATTTACTTCTATCTCTCACTCCATAACCCACATAGGTTATTATTTAGTCCATTTTAACAAATAAAGGAGTTGAAGATAAGAAAACATCTCTTATTTATTTGATTCATATAGGAATCAGAAGACAGATCTGATATGTTTTAGCATGCTAAATAAACTTATTTTGCTATGCTATTCTTCAATAATTTATTTTGCTCTTTGCTATTTCTTTTAGTTATTAAATCTTTCTTCCAATCCTGGATATATTTTATCTTCATAAATTTCTATATTCTTTTCTAACTTGAAGGTTGTCTTGTATAAGTTCTCCTAAAGAAAGATAGCATGATAATATTGATAGAATTAAAATTCAAGAGACAAAATATTAATGAAGATCATATATCTAAATGCTGATATAGAAATTTAGATCTATGGAGGCTTACAATTATGATTTTATCAAATAAATTATTTAAAAGTTCGTTGGTCTCATATTCGCTATGTATTAAAAAAAGAACCATGCTTTGGGCAAAGAAGAATATTCATCAAAATTGAAAGTAAGATTCATGCCATTATTAGTGTTTTCCTTGGGGCCATAGTGCTACTTACTGCAGTGTCTTCTATTAGCTCTTCATGGTGTTCTTGGAAAATAATGGTAAGTGGCGGTGTGGGTTTGTGGTCGGGCTCTGCAGCATAATTTCCATGACACCCCATGCGATATCATTTTTAAATATCATTTTTGTTATTTTGAGAGAGAAATCTAAGATTAACCAATTAAATAACTTGTCCATAGGACAAACAAGTCCTGATATGGGAACGATATTCCTAGAACAAGACTTAATTCTCTTATTTTGTAAAAGTACACTAAAGGCAGAAGTCTAGCTCCAAATGGGCCTCTTAAAGTCCAATGGGCTTCCACTGCAATTTGGTAAGGTGGTAAACATTCTACTCTTAGTCTAAACATCTGGATTAAAATCTAGTCTCTAGTTAGGTTACTTTTTATCCAGTTCATGACCTTATGCAAGTTGCTTAACTTCTCTGAGACTTAATTTCTACCTAAAAATTCTGTTATGCTGTGTTCTGGTGATTGAATGGAACTTATATACACGAAAATGCTGAGCTGAACATTTTGGCACATAATAGGCATTCCTGGAAACATCCAAATCAGTTCATACATCCTTACATGACTCCAGGAAATCAGATTCCAAATCACAGTTAGAAGTCTGTTTCTACCTTTAATGACCCTCAGGTTAAATCTGAAAAACACTTATTTAACAAGCCAGTTGTTCTCAGCCTGTTGTGCTTCAAGTACATTAAAAAGCACCTGTTTGGCTGCTGTAGAAAATCAAGACAAAAGAACGACTAACCCAGTAAGTCGACCAGAGTCAGGAAATGTTACTAGGGTCTCCTTCAAACTGGGATTTATGTTTGCTCCATAAAGTGGACAAGCCATACATGTAAGTCTCAAATATAGTAATAGTCAACAGCATGTTAAGGGTAAAGAAAAAGTGTATGAATATCAGAGCAATTCTGCCACAGAAGTTACACAGACCCAGACATGATAGGTTGAGTGGTTTTTCACTTTACCCAACTAAAGATTGAAAGAGTAATTATTAACCATTTGTGAATTTTCTTTATATAAGATTGATATAATTAATATGTATAAATATTTCATAGTAAAAACCTAGGTTTCTGCCTAGTGATCTTCAGACTTGAATGTAGTTTTAAGATGATAAGGATCAGGGGAAAATATTTTAAGTATTATTTTCTCTATTAAGTATATTTTATTTATTAAGTATATTTTATCTACTAAGCTTGTAAACTGTACTTTTGATTCAGAATTATAAAATAGAGAAACATGTATAATGTATAATTTTATATAATACATTTTACAATGAAGTCATATCCTTTTTGCATTTTAGAATGCAAAGCTTCTCTTAAAATTTTTCCTACTTTAAAGAATGTTAAATTCACATCTGCAAACCTTTCATATAAATTTTCTTTTTATGGAAGGAGAAATGACAAAATATAACTGTGTCTATTCTGCAATGTCGTTTTAAGATTAAACAACAATAAAAAAAATAAATACCCCTTCCCCCCACCACCTCAGAAAAAAAAAAGAAAAGAAAAGAAAAAACAACTTTGTAGCCAAATCCAAAAGGAAACTTTTTCAGGAAGGGTAGATAGGGAATATACTCAGCAAATTACTGTGAGTTAAAATGTTTTAGTTAAAAAATAGAGGGGTATTGGTTCACAGAGCATGAACCAAGAGCTGTCTCTTAGCTTTCTATCATGCTTCACCTGATCATCTAGAGATGTTTCTCACCTCAGAGCTTATTTGCAATCTAAGTGCAATATATATTGATTTAAAAACAATTTTAGCGCCACAATTTTTTTCCCAAGGAATTTTAGTTTGTGATTAACTCCTTGTTTCTGGGAATCTGAGTTTGCATATTAAAAAAAATAATGAAAATTTTCACTAATAATTAAAGTTGCTATTATTAAAGATTCATGCTATTCCCAATGTTTTCAGAGATCAAATAAATTACATGTATCTTAAAAATAAGTACTTGTCCATCATATTATAACAAAAACTATGTTTGAAGAAAAAGTTGAATTATTTTTAGACAAAAAATTCAAAAAAATCAAAAATTACTATCATGTGTTATATTCAGTAGAATTTGATAATTGCTTGCATTCTTTAGTTATTTAGATGGGTATAGATGACAAAATTACTAGAGAGAATAATGTTGGCAATGACTGGGTAGATGTGAAGAATATGACATAAATCCTATGTTAAACTTATTATTACTTAGAATAGTATAATTCTGACAAAGAAATTGAATGTTAATATAAAAACAAATTGTTGTTATAAATAATGGTAATATAATAAATTCTTTACCCATGAATTTATCTAAATTTTATGAACCAAGTTATATTTTCATTATATATTATCTTTTAAAATAATAAACACCATTAGATTTGCTAGCTGCTATGTAAATATGGAAAACCTTAGTTTTAGGAGATTAGCTGTCTAGAATATCTCAGAAAACATAATTATATATTGCCATTAACATACATAGACACACATAAAGACACACACACACACACACACACACACACACACACACACACCCTAAGTGGCTTTGGGGTCAGTAGGTCAAATCAAGGATATAGAGCATAAGCCAAATTGAAGGTGGGGTGGAGAGAAAAAGTGTTAGAGAAATGGGGAGGATCTAATCCAAATATTAAAGAGTATACCTAATGCACTGAGGTTTGCTGTTCTACCTTAGAGAAGAAAAATAAGTCTATTATGGGTTTACAAAGTTTATAAAAAAGGGACAGAATTTTCACACAAAAGATAATAAAATAGTAGAACACAAAGGCAAAAAAAATGCCAAGAAAGGAAAATAAATATGGTACTAGTAGTTTGGATAGATTTAAAAGCTGTAACAAGTATGACAATATTAGACACTGATGGAAGAAACCTTGGAACAAAGAAAAAGTGAGATGAAGCAGTCTCGTTGGCTGTCCTGCTGCCCTGGGAGTTTAAGGTGATTTATGTCCATGGGTGTAGGCTGGGAGGTGTGTCCACTGAGGATGGGAAGAAAGGACATCTGCACTGCAAGAGACATTGAACTGAGACTCTTTATAACGAGGCTGAACACAGGTAGTTTGTTCCTAAAAGTGTTGGTTTTGTAGGAACCCAGAAATAAAACATCTATTGAGTGGGAATTTTATCATACTAGAGCACCCACACAAGTCTCATGCTTACCTATGTATATACTGTAAACTATAAACGAGCAAGGATAGGCACAGTAGCTTTCATTTGCATAACTGGCTTGTCCTTAATGAAAGATCATTTCAGAACCGTGGGCATGCCTAAGAACAAAAAGAGATTCCTTTGCTAGACAGCTATAGAATTTACCCTGAAAAAACAGGGTTATTTGGGGGGAATATATTTGTTGTCTTCTTGCTTTCTAGTTACTTCATTGATATAATTTGTAAATTAGGTTTCTATTTGGAAGTCTATATACTACTTTAGGAAACGTCTTAGGAAAAACCAGTCTATTGCCCATGACTTCCAATCATTAAATTATCTTAAAGATTATGTTTTGAATTCAGCTTATGATGGCATTCTGTTCAAAGTAAAATATGAATGAAGATTTGGATATTTATTCTAAAATGTCTTCTGTTGCAGCTGTCATTCCTTCTTGTTGTCATTGCCACATTCAGCAGCATTAAGGTGAAAAATGAAAACTTAAAGTCTCTATCTCTGAGGTATCTGGGAGTTAGTCATTCTTTAAACTTTCCTCTCCAGTGATACCTGGAACTTACCTATGATGATATAAATATTTATCACATTGTTTTATGTCTATTTTCTTGTCAGACAACCTCACTGAAAGGGGAGCCCCTTTAAGCAAACTCTGCATTTTTCATCTTTAAATTCCCTGTGACAAGCACAAAACTTGATAGAGCATTCTGAATTTTGGATTTTGTTTTTCCTTCAAGTGGGTTCAAATAGAATCAACTTTTTTTAAAATTAATTTTGTTGTTTTAAATATAAAAATAGATCAGCATATTTGAGAATACCAGAAGTGAATTTGTTAACATGTTGAGACTTTAACTCTGAATTTTAAAAGAGAAATTTACATCAAATGTTTTCTATATATTGATGAGTGCTTAAACTCTTTACAAGTTCATACAGCACCTTAAATTTTGAGAGCTGATATACTCCTTGTTAAGCACAAAGCTTTTAAAGGAATTTAAAGTTTTCCTTTTTGCAATTAAGCACAATTTGGTAAACTAATCTTTCAATTTCTCTTTCTACTAACCCTTTCCTTAAATGTTAGAACATAAAAATCTTGTTTTTTATTAGTCTAGGACTTCCAAAATTAGTGTCAAACTAATCATCCACATAGACAAACAAGTGATTTTCCCCCAAATAGTCTTTGCTAAAATACTTGTGTAAATTGATAGCTTAAACCAAGATGAAATGTTATTATTATAATAGACGGTCATTTAAAGTCAGAAAGTTGTTTAATAAGCAAAATTCAATCTGTAGGGTCTGCAATTTCAAAAAGAGCCATTAATTTATCAAAAACTTCTAACATTCCTGGAAACATTTATATTCACACACATTTCTGCTTTCTCTTACCTTCATTTTAAACCAGAATCTGAGCTAGAGCATCTTATACTTGCTAAAGACCAGCTGTTTAGGGAGAGAGTTTATTTTATTTAAAGCAATTTAAATTTGCAAGAAGAAATAGAAAAAAAATTAGAAAGATGAAGTTACCTCTCTTATTCACCTTAAAAATGTGATTGTATTGATTGTTCTTCAGTTTCATTGGGATTTATTATTTTTTTCTTTGTTTTCTACTGAGAGCATTTTATAAATTTTTTGTTGACTTTTTTAGTAATTAAACTATAAACTAATTCTGATAGAAACTTTGGCTAAGAAGTCTAAATTGCACTGTTGTGTAGGGCCATAAACATTTTTCTGCGCTTCAATTAGAAGATGGCCTGACCTTGTTAGAACATGGTCCAAAAAAAAAATGTGTCAGATTATGAGAAGTTGAAAAGGGCAATGAAAAAACATGGCATAGTTAAAGAGTTACTGTGGACAATGGTGCTGATTTAGTATGTAAAGTGTACTTAGCTATCTTTTTGAGCTTCTTTGTAGCAACTGTAATAAGGCCATTTAATGTTATCATGATATTTCTGCTTATCCAGATGTCATATAAATTCAATTAATTACAATAGTATCTAGGTCTTCAAGGACCATATGCTATCTCTAGGGATTTCTTGTGCAATCTCCTTGCCAGATGTGAAACCAGAGCTATGAACCAGTAATTTTCTGACTCACAATTAATTATAGTATATTTGGTCTGATATAACCATTCACAAGAAGAAAAAATGCAAACCTGCTTCACTTGATATATAAGGATGAAAGCAGTGTAGTGATTTGGATGATCTTACATTATGCTTACTTCATTGTGCCCTACCATCCTTAAGGTGCTCTGCTCCAATGTATTTTATGTACACAATTAGAAATATGTGTAGCAAAGTGAGTACATTCTTCCTTCAAATGGTTTATTGTGTTTCCATAACTATTAATACCTTCTTTCTACAATGACTATTTCTTAATAAGGAATCCAAATATTTCTCTTGTTACAAATACCCAATTCATACCTATGAGTGTTAATTTTATATGTCAACTTGACCAAATTAAGGGATATTCAGATAGCTGCTAAAGCATTATTTCTGGGTATGTCTATTGAAGGTGTTTTTGAAAGAGATTAGAATTTGATTGAGTAGATTGAGGAAAGAAACCTGCCCTCACCAATGTGGACAGGCATCCTCCAGTCCATCGATGATCCTAGTAGAACAAAAAAGCAAAGGAAGGGCTGATTTCCCATAACTTCCATTTTCTTGTGAATTTTTCTTTTTTCTTTCTTTTTTCTTTCCTATTGACTATGTCATATCTAATGGAAAATTAAATTTTCACCCTTCATCATTTAAGAAAGACTACAATAGATGGACTTTAGTCTTGGACTGTGTAATTAAATGCAAATTAGAGAAAAAGTCCCCAAATATAATAGTAATTATTAAAGGTGCATTAAATCATCAAATATATTTCATAAAGATTTTTAAGGAAAAGAAATTTTGAAATTTAAAATAAAAACAGCATCTACCTGATTGATCCATAGATGGCATTGATAGTTTTCATTCTGCTTAGTGGTTCAGCTCACAGTCAGTGATAATATTTAAAAATTTCTGTGGACTGAGACAGTGGTATTCTTCTCACTGGTTTCAGCCAGCTTGCTGTTTTGTTTTTTAATATAATTAGATAAGAAGAAAAGGTCACATAAGAAAAATACTTTATGAAAAGTAAAGATTTCAAATGCAGAAGGGTAGTGACCACGTCGAGCCCTTCTCAAGGATTGTACCCTTTCTACTTAGCTGTGTCCAGATAAAATGGCTGTAGTGAGATTTCAGTGAACTCTGTTCTTCTGGAGTCAGTAGAAATGACTGAAAGGAAATACGTGCAGGGGAACTTGGAAAGCAAACTGAAACTAGAACTTCGAAACAGTGCATATTACAATATTATTCTCTGGTTAATATTCTGCTTTATATTAGAATTAAATCTAAAGTAATTAGTAGCACTTAAATTAGAGACTCTTCCTGTGATGACACCGGTAGCTTGAGAGAAAATTATGTTAGGGAAAAAAAGTTTGGTTTGATGAAAAACAGTTACAAAATTATATGTCAGTGTCTGTATCAGTTTATTACTTGGAAAACAAATGGGAGGAAGTGGTATCTTAGTATTTTCATTTAAGGTTTTTATACTGGAAATGTTAATTCGTTTATAAAAACTAAAGCCATAAAATTATTACACTTCTTGATTTTAGTTCAGTTTGCCCTAAAATAGAAAATCTTCTAGTTTTCCTTTTTCTGATCCAAATGCAGAAAACCACAGTGCCATTTCTCAAAGGTAGCAACCCCTCCATAGCTCTGCTGAAGACTTTATTAGATTTAATACTGAGAGCTCACAGTCAGCTACTGCCAGTGAATCCCTTGAAAGCTGGAAACTTGGATTATCTTTTGTCTACATTTCTATTACACAGACTGTTGTTAACCTTCCATTCCCAATTTAAACCTACTTAATGACGTCGCCAACCTACAGCTGTGCTTCTGAGAGCCTCCAGCAAAATAAAAGTTGTATTTCATGTCTTAGGTGTAGTGTAGATTTCCAAGGAGAAAGGTAACCTGATCTCTTAACATTCTGTTTGTACTTGCAAAGTATAGTACATCTGCATTATGATATTCCTTCTGGGAGATCAGCATGTGGATTATGCTGCACATTTCAGAGGTGATTAAAATATTTTGAATTAGAGTCCGGAAATCAAGGAGCTCATGGTCAGGAGCATTATCACTTCAGAGAATAGAAAATGTGGTATAGTAGTTACTAAATCAATAGAAATAATAGGATGAGTAAGTTAGGTGTTCTTTATTGAAACTTCTGTTTTTCTGTTTTTCTTATATTTGCTTGCTGGTTATATAAAAGATAGCAAGTTTGGCAAAAACTTAACTCTTTATCATTCAACTTCAATTTTCCTGGTTTTAGATACTGCAAACACAAACATCAAGTGCTCTAGGTTTATATATGGATCATATTAATTTCTTATATCACATATTAAAAGTAAAACGGATGTTTATAAATTTTCCCTTTTAGATATATATAACCTAAGAAAAGTTTTCACAATATAACAGAAAATGTGAATTTTATCTGTTGATAAAAATGACACAGTCATTTAATGGAATAGCTCTTGTGTATCCTATAGTTTCATGCTCTTATTAAATATATACGCCAATACTTTATTTTTAGTAATATTATGTTTAGTTAAGATTATTGTATTTAAACTGAAATTCTTTGTATATAATTCAATATTCTTATTCTATATTTAGAGATTATGGTTGAGGAAGTATTCTTATCAGGATATATATTTAACACGAAGAAAACATAAATAGAAAAGCAATAAGAAACAATATTATTCAGTTTCCCCATAACTTCTGATCTTTTTCACAATGGCATTCTAAGTTACAAGTATCTTTCCAATAACAGAAGATTTCTTTCCTTTCTTATCATATCATCCAAAAACAAAATGCAAGGAAGGTTGCACATTACTTACAACAAGACTGATCTGTCATTCTTTCATAGACAAGAACTTCAGAAGCAAACTCAATATGGATTTCAAGATTCACCAACCATAACATGTATAGAGTTCATGGCATGATAACTAACAATTTACAAAATACAAAAACACAGACTATTCTTTGTAACCATGTTCATACTATAAAATGAAATAAATAGTTTACTCTGAATAAAATATTGTACTATTGGTATAGAAAATTAATATTACTCATAGGTACATTCCCATTGGCTATATGATTATTCAAAAACTTTCTCCATCTATGGCATAAATAATAAATGGAGCAAAATAATAATAATATGGAGCAAAACAATCAGAAATTTAAAGGTAAGAGAAAGCAAAATCAGTTCTTGGAACACTTATACATTCTTCATAAAAACTGATTATTGGGGAGTTCAATTAACTTGCCAAGTTAAAAAGGGAAAGTACCTAAACCCAAGTCTTCAGTTTTTATACTAAAATGAGTAATTTGTAATTTATTCTGTTACTAATATTCAGAGCCTAGCATCAGTTCACTTATTTTGAAATTACTGGTTATCAGGGAATTTTTAATTTTATTTTTCTTAATGTTAATGTTATAATATTCTACATTAGCAGGTTATAAAATATATTGCTTTATTAGAACTTCAACAAGGACAAGATACACCTTCATTCCCAATTAGGTAAGCCAGAGAAAAAGAAACATATTTTTCCCTGTTCTTCTTGATAAAGTGGTAAGTGTATGTAAAGATGTTTTAAATATATAAATGCTAATTTACCCAAAGAAATTTTTCTGCAACATAAGGGTTTAAAGATCTACAAGTATATTTAGTCTAATAATCATAATAATTCAAATGTATTTATCTCTATTGTGTGTTACAAATTGTGTTACTCTGTGCCAGAAACTCTTTTACAATTCACAACAACCCATGAGTTAGGTAGTAATTTTATTCTCAGCTAATAGTTGAACTGGTTGAAGAACAGAGATTATAAATAATATGCATAAACTTACTCAGCTGTGAGGGTAGGAGCTGACAGAGTAATCCAAGAGATTAGACACTGGGCAAAACTGCCTCTCATGATGAAATAAAGCTACATGTATTCTTTTAACAAAGGAAAATTTTCAGTGGGGGATTTTTATTCTTCTTGGTTGAAAATCTTTTACATAGATCAATAGCTCTACAGAGGAGACATAGTATTTATGATTGCGTATATTTTAATGTTTAGATCAACAGTCTTTAGTATATATTTTCTACAACACTAGTTTCATGAAATGTTAAATTGTACTGCTTGAGGAATGCTATTTATGATAAAGTAATCTGAGAAATTTGGGATTAAACAAAATTAAACAGGTTTCTGTACTGTGGCAATTTTAGAAACTTTAACATGTGAATAGACATTATTATTCTTCATGAGTAACATTTGAAATTTATTTGATAAATGAATACTATTGTACTTATTTAAATAATTAAGTGATTTTATTATTTCTGCAAAATATATGATATTTGTAAGGTGTAGTATAGTTCTACTACTGCTCTAATTAGGGGGAATTTGATTTGGGAAAATATTGTTTATAACTCAAGATTTCTATTTGTAAGTGATTAGAGAAGCACATCATCTTTATCTAGTTTGAAAATATTTAAAACAACCTCATCTAATAATTGTAACCTTTTGAATACTTATTACATGCTGAAATAAAAGAATTTAAAAGAATTTTTCAAACTGCATCACTCTTGATTTTCAAAATTTGCACATTCCTTAATGTAATTTAAAAAAACAAACCCTGAGATACAATGTAGTACACATCATTCATTTTAAGATGTTAAAACTCAAAATCCAAACATATACTTGAGAATATTACTAGTCGGTTTATTTATTAGCAATGTGAAATTTTATATTATCTATGAACATTTTCTATTAGAAATACATTTACCTTATTTTAAAAATTAATTTAAGACATTGGTTCTCAAGTTTAGAGTGCATTGGAATCAACAAGAAGTCTTGTTAAAACATTGCTTATCGGTAGGTCTGGGTTGGAGCCAGAGAACTAGCATTTCCAATAAGCTCCCAGATAATATCGATAATGGTGAGGCACATTATCAGAACCACTGTGAAGCTAACTCTCCAAAATAATGTATATAGCAAGACATATCTGTGATTATATTATTTTTAAAGATTATCATTCAAAATGGGATATTCTAATTTTTTTGTTTCTCAGATTAAATAAAGAACATTAGATATTCAATTGAATACTGATACAGTATTTAATTGTAACATTTTAGATCACCTCACGTATCCTATTACCTTTCAGACTAATGAATTAGTAAGATTTGATTATTTGGAAAATATTGCACCTAAAATCAATTTTGTGTTTAGCGTGGGATACATTTTAAATAAATTATGAGTGCATAGCATGAAACATGACTCTAGTCTCACCTGCGTTGGGTATTGATGATAGTATAGCTAGAATTGTTGCTAGATGAGTCTGCCCACTCATCTCTCTACCACCATGTTAATGTTCTGTAAAAGAAAAAAAAATAAGTCATTAACTTCAGAGACAAGCTTCCCAAATCAGAATTTCTAAGCATATGGTCAGGAAGAGCTGATTATAGCAGAAAGGATTAGAAACTATTCCTCATTTTTTCATTATTATGTCTAGAGACAAATCATGTAAGCTCTCCATGCCTAAATATTCTACTTGTGAGAAGGAAGGTTTTTCTTGGATGAGTTCTAAAGTCTCCTGTATTTCTGAAATATGCTCATTCTTTGTTTATGCTCCTATAAACATTTTTCAACTCATTTGCTCAGAAAACTGTGGTATTCTGACACTGGCCATGCTCAGTTTTACTTATTTAGTAAAATAAATTAATTATGTGCCCTCTAATTGTAGCAGCAATAACAAAAAATCAATTGGAAGTCATTATGAGATTGTAATTACATTTAGGCAGGCTCTACTATAATTCAAAATTCATGTTGCTTAAGTAAATGGGAACTTCTAATAAACTGTCTCCCATTAATTTAAGAAAGATTTAGCAATTATAATGAGCATTGCTGTATCCATATATTTGCTACAAGAATATAAGGAAATAGCAAGCATAGTGATTCTGTAGACAGGAGCAAAAAGGATAAATATAAATCTCGAAGCATTTTCACTAAATTCATGTATAGTTTATGAACATATAAATGTATCTAACTTTTTAGATTGCAAAACATAACACTTGGATGAAGCAATCATAGAAAGAAAATTGTCCTCCCAAATGTCAGTTAATGTTTGATCAAGTGTAAAGTTGATCTATATGTTAGGAAGAGTCATTAGAGACCCCGAAAGAAACCAAATCATAAGCATATTCTGGTGACTGACCATGTAAGATGTTTTAGATTAGGGTCAGAACCTTGAGTCTAAGTTAAATACTTTCCTTAAAGAAATACTCATCAATTTACAGTTAGCTTGAGTATGACCCACAATCCAGGAAAAAATAGCTGTTGATATGAGTATGGATCATAATTCAAACATGACATTTACTAAAAGAGCAAAATGACAGAACAGAAAAAAAAGCAAAATTATGGGAATTTTTAAAAACTCAAGTGCTTTGATTTAGAGCAATAATTTTGATACCGCGACAATAACAACATCAAACAATTTATCAAACATTTTGTGCTGATACCAGACGGCTTGAAGAATATATTATTTTGATCAATCTTGCAACAATTTGTTTTTTTAGATGTTCTAATAGTATAAAATTAATTTTTTATCTTAAGTTTTTGGTAGTATATTACTATTTTATTAGTAGGGATTTTAATTTACCTGATTCTGTAGAGATCAGTGATTTTTTAATATAATTAATAAAACTCAAACAATATTTAAAACAGCTACAATTATAAACCTGTAAACTTGAGTAAAATTTTATCTGATTGAATAATTCAGGATATCTTCATTGTGTTAACCACATGGAAAAAAAATAACTGGCAGTTTCAAAATATTAAAATGTGTAAGAACAAGAAGAAAAATTCAACTATTATAACTTATTTTAAAAGAGAAATCTGATTAGTATACATGTTAACTAAATAAAAAAATGTGTACACTAAATTTATACAAGCAATGTGTTGTTTTACTGACTCAAATAGATTATTAAGCAATGAAAACAGTACAATTTTAGAACAATAAGAATACAGAGCATGAAATACCCTGGGCATAGTCTTGTTGATGGAGAACTTTTAGAATCTACATTGATAATGAAAACAAATGGCACAGGAACTGAAATCGACATAATTTGTGAAGCAAATCTGAAGACAGAAGATACTGGAGATAAATGACTGAAAAAGAAATAAAAGTGAGCTCACAAACTCTTCTCCACTCCTGTAAGGACACAATTCAGATACATGCATGGTTTCATATGACAATTGTTTTAAAGGATCCATAGTAATGAGTAAATAAAGGAGTGTACTAGGGACTCAAAGAAATAAATCCAGAATGTAAAATCTGGCTAGAAAATAGACTCATCAATACATAAAATTATGAGATAAAAAATGATTATTAGGGTATTAATGATAATAATATATTTAAGATAGAGAATAATATTATTATTTGAGCTTTTATAAATGAAATGTAGCAGTGCATTCCCAGACATTTGTTGTTTATGTTATTAACCAATTTGAAAATGTCTTACATGAAATCTGTGGGAATACTGAGTTGAATTTAGGGAAGAGGAAAATCTAGGTCAGCTTGTCATATAGAGGAAGAATCATAGATTTTCTAGAGAACAAAGCTGCACAAATACTGCTCTAAAATATTGATGAATACATTATATTTATTTTTTTTATTAATTAAAATAACTATTTAACTACCTTGAATCACAGGTAGTTGTTGAGATTCTATAAATAAACTTAAAATTTTAAAACACAATAACATTTCTATACCTAGCAAACGACGGGTGATATGATAGCTACCCAGTACAAAGTGATCCCACTCTCTGGGAAAAGTCCATGACATCAGAGTCTTACCAGGGAATTTCATCCTATATAATTTTGTTATTCTATTGAAGGCTAAAATTTTGTATTCAGTATGTGTACACAGTGAGACTGACATGAGCCAGACCAATCAGAAGTTTAGTATTTTGGATTTTTCAAACTGGAACAGGATAAAAAATTATTTCTTTTTTATAAGCAGGAACAGAACAATGTACTAGCAAATTAAAAAGTTTATCTAATGATAGGTTCTTTATACTGTGTAAGAGAAATAAAGCTAAGAAAGACAGAAGGTAAATTACAGATTAAGTGAGAGAGAACTCTCCAACGCTCCGGTAGTTTTACAAATATTGTATTAATTAAATTAATAAATACAATTTGGCTTATGTTAGCATAGATTTGCAACAGCAAAACGTGTTGAATACACCATGGCACATTGAATACTTTTCACCACATAATTATAACATGTGGAAAAGCGCTATCAAAACAACCCCAGAAATTTTGCTTCTGACAATGAGTAGGAAATGTTCCACACATGTTTGAAAATTAAATGACACTTTTTGATAATCTGTTGTCAAAGTAGAAGTCACAAAAATTTGAAAAAAAACACAATATTTTAAACTGAATGACAATGAATACCCAAACTTTCAGAATGCATGCAGTGCTTAGAGAAAAGATTATAACTTTAAAAGTTTCTATTTAAAAGGAAATAAGAAAACTCAAAAATCTATATTTTGGCCTCAGAAACTACAAAACTGAGAGTCAAGTAAGTCAAAATATGAAGGGAGGAAGTAATGAATAAAAGAGGGGAAAACATGAAATAAATAAACAAATGCTAGAGAAAATCTATAAAACTAAAAGCTGCAGTTATTTTAAAAGATGAATAAAATTCATCTTTTAAATATCTAGCAATAATTGTTAAGAAGAGAGACAAGTTTTTATTTATAATGGAAAGTAGGGAATCATTTCACATTATACAGACATTAAAATAATAATAAAAACAATGTTATGAAAAGAACTGTTTTTGGATACATATAAACTTCTAAAAAAAAATTTGTAATTAAAAATATTTTCACAAAGAATTCTCCAGTCCCAGATGGCCTTACTAGTAAATTTTTATCAAACTTTGTAAGGAAAAGTATCAATTCTACTCACACTCCAAGTGAATAAAGGAGATGAGACCACCATTATAAAACCATATTATGAGAACACCATTATGCTGACACCAAAAGTAGAAATGAATATTAAAAGAATACTACATAGTAATATACCTCATGAACATAGAAAAAATCCTTAACAGAATATTAGCTAACCCAATTCAGAAATATAAAAAAAGCACAAGCATTCAAAACCAAGGTAGATTTATGGCTGAAATGCAAATTTGTAGTAACATAAAAAAAAATCAAATCTTGTAATTCAGGATATTAACATGATAAGAAACATGATAAGAAATGATTACTTAAACAGGTTAAGAAAATTATTTAATGATTTTTCATTAAACAAAATTTATTATCAAACTAGTGACAAAATTTATTATCAAACTAGGTATAGAAGAAAATTTCTCAGCCTGATAAAGGGTATCCACAAAACACCTACAAGCTGAACATCTTATTTGGAAAAGTAGATAATATACTTTCTGCCTAGGAGAAGAATGTGACAATGATATCCACGCTCACCACCTTTTTTCAACAATGCAATAAGACAATTTTTGAAAGGCATATAAATAGGAAAAGATGATGTAAAACTAAACTTATTTACAGGTGACATAGTCGTGCATTAGACCATTCTAATGAGTCATATATAAGCTAGTATAACTCTAAATACATTAACAAGTTCAAATAACATTAGCTGTATCTATATACTAATGATTTTCACTTGAGGAATTAAAAATTGTAAACAAATAAAATATTTGGGAATGTATTCAATATAATGTGTTCAAAACTTATTCACTGAAAGGTATAAAACATCACTTAAATAAATTGGTATTTATACCATGTTCATGGATTATACAACTCTTTATATCTAAAATGACATATCACTCCCAAAGGGATCTATAAATTCAAAACAACTTAATCAAAAATGTTCCAAGTTTTTATTTTATTTTATTTTATGACAAGCTGGTTATAAAACATTTTTAAAAAGCAAAGTTAAAACTTTCTTCTGAAAAGAATTAGAGGCTTACCTATTTGATTTCAAGTTGATACAGAAATCAAAGCAGTGTGATTGATATTCATGAAAAGGTAGACATATCTCTCCAGAAGAAAGAGTCAAAGAATTCTTCTCTGAGTTTTTATAAAGATGACAAGGTAACTCTGAATAAATTATTTGTGACATTGTGTTAAAAAAATATTTATTAAACAAGACACAAAAATCAGAAACTCAAAAGAAAACAAATATTGATAAAATGTCTTTCAGAATCTAAGACACTGCATCCTTAAAGAGAATCTTTTCTACTCTTGGACAAGTGACAGATTCTTCCACCAATAGGTAATCTAAAGCCCTGGATGTCCATGAGAGATGATTCCTGTCTGTGCCTCATTGTATTTTTACTCTTACATTCATCTTCAGGGAGAAGATTATTCCCTTGAAGAGATTTTCCATTAAGGTCTACCCATTGAGAACTGTCTAGCTCTCAAGGGCTGCAGTTTTGAATATTATAGCATATCCAATTTTTTTGCATGTATCTTTTTCCCTAAAATATTCACATATGATCAGGGGACCACGGATATAATACACACTCTTTGAAAGTGAGTCTCGTTACCCATCCAAATGTCCCCTTTGTGTGCTGTCCTTTTCTGTTACGTCTGTTACCTGCTCTCTACCAGTTTTAATCTTTTCATTTCTACATGTTTTGGTCACTTCAAATTACAAAAGGAAGAACTTACAATGCTGATATCATTTATTCATGGTTTTAGTTCATATTTTGTAAAACGTGGCATAAAAATTCATGAGAGAAGCACACCATCATATTCTATTCAGTACAGCAAAGACCTAGATATCCATGATATGTTAAAATATCAATGATATGCTATTGCCTTGCTTAAAGAAATGTTATATCACATTTCAATCAGAGAAATTTAAACAATATCTAATTTAAAAGTTCTTATTCAACAGCAACTACTTCTGCTGATGATAAAAATGAAATAGAGTCTATTATAACCATATTAGAGAGCAAATTTAGAAAATTACTCTAGAAGATTATAATGTTTGCATTAAAATTTATAAATTAAAAGTCATAAAGTTTTTAAAAGATAAAAATACTAAAATCAAAGTGGTTAATTCAATAACTAGTTGAATAATTTATTTGTAAAAAAGCTTTGGCATTTTTAGTGTCATGTTTATATTTCTGTGTATATTTATATTTTGGTGCCCTGATGTTAATAAAAAAAAAAGATTGTATTGCAAGTTAAAAGGTCATAGAGTTTATTATATAAATCAATCAACCAACCAATAAGTATTGAGTTCTAAGGGGAGAGAAAGAATGAACATAAAAGATGACCTTTTAGTAAATTTCTCAGTCATCCTTGTTACAATTTGATCAAATGGCTATTTTTTTATGGACATAGAGCTTATTGCCTAAAGTATTTAAGTATAAATTTTAGTTGGAGTTATTCTTATTTACTTGAAAAATGACTCACAATTAACTAGATCTGAAAGAGAATGCTATGTGTACAAATAAGGTTGTATGAAAGAAAAAAATCTTAAGAAATAAGAAATAGAAGTGACTGCAATAGGGGACGAAGGTAGGATATTGAAAGGAAATAAGAGATACAGATGACACATTATGCTCTGTGAGCAGATTTATTGACTTAATTTATTATTTCTTTGAAGTGTCATAAGAATCATATTGGGGGATTCTTAAAAAATGTAAATTGTCACAAGGAGGGATTTTATGTTCACTAAAGATGGAGAATCACTCTTTAAGTAGTAGATACTTAAAGAGTTTTCAAAGAGAAGGATGGCAGAGAAGTGGGGAAATAAATATGCAAGAAGGAAACGAGAAATGCTTCCACATCCAAAGAAGTGTAGACTACATAGAATAAAATCCACTTCTGAATTAGAGGCTATAGATCATTACTGGAAACATATATATCTTTAATTTCTTTTTTTTTCTTTCAAACTTTGTTGGATAGAATAATTTTATAAAAATAAAGCTAGAAAAGCATGCTTGGACAAATCAAGGAATTACCATAACAAACACTTCCAAATAAAGCACATAATTAAATGGAGTATTACATCACTACCCTCTCTCCTTTCAAATATTTCTCTCAGGAGACATATCTTTCAATTAATTTTGATTTTATAAATTTCTAACTTGATTGAAATTAATTTATACTTTTCTTTTACCAACCAGAGGACATAGTTATATCTCTAACATATTTTTTTTGGTGAATGGGATCAGAAATGGAGGAGTACGTTTTGATGATTCAGTTACTAATACACTGAACATACAAAACAAAATAAAATTTTTGAGCATTTTATCTTTTTATGATTGATTTTTTTTAAATACTGGAAAGAACAAATATAAATTTCAGTGGGTTCCAGGGAGAACAAATAACCACTAAAAATACTCTGTTAATTGTCACAGAAAACATACATGACAAGCCTTTGGCTCAGATGGAGGCCAAGTTAAAACTTCTAAAACTAAACAAAAAATTTCTGTATGCAAGTCTTCTTTTCAGAAAATAATATTAGTTGCTGAGCTTTAAGAAATTTGGGACTATTGGATAGTCATATTATCTAACTGTAAATACTTGTATTTAGTTCATATAGCATAAATTTTATTTGTTTGTCCTATTAAGTCTCTACCAGTTTCACGTGATCTATAGATATGTCAAGATTGCTTAAAAAATATGTTTTACACATGAAAAAGTATATTAAAATCAAATATATATAATATATATATATTATTTTCAAGTGAATTAAACTTAATACTTTATTGCTTAAGAATGTTCCAAAATGACATAAGAAACTTTTATTTATGCAAAAAGTTGATAAATTTACTTCTTGAAATTTTTTGCTATAAACTGTTTTATCATTTTTTTTTAATATAGTAGGCAGACCCTAACATACCTCTCTTCAATCCATACCTTCATTTATTCACTTCTTTATGTAATTCTCTCTCCTCAAGTGTGGACTATACTTGTTGATTTGGTTTGTATATCATAGAAAAAAGCATCTGAAGCTTTAGAAAGTACATTGCTTTTCTTTACTACTACTACAAATAGCATAAACTTAAAAATGAGAGCAATGTAAATGCATTATCTCAAGAGTCTGGGTAAGTTTTAGCTGGTTCATGTGCTCAGAGTCTCACCAAACTTCAATCAAGATGACGTCCATGACTGCACTTCTCAACTGGTACTCATTCAGATGGCTGGCAAAATTCAGTTTCTGCAAGTTCTGAAGGTCTCTCTTTTCTTGATAGTGGTTGACTAGGGATTGTTCTCAGGCCCTACAGTCTACCCCACTCCACAGATAGTTTAATAATATAGCTTTTGTTGCTTTAGTCTTCTCAGTCTAGCAGAACACCCTCTTCTTTTAAAGAGCCCATCAAGAATAATCCCCCTTTTGATTAACTCAAAAGCAACTGATTGGGAAACTAAATGATATCTGAAAATTTTCTTTTGCCATATAAAATGACATAATCATGAGAGTGATATCTCATCATATTCACAGGTTCACATTTAATTAGAGGTGTCATTGGAAGGCTCATTTTAGAATTCACCATATCAGAGAGAATGAAATTCTATAGTGAATTAACATAAGACCTGCTTCTACCATGTGAGGTCCAGAGAATATGCCTTTTATTATGACACTAAGAAATAAATTTAGCAACAAAATGCTAGCATCATTGAAAAGTTTTGTAATGAATCTACTTTATAGGTCAAAAATTACAATGTAATTACAATTACAAAGCTACTCTCAAAGTGAGGCTTCTAAACACTATGGGGTGATGAGATCAGAGGTGATAGTTGCCAAGTAGTAGCACATAACAGCAAAAACAAGGCAGGTGTGTTTATCATAACAGATACAGCCAAAGCAGTGATTGGAATAATCTGACTCACAGAGATTATTGACATTGGCTTATTGATCCTAGTGTTCCTAGAACTGATATTGATGGACAACCTACAAAGTTCTTCTGTCAATACATAAAGACTTTAGATGTAGTGAAGAGAATTCTACTTTGAGGTACAAAAACAAAGAGTCAGAGGTCCTCAATACATTCCCGGATGAGTTGAATTTCTACATTGAAATAGAAGCCGAGACAACCTGAAGGACCTTGCTGCACTGTCAAATGTTTATACTGTTAATCTTCCAGCCAACTTTTCTTAATTAAATTTGCATCTATTCACTAGAGTGATTGTACAGGGGAAGGGTAAATAATTAGACTTTTAAGGAATTACTTCTCACTGGCTCTAAACTGACCTCAGATTTAAGAGATGTAAAATTTCATGGTAGTTTATCCATCACATTAGGGGACAGGGAAGTTGTAGATGAATGAAGTTTGGCCTTTTTTCCATCTCACTTGAACCCAGTATACCCCTAAACCTACTTTTTAGTATGTCCTTAGTTTTAGAATACATAATTGGACATACTAATGATCATACTCAGAAAATGACAGAATTCTCATATTAGTTCCCTGGTCTGTAAAAAAAATGGGGATTATATTAGGAAAGATGAAGTGGAAGCCACTAGAAGTGCCTCTACCTATGTAAATAAGTAAACATAAGAGAATACTACATTCCTGGAAGGATTACAGAGATTATTGTAACAGTAAAGGATTTTAAAAAATGCAAGAGTAGTATTTTCTGCATACCCCATTTCAACTTGCCTATTAGGCCTATATGAAGAAAGATGGACCTTGAAGAATGACAGTGGATTATTATAAAGTTTCTGCTGTAATGACTAAAATTATAGCTTCTGTACCAGATGTGGTTTTGCTGCTTGAGCAGATCAACACATTTCTTGACACTTGGCATGTAGCTAGCGATCTGGTGAATGCTTTTATTTCATGTTAATAAAGATCTTCAGAACCAGTTTGGTTCCAGCAACACACTTTCATTGTCTTACCTCAGAGACATGTCATCTCTTTAGCTCTATGTTATATTTTAGACTGCAGGGATCTTGGTTGACTTTCCCCTCCAAAATACAATCCTTTGATTCATTATATTGATAATTATTAGGCTGATTAGACCTGCTGAGTAGGAAGTAGCAACAGCTCGAGACACATTGGTAGGACACTTGCATGCCAGAGAATGGGAGATAAAGAGCACACTGCCACCTCAGTGAAAATTTTAAGGTCCCACTGGTCCTAGAAATGTCGAGATACCCCTTTCAAAGTGAAGGGTAAGTTGCTGCATCTGGTTATTGCTACTAGCATACTTGAATATGTATATGTTGCCTCCAAAATCAAAAGAAGCTCACTAAACATTTTCCTCGGTCTTAAGTGTGCTATTCTTACCCATTTACTGAGTGACCTCCAAATGCTGCCATTTTTCAGTAGGGCTCAGCATAAGAGAATCGTTTACAACAAATCTAGGCCACCAAGTAAGTAGTCTTCCCTAAGGTTGTATGATCCAGCAGATTTGGTGGTGTTCAAAGTGTCAGTAGGACATAAGAATCCTGTTTGCAGTTTTGGGGGAATTATAGCTCCAACTCTGGTTAGTGTGAGACACAGAAGACATTTTTGTGAAGTTTTAGAGAATTGAAGTAAAGCAGTAGCCATTTTGTTGCTCTCATGCTTGTTTCCGATCTACTGACTTACCTCCTTGGCAGCACGTAAGGCCTGAAACTGCTCTACCTTTTTCTGGAAGCTTCTTTTCATGGGGCAGCTATGTATGTTCACCTCTATGACAAAGGTCTCATCCTCTTCAGGACCCTCATCTCACCACAGTCAGAGTCAACAAGCACTGATATGGGCTTCTGTCCATCCTTGTGCACTGCAGCTTATGGTTTTGTTTCCAGTTTGTTCTTGATTTCCCTTCCTCATTACATCCATCTACCTTTCCCAATTGCTTGCCTTTCAAGACCTAGTATCAGAGAAGAAATCAACAGCTTGTAAAAAGTGCATAAACAGCTCCTATAATTTCACAAAAAGATATCTCTGTGAAACATAATTTTATATTATTATTTTGAACTGGTTGGACCCTGACTGATACATACAATAACTCAGAAAACTAAAGCTAGAAATTTCAAAATTACTAATTTCTTTCATTTTACTGCTTTTGATAATATACCACATAAATGTTTAGTCATCATGTATCAGAGGAAACCATTGTCCTACATACATAAAGCTGAGTTTTGACAGACTCTTTCCTTGTCCAAATTCTTGTCAGGTTCTTCTGAGCTCTCTTTTGACTAGACCTCAATCTTGGCCCAAGAAAATTTCAGATTCTCAACACAAATGATTTTGTTCACACCCTCATTGCCTCCTCAACACACATTACACACACAACACACTAAGAGACTTGAACAAACACAAGCATGCTTTCTAACTGTTCAATGCCACATCCCTAGGGTAATGACTTAAGCCCCCTTAAGTTCTCGTTTAATAAAGTTCAAAGCTGTCAGGAAAATGGACTGCTTCAGCCAAAACCTTTAAACTGCCTCCTAGAGCAGTTACTCTAGAAAGCTTGCATTATAAATTCTTTCTTTGCGCCTTTGATATATAAATCTTCTACCACCCATAACTGTTTTCAAGGGAACTGAGAGATGATTCTTTAAAATGCAAACATTCAGGGACATAACTTTCACTTTAACTTCTTATAAGAATGTGAGGGCCTAGCTTAAGTTGAGCGCCGTGCTCCAACTTGCACTGTTGCCTCCTGTCATAAAGATAGATGAAGTTAGTTTCTTCTCTGAATGTGAGCCAATTAAGAAAACCAGATCACCTGGCTACATGAACAAGACCCCCTTAACACAATTCAGTGGTTTTTCCTTAGCATAGCCCAACCTTTAAAAGGTCTACCATCCTTTGTATTGGTGAAGTTGAGTTCAGTTCACATGGTATGCTCTTCTTTCTTGCAATAGTTATTACTGAATACAATCTATCCTTACCCCTTTAACTAACATATGGCTTTGTTTATCTTTGACAGTTCATTTCTTTTAGGATATGTGTATTGAGCTACCATTTGAACCAGTGTGGGTTTAAGATACACTATGGCCCAAACTTAAATTTAGAGATGTGCTTAAATCATAATTTAGGGGTAAATTGGAAAGCCTGATTGGTTTCAAAGTCTTTAAACATTTTCATAAACTACAGAAAATTGAGCCTAACCATTATTCCCAAGTTAAAATGGAATTGATAAACAACAAGAATAAGACCAGTACTATTGGCTAAAATATAAGTATGTCAGGGAATACCACATTCCCTAAACTTGACAAAGGCTTAACAGAGAGAGGATCATAGAAATTCCAAAGTTATTCTTTCATTATCAGAACTCATAACATTTTCCAAAATATGAATACTATTAGTCTATAATTGTAGGTTTCTAAGTAGCTATTGTCTTAGACATAATTAAAAATATGCATATATTTTCAAAAAATAGTCAGAAAAAGCCTTTGGTTTTGCTGTATACAAGGCTTTAATTTTCAAAAAAATAACAATTTAATTTACATTGCAATAAATTTAGGGTAACTAGATTTCCTTTTTATTGCCATTGACATAAAAGATTTTTACTTAGGAAAAACTACTTCTTGCTATATCCAGTAAAATATATTTCTGTTGATTTGTTATTTACTACAATGAAATTACAGATTTATATATAAATTGTGGGAAGAAGGTAAATGATTCCAGGTTGCACTAGAACCCCTATAAATGAAACTCTATAAATAAAATCTATTCTGACTTACCACTAGTGTCCTTTTAGCCAATCACCTAGCTAATTAGAAGGTTAAAATATCAGATAAGTAAATCTGAGTAAAAAATCAGATATGATGACTCCTTGCCTAATGACTTCTTAAAAGTCCCTCTTGGATTTGATGCAATCAATATTAGTGGTCTTGTCACTTTCCTTTCTAATTGATTTCCAGAATATTATTTTTTTTAATTAAAAAGTTAGTGAGAAACACAAATTGTAGATAATGCTGAATAAATTAGTATTTGCATGCCTGTGTGCATGTGGGTGTTGTTCATACAATGTCTACTATTTTAAACAATTGCTGAATAGTGTATGTATATATATATATATATATATATATATATATATATATATATATACACATATATTTATTTATTTATTTATTTATTTATTTATTTATTTATTTATTTATTTATTTAAAATCCATAATGTATACAAATTAAGACATTTCTCCCAGTCTTTGAATTGGTATTATTTCATCATGACTTTCAATTTAAATCTAATGTCTCACAAATCTAATATCCGGCCTTACTGTTGTCCATGTACATTTCTACAAACTAGTGGGGAAAAAAACAAATTTAGACTTATTTAGGCCATCACTAGTACAAAATATCTTATGTTCCTAATTTAGTAAAAAAAGATAATTAATATTTTAGTAAAGAAAGAGAATTAATTTGTTGTACCTAAGGCAGTTTCTAATTGATCACATGTGGTAACATCTTGACTTCTAGAGGGAACACTATCTTTAACGTAGAGTTCAATATTTCTAACCTGGACTTTGAGATAATCACGCTAAGTGAAATAAAAAAGACAGAAAAGTTGAAAATCACATGATATCACTTATATGGGATATAAATCTAAAAGTAACAAATGAACAGGACAAACAAACAGATACTCATGGACATGGACTATAGACTAGTGATTACCAGAGAGGGTGGATGAGGAGCGGGGAGGAAGATGCATTAAAGGGGTCAAATATAAAGATAGTAGGGAGAGAGTGAAGTGGGTAAAGGAAATCAAATGTAAGGTAGCTGAAGGTAAACACACAATAGAATATACAGATGTCAAACTATAATGTACACCTGAAGATTATGTAATTGTATTAACTAATGTTGCCCCAATAAACTTAACAAAAAATTGATTTAAAAATATGATACAGCTTACTTTTATTTTGAGCATCTTTTTTTGCAAAAAGCACAATGTTGGTTATTTCTACGTAAATAAAAATGTTTAGGGGCTTAATTCAGTATAAAATTTTTCTTTCTTCCTTTTAGGCAAGATGACACCTAAGTTCTGGGTATCATTAATATAGTGGTCACCTCCATAAAACCTGAGTGGTATAGGATGGTTAGTGGAAAAAACTGAGTTTACACTCTCTTGAGCTGACAGTAGTTGTCATATGGCAAAAATGTGACCCAGACATTTTTATATGTCCCCAAAGAGAAAGTGCAAGTTAGCTGAGATGTTGGCTAGTGAGTGTGCCCGATAGGGGCAAACATAGTCTGTGACTTAATGGTGTAAAAGTCAGCTGAGGCTAGGACTAGGCAGGAGGCATGGAGTCTTGAAAAGATCTATAGCACCATCAAGGGCAGAAGTAAACTGAGAGAACAGAGGAATTTACTTAATCCCAAATAGGGTGTGAGACAGAAGTGTGCATGATTTACCTGTTCTCCATGATTCTCATTCCTATTTCCCATACAAGGTGGAGGGATTTATGTCACTGCTGAGAATGGAAGGAGAATATTTGCATAGGCCCATCCTAATAATGTTGGCTTTGTAATTGGCTTGCACAGTGTGTGTGTGTGTGTGTGTGTGTGTGTGTGTGTGTGTGTGTGTGTGTGTGTTTTGCTCGATTTCTTTTATGAAATCAGCCAGGAGAAAAAGAAATTGGTGTTTCTCAGTTTTCCTGTTCACAATTTGGGAAAATTTCAACTGAAGAGGTTTTGAAGATGAAAATCTGACAAGTCTTGTTTCATAATCCAATTTTCCACTGTTTGGTTGATCTTTTCTATTCCTTATATCTACTTTTACTATTTGTTCAGAATGTTGAAAGAAGCAAAAAGCGATAATCAGCCTTAAACACCAAAACTTAGCAATGGATTAGTTTACTGAGTCATTCATTGATTCACTAAACATATTTTTATCAAGCACCTACTATGTGTTGGAATTTGAGTTAGATCCTGGAGACAAATAATAAACAAAAAAACCTATGTGATTTCTAATCTCATGATGTCTATAGCTTAGTAGAGAAGATTGATATTGGCAGAATTCCAACCAAAACACATGTAATTTCAAACTGAGATAATATATTGCAAGCACATTACAAAAGAAATTGACCTTGATTGATTTTTGAGGGAAAGGAGTAGAATTTCAGGGAATACTACCTTACAAAAATGATCCCTAAGGTGAAATTTGCAGTATGAGTAATAAACTAGGAACAAGTCTGGAGGGAAAGAATTACAAATGAAAGGATCAGCAATGTTAGGTGTCACAATCAGGTTCATTTGTATTGAACTAATGAGCCAATTGACATTCCCAGAAACTAGTAATCTTAAGAGAGGCCCTGTGCACAGATTTTAGGTTGTTTAGGTTTACTGAGGATTTTGAAAATATTTTTTTTCAACAAAGATCAAAACATTCTGTGGTCCTGAGTATGGTAGAAAAAAACATAATTTTCAAGCAACACAAGGATGTTGGTGTGGCTTAAGAGCAGAGACTGAACAGAAAAGTGAAAAAGAAGCAATAGAGTTAGAAAAAACACAGACCTGGAAAACCCTAATAAGAATTGTGTTTTTATTATATGAACAATGCGAAGCAATAGAAGAGTTTTATGATTATATTTGTCTTTTGAAAATGCCACTCTTGTTGAAATGTGAGCAAGAAATTGGGAGGTGAAGAGTAGTGGTAGAGTAGATACAAGGAGATTAGAGTGTTTCTGTTGCCAGATGATAAATGATAATAAACTAAGGTGATAACACATGTTTTAGAACTTAAAAACTGTAAGTCAGGGAAGCAACTATATCATGAAGAATAACTATGTTTCCGACTTGGACAGTTTAACTCATGGTTGTATTATTCTTGTATACAGTCATGGTTTAGGGGAAAGGATGTCAGTATGGTTTTGTATATACTTAGCATCAACTGTATCATATATATGTAAGTCAGATCAAATTTCATATAGATTTGAAGCTCAAAGGAGAATTTAGAAGTTTGTATATAAAATTAAATTATCATATAATAATGAAAATAAATATGAATATACATAAAAGTATTCATGTACAAATAACTTGAACTAAGTCAAGATTTAAATTATAGTTAAATTTTACTGGTCAGGTAGTAGACAATAGGTATGCAAATAAGAAAGAAAATGATCAATCGGAAATATATAGGAAGAAAGCCAGGAGTATGTGAAAAGAGAGAGTGCTTCAAAAAAATTAAGTGCAACATATTGTAATGATTTAGATTTTAAATAAGAGGACTGAAAAACATTCATTGAATGTACTGCCATGAGAGTCATAGGAAGCCTTAGCAAAATTATTTTTGGAGGAAGTCTCTAGGAGATAGAATACTGATATGGGTTAATCATTGAGGAGTAAGTGAGAGGCAAACACTCACATACAGTGAGTATAGACAATCCTTTCAAAAAGATTGGCTAAAAATGATTGGCAAATGATGAGGTGATACCTGGGGCTCAAAATGAAGAGGAATTGGAATAGTTGCTTTTATTATTATTGAAGATATCATATGGTTTAATTTTACAAAAGGGAGAACATTAAATTTAATTAAGTTTAAAGAAAGATTGATTTTACAAGTTGTGGTTGACTACTGAGGTGAAGAGAGAAGGAATTCAAATCTCAGGTAAGGGGATGAGTCCACATAATTATTTTCTCAGACATTCAATAAGTTCCTACTTAATGAGCATAACTGAGAAATGAAAATATCAGGTCTGGGGGAACATTTCTATTGATTGTGAGCTTGTCTGGGACCACAGTAAAGAAATAAATCATCAGAGAAGAAACTTCAGAACCATTTTACAGTCAACTTTTAGAGGTAACATCTATTATTCCAAATCTATTTACTAAAGTAGACTCACATTTTCATTTGTAATAAGATTCATTTCAAACATAAAACCATATGTAATATTGTCTTTGCTAAATAAAGTGTTTCTTCAAAAAGGCAGATGAGCTAAATATATAAACAGACACCTAATTGAACTATAAAATTTTGTTATTGCTATTGTGTTCAATTTACTTTGTTGAATTTTAATGTTAGAAGGCTTTCAAAGCATAGCCACAGGAAAATGTTCTGCATTACAAATATATATTCAGAATTCCTTAAATGTAATTATTTTATTTACACCAAGTTCTCTAGCAAAATAGTTGACTTTGTCTTCATAACTGTTTTTGTAGAAATTTACATAGTAGAGAATTAGAGATATTTACTTTGACCTCAAATTGTAACACAATTGTTTTTGCTATACTTCTGAAAGATTACAATGATACTGTTGCTTAATTTATTAACAGAAAAAATTAAGTAAAATAAAATACATTTTTAAAAAAATGATAAGGCCACTTTAACTTATCTGTTAATAGAAAATCTAGTCTATATTCACAGAAGTTGCTATCTGTATATTTTAAGATATGATGAAAGAGTTTTGCTTTTAGCAAGTGCAAAGGGGAAAACTAAAATGCCGTAAAATGTATGAAACTTAAAAAAATATGCGTTCTAGCTTCCTTGACAAGGGAAATTTGTCAAACTTTCAATTGTAATTATTAACCACATAGCTTTACAGTGCCAGGTTTTATCTTTCCTTTTAAGTTAACTTATAAACTTGGCATTCTATTTAACAAAATAACCTGACAATATAATTATACATTTTTCACTTACTAGTTAAGATTAACTTTCATTATTTAACTTTACATTATCCTTATTATGTTAATGACTTACTGAAAACAAGCACAGTTTCTAAGTTTACAGTTAGGTGCTATCTAATTACTCCGTTGTGAGCTGGGCATCATAACTGGGAAGTCTGGGAATGCCAACAGAAAGAGGTGGTATTTTCAAATGGAAAACAACTATTGAGTTCATTTATATTAGGTAATTACACTTCCCATTACCTTTCCTGGTGGCCAGATTGGTTGTTACTGCACAGGGAATACGTATGTAAAAATGTGTTTTCACAATTACCTAACGCTTATTTGGTGGCAAAACTGAATCCAGAATGTGAAAATTGCAGATTGTGATCAGAAAACATTTTCTGGAATTTAAAACTGTACAAGAAAATTTAAAAAATCTCACTCAGCATATATCAGGACATACTCCTTTTTCACCCATCAAAAGGACCTTAAGCAATAAGAAATCTTTTATCATAAGTAATATAAAATATCAAATTCTAAAGAACCAAGCATATTCTATTACAAATTATTTTTTTGTTTCCTTAAGATTAAATGTTGAATATTACTAGTGGACATTACGTATTTTGATAGATTTATTGATCAATATATTTATAACCTCAACTAGTTAGTGATTGATGATGGAATAAATATTTTCTTTTGCAAGGGCAGAGTAATAAAGATCCATCATATTGAGGGTGGATAGAGCTGTAGGGAAGTAGTATGAGACTGGATTGTGCTTTAACTTAGAGATTTACGGGTCCATTATCAGTTAATGTATTATGCTCAATATAAAAGCTATTGAATATATATAATTGTTATTCTTAAATTTCAATCTAATATTTTGATTGTATGTTTGATTTTTATGAGAAAACCTAGTATATTTAATTTGGAATACTATGGAAAAATAAGCAAGACAGAAAATAAATGAAGATGTGTATATACTGGCACAAAATATTTATTAAGTTCCCTCCCACATAAAAACAACTCTTCCCCATTTCGAACAACTTCCACCCCTCAAACTCTGCTAGATTAGCTCTGTGATTAATAGATAATTGCAGGAACCATGATTTTTTTCTCCCTTAATTTTATTTTTTGTAATCACGAGTTTCCTTGCATTGTTCATGTCTTGACTTCAAGTATGCATACATTTCTTATACATTTCAGACATCTCACAAAATTAATGCTTTCAGTATTTAGAGAATTCTTTTTGTTCCGATATTCATCTGTCTTGACTATTTTATGTCAAAGGCAGCAGTTTGCATTCTATAAAGCATTATTTTGTCAGTAGTACTGTTCTTTATTGAAAGTAATGTGCATTCTCTCTTTAAACTTAATTATAACTATTTTATTTACTTTTCACAGAAATTTGAAAAAAAATATTTCTAACTATGTGGCTTTTTCTCTCTACTTAACCAACTATTTTTCAAATACTCTACCCCGTAGGCACTTTCCTTCATTTCCCTTCCTTTTTGCTTAAGTCACTTGTCAGTGCATTAAGATTTTCTGTTATTTCTTCAACAGAAGGGGCCTCAGGCTGTAGCTTGACAATGGCACCCAAAGGTATTGACATCTCAAGTTGACTCCACCTGTCACCACCTCCCCAGTCTTCTTATTCTAAATCAAAAATGATTGAAGTGTTTGGTCTAATGATGTTTTAACATTTATTTAGGGCTCATTTTATGTCAGGTCTTTAACATTTAAAAGATACAGGTCCTTCCTCCAAGGAGCTTACATTCCAAGATATTAAAAAAAAGACAGGTATGCAAAGGAGCTCTTTGTGAAATGTATTTTTCCCAAGTGCAAGATAACATAAGTAGAAAGAAATACAGAAAAGTTAAAAGATAATTTATGGCAGAAGCAGAAAAGACCACTGTCTCTCTATTGCCGTTTCAACTTTAGAGACAGTCTTAAACAATAGAAAAAAATTTTGTAAAAGAATCAAACTGGTTTAAAAAACTGTATTTAAGTTTTTATTGTTACATTTCTATAATTCTCAGTATAAATACTTATTTGGAGATAACATGAGGTTACTTATTTCAGCATAAATCTACATAAAACAATTTATTCTTTGAAAAATTTGAAATACTTCAATGTTGTTTTATTAGGAATGAATCTTAAGATAAATGTTGAATTTCTAGTCTGGGAAGCAGTGGAAGGATGGATTTAAACTTTTTCTTCAGTTGTATTCAGACTACAGAAGAGAAGTTAGTATGACAGCATCAGCTAAGAAGATAGCATTGAAAAGCAACATTATATTTTTGGCTTATGATTTATGATACAAAAAATTATAGGTAATATACAAGAATGTCTTTCTACAACAGGGAAGAATACGTTATCAGTAAACTGCTATCTGAAAAAAGAGTTAGAAAAAGAAAAGGATTTGAGGTACAGGAAAAAACAATCCTAGATGAAATAATAAGAAGAGAGAGTATGAAAAACAACATGGTATGACACAGAAAATGTAAATCTTGGAGAACACGAAAATAGTTCCTATAACCCACAATGTCTAACAAAACAAACAAACAAACAAACAAATTCTAAAGGTAGAATTTTTATTGAGGAAAGCAAATACAATGAAATATTCTAGGATAAGTATCAGGAAATTATTCCACTATGTGGCTAAATAGTATATTTTAAGGCTTTGTCAACCATATAGATCTCTTTAGCAAATACTCAACCTGCCTATATAGTATGAAACAGTCATATACAAAACATAGATAAATGAGTGTGGCTATGCTTCAATAAATCTTTGTTTTAAAAAACAGGTGGCTTGCTAGATTTGGTTTATGGACTATAATTCTCTAACTATATTCTAGAACCATTAAAGTTATTTGTAAAGTGGCTCCAAGTTTGTAATTTTGATCTTTCATTTCTATAATTTAATTATACAGTATTTTATTTTAACTTTATTTTTTTAAAAAAAAGAGTTAGTTTTTTTTTAAAAATAATAAGTTAAATCATTAAAACCATGTGTACTTCAAGTATAAAAATTGCTATATATAGTATCTTCTCAGTTAAAAATAAGGACTATAAATTATAAGTAATGAGTCCCTATAATTTTTTAAATGTGATCAGTATTAGGCCAATTAATGTTTCATGTCATAAGCAAGTCTGCAAAATAGAATACATTGAAATATCAAGTGATTTAGGCTACATATAAACACATATATTTATTATAAGATCCTAATGTCACGTCATGTATTTTTTCCCACAGGGCTCTCTATGAACAATCTTCCTTAGGTCCTTTAGGCTTGACTATTGGCATCCATCATTTTCTAAGACAACTCCTTGCTATGTCATGGAATATTAGCCATACCCTGACTGGACTTGGGGTAATCACCTAAGGTAAGCATAGGAGAATGTTTGGTGAGGATTTAATTGAACTGAGGTTCTCAGGTCACAGTAGGTTCATGAAAATAAATAATCTGAATAATCTTATAATTCAGCTGTCATTTTTTTTAACCAGCAGACATCCAATGTGTGTATTTATGCTGTTGTTATATTTGTTTCTCTATAAGATCTCTTTATTGAAACAGATTTGACATTTATAACAAATTAAGAAATAGTCATGGTAGTAAAAGCAGCCCTGTACCAAGCTGAATTTACTCCCTGCTGTGAGAAGAGACTATTGGGACATCAGGACATGATCAACTTTGCCTGGTTTCCCAAAGTCATGGACCAAATGCTTAAACAACAATCATGTACTTTTAGCCAATAATAAACATAGCACTTCACACCGTAAATTCATATGTAAAAGAGGAAAGTAGATCTCTGACATTTCAGAGACATATCTCTGTTAATAAACCTAATTTAAGTTATAAAATTCTGGTTATAATACCTTACAGTTTCCTCCAAGAACAATGAATCTACTGATTTTATATATATATAACTAAGGAACCTTAATTAGTGATTTTTCCCAAACCAAAGAAAATCTGCCAAAGGTACACGGAACCTCTTTCTACCTCTAGAGTTATAGTCTATGGCAACTTTCAAATGTGTGCAGTCTAGCTCCATAAAGATTAAGACTCAGTATTCACCAGGCTCCCAGCTGCAATACAATTAGAATAAACAAGCATTGACAGCAAATTTCCTAATGTAATCTCTGAGGAGAAACTGAAGGCTTTCAAGGGAAGCTCGTATCAAAGCATCTGGAAGCAATCACTTTAGTAATGCCTTTAAAAGATGAACATGCCTTACAGAAAACCAAATGGAACTAATAAATAGTTTAAACACCTATTCAAACAGAATATCACATATTTTCCCCCTCTGTTTCCTCACTTGAAATTCCCTCCCATGCTCCTATGAAATCTGTGTAGTTCCCTCTCTCATCTCCTCCAACTCATCACTCAAATGACTGCTTTGTGAGATCTTCTCAAGACACACCCTCAGAGATCAAATCCTCTTCCTCCACTTTCTTTGATATGTCATTCCCCTATCTTATTTTGTTTTTCTCATTGTATTTATCATCACCAAATTTTATTTAACTTATTTATTATATGTTCCCTCCCCCAACAACTCTAGACTAGAATGAGTGCTACAAGGAAGCTAGGCTTTAAGTCTTATACATAGTAGATGTTCAATAATTATTTGGTAATTAATTAATTAAGTACATCAGTAAATAAGAAGCTCTTTTTCACACAAGAGCCTAAGGCATTCCATTTCTTTTCACCAAAATTTAATATAAAGTTAGGATTTGTGGAGACATATGCAATTAACAAATATTTCTTCTATTTCAAGGCCATCGATTATTTCTTCTCTTTTCTAACATAAAATTTTCTTATCATTTGATGTTTGATGATGATACAGCAGGCAACCACTCAAATGTAGTGGCATTTTGTCAGAAGTCCACATAAGTTATGTAAAAATCAACTTTGTCAACTGGAATGGGGAAAATAATGAAAAATATTTGATTATCATAAGTCATTTTCCCAATGTTTATCTTAGCCTATCTTAGTTCTTGCAATACCTGTAGTGTTAAGTATCTCATTTTACTGTATAGAGTGTTTTAGTGTATCTGCCTATATGTATCTATTCATCAATTAGATATTACATATAATTTCATTCTTTAACACAACCTAGAAATGTAAAAGTAAAATATTCCAATAAAATGGTTTAAAAATAAAAAACACTACAGAATAAGTTTAAAAATTGGAGCCATTTAAAAAAGCCCAGGAACTATATAAAGAAAGGTACAAAAACTTACTGAAGGTCACAAAATATCTGAACAAATGAAAAAGTATTATGTGTTCTTTGATGGAAAGACAAAATAATAAAAATCTCAGTTGCCCCCAATTACTATAAGAATATGATTCAAGTTCAATTAGAATCTCAATAGTTTTTTTAATTGGATAAAATAACATTAAAATTTATTTGGAAACATGAACACCTAAACGTGACAAGAAAATCATTTTCTAAGATATGATTTCTAAGATATGATTTCTAAGATATGTATGTCTTACATAAGATATACATATGCATGGATAAAGAACAGTGAGGAAGAACTTTTTTTTCTGATTTTGTTGTTGGAATATGAAGAAAAGATGCATTTATATACTACTATAAGAAATACACAGGGCTATAGACTTGGAAATAAAATTGGCAATCTCTAGAATACAGACAATTTCTAGCTTATGATGGTTCAACTTACAATTTTTATACATTATGATGGTTCAAAATTAATTTGGTAGTAACCATATTTCAAAATTTAAATTTTGATCTTTTCCCGGATAAGCAGTACATGGTAGATATTCTCTTGTGATAATGAATAGCAGAAGAGAGATGGTTTTGCTCAATAGTAGGCTATTGTTTTGAGCATGTTTAAGGAAGGCTAGTTTAAGCTATGGTGTTTAGCAGGTTAAGTGTATTAAACACATTTTTAATTTGTGATATTTTCAGCTTAAAGATAAATTGATTGTGATGTAACCCCAATGTTGAGGAGCATCAGTAATAAAAACACATAAATGCTTTGGTTCAGTTATGCTATCCTAGAACCCAATCCATATGAATAAATGCCTTGGTACATAAGATATACATATAAGAATGATTATTATAACACTGTTCAAAGGGAAAAAAATCAAAGGAGGGGAAAAAAAGGCTTTCCAATACTATGTATAAAACTATCATTGGAAAAATTATGGTAATTCAAACCATGGATCGTCATAAAGAGATTTAAAATAATGAGTTAATTCTATATTAGTTGACTTGTATAAATTTATATTAGGAATTATTTAGTGAAGAATATGATAAAAAAATATGTGTGATATGACAAAGCACTTGAGTTTGCATATAATCATATAAACACACACACACACACACATATATGTATATATGCTTTCAGATGATTATATGAACAGATAATAAATATGAAAAGATACATTCGATATGGGTAAAATTGAGTTACCCAAAACTAGGAAGAATGAGCAGATATGGGTATTGGGGCAAAGAGGGGGACAAGTGTAGCCATGTGAAAAAAAAAAAGGGAAGATGGAGATGACATTAAAAATAAGGTATATATAATATTAACACAGTTACACATTTATATAAAATTATATACACACTCATTAGCCATTAGAGGAATGTAAATCAAAATCAGAATGAAATAAACTTTTTACATACCAGGATAGCTATAATCAAAAAGTTGATAACAACATGTGTCGGCAAGGTTGTGGAGAACTTGGAACCTTCACATACTTCTGATAGAAATAAATGTAGCTGCTTTGGAAAACAGTCTATCAATTCCTCAAACAGTAAAACATAGAGTTACCATATGGTCCAGAAATTTCACTCATTGTTATTTATCCGAAAGAAATAAAAACATGTCAACATAAAAAATGTACACAAATATTCAGAGCACATTACTCATAATAGCTGAAAGTGGGAACAAAACAAATGCCCAACAGTTGATTAATGAATAAATAATTGTAGTATATACATACAGTGGGATATTATTCAGCCATTAGAAATGAATAAGTTACTGATATATGCTACAATATGGATGAACCTTGAAAACATGGTAAGTGAAAGAAGCCAGTCACAAAGGACTGCCTTGTATAATTTCACTGATATGAAATGTTTAGAATAAACATGTCTACAGAGATAAAAATTAGATAATTGGTTGCCCAGGGGAGATAGGGTGATTGGAAGTGATTGCTAAGGAGAGCAGGGTTTGTTTGTTTGTTTGTTTTGGTCTATACTGAAAACTACATAAAATTAATTATGGTGATGTATGCACAACTCTATAACTATACTAAAACCCATGGAGTTTCATACTTTAAATAAATGAATTGGATGGTATGTGAATTACATAATTAGAAAGCTGTTAAATATTCATACATATAACATAAAAATCAATCTTTGTTAGAGCAACAGTATCCATAGATTATGTTAAACTACTACAACTAAATGTAAAATTTACTTATAAGAAAATAAGAAAATAAAGATATTTCAGTCAATATTTCTCTTGCTATCATATTTTCAAAATTATTTTAGCTTTGTGCAAAGAACTCTCAATTAAAAACTTTAAGATCTTAATCCATGAACAAACACAATATTGGTATTGTTGACTATATATTTAACATCTTGGTCTATTGTGTAATTAATATAACTATTCAACTTTCTTGCTGCAGGCAATGGTGTACATGTCCTGACTCCTGAAAGCCAATTGTGTGTCTCTTTTTCTAACTCTGTTTGATGACATCACATTGATAGCTTTAAAGAGGATACAGTAGCACAATACATCACAAAAATTCACAAATACTAAAAGCTTTCCCCTACCACATTACATATTGATTTATCAACACACCATTGGGTATAGGTAAAGAGGCCCAAGGTGGTGAAACAAAAAGCATTGAGGACCATATCAGAAAGAAGGCTTCCAGCCTGACATTAGTAGGTGAAACAGCAATCCCCTAGAAAGGGGATTGTTAAACACACCCATTTCTACAAATTCTTACATTATTACTTCTGTCCTACTTTAACCTTTTCTTTGAGGGCAAGGGAAAGAGGCTTGCTCTTCCCTGAAACCAGTTAAAAGGAGTTCCAAGAGAACCACTTGAACATTTGACATGCCCCTGCCAGAATAGGAGATACAAATTTCATTCTACAACTGGGTGCTTTCAGAATTTCTAGATGTACATGCTTGCCCTGGTCTCACCATCAGAGCACATTGTGCTCAGGGAGATTGTGGGCAAATATTCTGAGAAGCTTGGAGCATGATGCAGCTATCTTTCAGACCATCTTTGAATAGGGAAAATATATGGAAAGTTTTCCTATAAGCTCTGGGTAAATACTTGAATATAACGATGGAAGTCCATTTTGTTAGGTTTCTGAATGAAGGAAGCCTATTGTATAAGTGCCAACAGAGCTTTAAGGCTCCAAGACTAAGTATGCCTGAAAAAAAAATAGGAACAATATCTGCACCATATCTATTTTCTGTAATCCACAAGAGTGTAGAAGAAGACCTCAGAGTCATTTCTAAATTTGTGGGCTAAACTAATGGTTCTGCCCAGGTGGCTGCTGGGCAAATAATGGAATATCCAACCAATGAAGGTACTGAGGAAACATCCTTTGCGAGTGAAAAGAATAGTGGCTGGATCCTCAATAGTCAGGAGAATGGATAGAACTAAATGCCCCTCCAAAATGGCATGGATACAAACTAAATGGAGGCCTCCACATAAGCAAAATCCATCAACAGCAAATAGAAGGATGAATGAACTAGTTTCAGGCAAAGAATGTCTCCCTACCAGCCATATGGTAATTATGTAAGAGGACATTTGTCTTCTTTTTGCTTCCAACAACAACAGAACTAGAAGAAAGGGAAGAATGAGCCCCACTGTGAGATTCTGCTCCCATACAACATCTGTGCAATAGTAAGCCCACAGATGAAGCTAGGCTAGACTTAGGCAAGAGCCAAAATTTGTCATGTTTGTGGTTGAAGTTTCGGAAATGAACAGAACTAAGACTTAATAGTAATTGAAAGTGGTACAAAATGTATGGAATCTGAGGAAGCTGTCATTAAGTAACCCCAAACTCAGTGGGAAATCTAGATTTTGCGTAGTCTGGTAAAAAGCAGTGTCAGTGCAAAATAAAATTATTTCATGGCTATATCCCAAAGAGTTATTCAATAAACTGACCACATTATTAATTATTATTCTTTTTCCCAGCTGGATTCTCTCCATCAGCTTTTAAAGATAATTGATTTTTTTCAACTAAAAACACAACAAAATAAACATTTTTTTCCTCTTTTGTGCTAAAATTTTATTGAGAGTTTATCTCTACTTGCCATTTTCATTAACTATTGTTTCTTTTTTATTCCTATTCAATATCTTTTTTCTCTCTCATCACTGCACTAAAGCAGATCTTTACCTCTCTGAAGTTAAATGCAAAAGACACTGTCCAATCATTACCCAAATCAGACACACAGTAACACATGATACAATTGAGCATTGCCCTTATTTTATTTTATAATGTTCTGAAATATTTTAAAGTATTTATATCAAGATATTCCATACCTAAATACTTCATCATGGTTCTTTGTAAATACACACACACACACACACACACACACACACACACACACACACACACACACAAATCCATACATAACTAGAACAATATTATAACACTGTATAATTAGTAATAATTCCTTAAAATCTTTTTTTTGTCTATATTCAAATTTCTACAATTGATCCTAAAATATTCTCTATGATTAAGCTTTTCTTCTATAAATACATTCTCTTCTAAGATCTCAAGAACAAGACTCCCCTGATATTTCTACTATTCATCTGATAACATGTTCCTTTTGTCCTTTCAGGCCATTAAATATTAGATTCCTTATAATATACTCCCTTGGAGCTTTTCTTCTCACTGTAGTCTGTGATCTCACCCATGTCTGACTTTAATTATTACTTTATATTAGATAACACTTCAATTTTTATTCCCCAAACTCCGGTCCATTGAAATATATTTACTTTCTAAGCAATTTTTCTTTATTCACTTTTGATATTTCTCTGGCCACTGCTTAAATATAAACAATATTTCTCTTTGACCTCTGCTATGGAGTCTTCTCACTGCCATACAAGTAACTTGTTTTATGGATTTTACTTATTAATTATTTTTATATGATATTTCTAAATTGTTTTATTATTTGCACTTGGACAACATTTGCTTCTTTTGTTCACATGCATGAGAGATTGGTAGTTGAGGAAATATTTTGTAGTCAGAGCTATCTTTTTGAAAGTAAAATATTAGACCAATTCCTTACTTTAAAATTTTAAGCAGCTTTCTGTTTTTCTTATGATGAAGCCCCCAAAATCCCTAACATGAAAAAAAACAAAATTATATAACCCCTATAAGCCCTATAAGTACCTCTCCAGCCTTATGTATAAATATTTTCCTCTAAGTTTTCTTTATTCTCTTCAATAGTTCTTTTAATTCCCACAACCAGGTGTTGTTGTTTTTTTTTTTTAATTGTTGCCTCTACTTGCAATATTCACAAGTCACCACCACCTTCAATCTTCACAGATATAACATATCAGTTTAAATATACTATTCTCAAGAAAGCCTCTATAGATTTCTATTCCACCTTCTCAGGAAAGCATTATCAGTTGATAAATGTAACTATGTGATTATCCACTAGTCTTTGAAGAACACAGGGTCCAGGAAAATGTCTGATTTTATCTATGTTTTCACCCTCAACCCTAGCATAACTCTTGTGTCAGAGCTATGTAAATGCTCAGTAAAAATCCAATGAATGCATAAAAGAAGGAGAAGAGGTCAATAAATGTTTGTTTACCCATCCAAAGCCTAATATAATTTAGATTATGTAGATTTTCTACCTAGGGAAATAATATTGAATGACTATAATATAAAAAATAATAGGCTTTATTTAATAAATATGTCCTAACTTCAAAGAATACACATTTGTCAACTTGTCATGTGGTTTCTGGAAAAAGAATTTTTTAAACTAGACCACAGAGAAAACCTAAAAATATAACAAAACTTTATGTCATTTTTTGCATGAAGTAATAAAACTATATTGTATAACAAAATAAGGAGCAAATAAAAATGAAATCATTAAGAAATTTTTTAAACTAATAACCAATTTTCAACTCAAAGATAAAATCCCCAGAAGTACAGGCTATTTTGCAATTATACTAGATTCTAAAACTTAAGGAAATATAATCAAAGTAATACGCTGATGGAAAAATTAGTGCCTTTTGACTTTGTAATGAGTGCTTAATGGAACCTAAATTTTACATTTTTACCACAGTTACCATGCAAAAAATTTAGTCTTCAAGAGGTTACTACTCAGTCAAGTGCTATTTAATAATAATCAGTGAATCATAACCTAGACAATTTAAATAGAAAGGATACAAGTCGTTCAAAAACAGCTATAGCATCTAAAAATTAAAGATTAGTTGCTTTAATGTAGAGTTCAAATCAATAAATAAGAAAACTCTGTGAAGAAAGAAAACACAGAAAAAGTCAACTACAAGGTGAATAGCAAGGTGATAGGAAAACAGGGAGCTTTAGAACTGAAGAATAATGGTAATCACTTGAATCCAAATTTTTTCAAATATCCTCCTGAGAAAACATAAATTTAACAGGGAGTACATATAAAACCATACACAACTCTCATCTTCAGGATTATTAGGAAACAGAAAACATCACAAAATCCAAATTATCTATAAGTAGTGAAATAAATCCTAAATTCCAACAGAGCTCTCTCTGCCATGGTAAACCTGTAGGTGTAGAGCAGGGCAAGAGTGGTTTAAGAAAGGCCAACTGAAAGAGGAGAGGAAGATAAATGTTATTGGCAAAACACTGAAAAAGTAAATCTCCAAAAGTTCATAGCTAAGCACGAAAATTGTTGAGACAGGTCTGGGACATGTAGTACACAACACTGATGATGAGGAAGGGAGTTAAAAATAAGAGGGATTGAAGTGACAGCTTTGATGACGCAGAGCTTCAGAGGCAGATGCAGATAAAGAGAGAAGAGTGTCCCTTGAATACATGGCAGTGAAAAAAGGAAAGGTTGAAAAGGAGGGAAATTAAGAAATCTACAGAAATCAGAGAGAAATAAAATTCTCCAAAACACCTCTTCTTTCTTTTCCTACCATGTCAAGTTCATCCAGTAAGAAATGAACTTGACTACAGAAAGGGCCTTTTCTCTACCATATGTATATAAATAAAATAATTTTTAAAGGTTACTAAATGCAATAATACTTCAAGGAAGAAAAAAACAGAAAATATAAATTATAGCATTTTAACTGATAAAAATTAACCCCCTAGAATACATAGAATAACTAAAAATAAAACAGGAGCATAAGAGATATATAACACCACATTCCAAACTGAATTAGAGATCTTTAAACAATCACATGGAGATAAACAAATACACACACAAATATAATCAGACATGCAGAAACCAAGAATAGAAATGTACCAAAAAGAAAAACAGCAGGAAAAAAAGTGAAAGTTGATCAAAGTCAGAAAAAAAATTAAAGATAAAGATAAAATTATCTTAGAACAAATTAAAATTGACCAGTAATGTCAATATAAGCTATACCTTAGCAAAATTATCTAATTTAATGTCACTTATAATATCCTCAGGGACTACAGGCAAAAATTTAAATACTTATGAGGATAAGATAAATAGGTTCCTCTACTAGAGCCTGTTTTCTATTTCTCCTTGTGCTGCTAGTGTCCTGATTTAATGGGAAACAACATTCTTTGGTAACCCACAGCTGAGAAGACTCTAATGCTTGCCATGGCCAATGAAAAAACAAGAAAGTGTTCAAGACAAAGAATACAATTATATTGACTTGCAGGTGGCAAGGCAGAATGGTTATGTGGTTTAGTTTAAGACCAAGAGGCATATACCACTTAGTAAACTAATGAAAATCTACTATGAATGACAGGATTCTAATGAGACAGATTAGATTTGTATTTGAGGGGAAGTAAATCAATAAAACAGCCGAAAATAGTAGATAATGAAAAAATTAATATTTTATAATTTTGTTTCTGCAAACAATGTACATTCTTAATTAATAAATAATTTGATGCCATGTCATTATTACTACTTTATGACAGTTTTCTCCCCACCCCAATTTGTTATTTTACATAGGTAACTCATGTATGGGCATGAGCATACTGATTTTTTTATTTCTGTTTTCTACTAAATGACCAAGTGCATATTTTGAGGGACATCACACAAAAATGAGATAAGAAGGAAACCCACCCAATTCTACAAAAATGTGTCTTTCTCCCTTAGTGCCCTCATGACTCATAGAGCCTATAAGACCTTGTTCTTCCTTCTCTGTCATAGATGCAGAAGGCAGCAATTAGACCTTTATCTTTGGCAGGTGTATTCTGGCATACTCCTGACCACTGAAAGTGAAACAACTTCACTAAAGAGCCATGTCCTGAATCTTTCTGAGATTTCCTTGTCTTACCCATCCTACAGCATTCAAGTCACCTCCTGCTCATCCTTTCTGTTCAGCACAACGTTGTCAACATGATAGATAAATATGAAAGTCTATGTGATGTCCACATGGCCTGATTCTTCAGATTTTATAATAATAGGGTGCAGGAGTGTTGATATAGACCTGGAGAAAATCTCTGAATAAATAAGATTGTCTATGGCATGTGAATGTCAACTTTTGAGTTCAGTAATAGAAAAGACCTAATTCTTCTGACTTTTGCTTAGTTAACTGGAATAAAGCATGGAAATGTATAATAATTTTATGGCAATATTAACTGTTGGTCCTGGGTTTATTCTATTCAGAAAGGTAAAGTTGCTTCTTCTGGGATTCTGAGATAGAGATCGTTCCTGAAGCTGCTGTTAACTATAAAATTTATTTCAGGTTTTTACCTCTCAATTTGGTATAATTGTGGCATTTGAAGTAATTGTCAGAAAGTTGAATAGTGTCTCCAGCTATCAGTCATTTGTAGAGGAAACTGTTCCTATTCTTCACATCTAGATGCAGGGCTTCACACCTATCTTTCTCATTTCCTGGGTTCCCCACTATAATAGAGTTTTAATTTCCCTCAATATATAATTTGTTATCTCTCTACTCTAACATTAGATTAAGTGTCATATGGAGATAAACTATAATTTTAAGGGTAAAAAATTTATATTACACAAACAATATTGTTATAGTGCTGAAGAACCCAAAATATACTAATTGTAATGCGTAAGATGATGCCCACATGAAATTCCATGTACGTTTACATTAAGAAATTAACATTGCTCCTGCAGTTTCAGCACTGATACCATGACCAAATTTCCACTCACAAGTGTCCACTTGCCTCCTCCTACCATCTTCAGTTCAACATAAGAAGAGTAATTTACCTTGTTTATCTTGTTGGAAGGGATAAGGTCACGCTTATGTTCCAAAAGGACACAGGAATGAGTGATAAAATAAAAATTCACCACATTTAATGAAGCAGAACCCAGCATTCCTGCCAATGTTTTTTTTCTTTTTACACACAGACAGAAGACAGACAGACACACACTTTATTTTTACCCAATTTCCTTCTCAACTGCCACACTTACTGAACAGATTTTCTGTATTGAATATTTTGGCTGACTCACCCTCAACTCATTACTTAACACTTCCATCCTACTTCTTCACTAATTCTGTTCTCACTGAAGTCTCTAATCACCATATCACTCAATCCAAAGGACACTTCATCACTTATATACGCCAGTCGTTGACCTGTTTGTTCATGCTATTTTGTTTTATGATATCATTTTATATTTTTTTCCATAATACTCCATAATCCAAGTTTTCCCCAAATTCTCATGCTCATTTTTTTTCAGGCTTTTTTGCTAATATTTACTCACTTAACTGATTCTTAAAGATTAATTCAAGAATTTATGTTTGTATCTTAGGTCTTTTTTTCATCTCACTTTCTCTTCTCTTCCTGTTTCTTTCTACTTTTTCATTCAAGGATAGCTATTTATTTTTTACTTATGGATTTCATGATGATCTGGACACAGACAACTCAAATCAATATTTTAAACTCAGATCTCTCTGCTTAACTCTAGACCAGCATACCCAGCAGTTAAAAAATTTATAACTGGCTGCACATACTTCAAATACAGCAACATTTCTAAACTGGTGTGTCACCTTCCGAATTCCTTATAAGGTATATCATTAAATCGTACAACTGTCCTCAGTATATGTTGAAGCCCAAAACATGTGACATTTTTATTCTTATTCCCACAGCCTCATTAATATTACCTTTTAAATGTCACTCACTCCTTTTTACTGCCTAGTCTAAGCCATAATTTAAAAACTATCTTTGGATATTTTACTAGATTCTATTAACGTCTGCTTAAAATCCTACAGTAGTTATCTATTGTCTTTAAGAGAAACTCCAATATTTTTAACAGGGTTTGATAGAGTTTGTCTTTGTTCATCTATCTATAACCTTCTTCTACCACTCTCTTGTTTGTTTTTAATATTTATTTACACCCAACTGTTTCAATATCTTAGTCATTTCTGGGTCTGTACTTAACTCCATGGTTTGGGACCATCTAAAACATATGCTTGAAACCTTCTTCCTTCCTTGTATTCTCAACTTAAATGATAGAACATCTTTTCTATTTCTGGAAACTTTAAACTACTATGATATACATTCATATAATAATCTGTACTTATACCTTGGAAAGATATTTCACTAGATTATATTTCTACTGCACTAGATTGTTTAATCTTATTAGTAAAAATGACTTGAGGTAAGCAAGACACAACTACTTCTTTCTATGTTAAAACTTGAGCGTGCATGGTCTAATGGATGCTAAATGCTATATATCTTTCAATACAAGAAAAAAAAAAAATATTGACTTATCCAAGACAGAGAAAGAGCTCCAAATAAACCAATAATGACAACAAGTAGACAAACAATGATGATGCAGAAGAGGAAGTAATTATGCCTATGCAAGAGGAGATATGTGGGCTCAATAAATGTTATAGAGAACTTATAAATTGCATTAGTTTTTGAAGGATTAATAATGAATTATAGTCTAATCAAAAAAACAAGGTAAAAAGAACCAAAAACAGTAGGAAAAAAGACAAGAAAAAAGCATGCAGTTATGAAATCATATATTAGATTTTAGAAAAAAAATAATTTATATATATATACATATATATATATAAATATGTATATATATATATATATATATACATATTTATATGTATATATATCACTATATGGAAAGAATAAAAATAAAGTGACCGGTGATAAATTTAGAAACAGGTAAACATAAATCATGAAAGTCATTAAATGTCAGGTGAAGGTGTTTGTTAAGTTTTGAGCTATAATGAAAGATATAATGCTAGGCAAAAATACAAACAAAATTGCTTTTTTATAAAAAGCCACTTTTTTAACTATGTGGGTGATGAATTAGAATGACAAATATGTGAATAATGTATATTGAAGGTAAATAGAAAACACATTCATTGTTAATGTGAGATGTTAAGATTTTGAAACAAAACAGTGCTAAACTGGATGGGAAGAAAGGAACCAAATACAAATATATTTAAGAAGACTTAATTACCAAATGAATATGGGGAATAAGGGAGTTTTCTGAGTCTAGGAAGACAGAAAATTTGTTACTATATGTAAAACAAAACAAAACAAAACAAAACAAAAAACAACCAAACACAAAAAACAGTATCAATAATGAAGTTATTCAGGTCAAGAAGAGAAACTAAATGTTTGTGGATAGATGAGTTGTAAAATCAGTTCAGTATTAAATCTCTGGACCTTAGATGCATATGAGATGTCACATACACTAATGAATATACTAGTATGAACCTGGAAAGAGAATTTTGTTAGCTTTTCATTTAGCTATAATGAACAGAAAACCTTCCCTTAAACAAGTAGATTATATTTTCATTAGATTAGGCCAAGTCTTATGATCGGCAGTCCAAGGTTCATATGTATGTGTGAAGGAACTCCTCCCCCAAAGTTTCTATCTATACCTCATTATCCAAAATTATGCTACTTGGCCCTTCTCCTGCTACAAAAGACTAAGATATTGAGTAGATTAGCTTTATGCCCTCTAAAACAAATATTGGCCAAAAAATCTCACGTGACTTGGAATTGGTACTGAGTAAGCCATTAGTTTCTGCTATACAGAAGATACCTAGAAACATAAAGATACATAGAATTAAACATACTGGTAGTATGTAAAATTTTGTGATTGTGAGGTTAAAAAAATAATTGAAAGACCATGAAAATAGTATTTTGGCCAATGGATAAGGAGTACAAAAAGTAAAATGGGAGGTAATCATCAAAAAATCTAGAAAGAGAGTCATGATATAGAGATGTCAAATAGGCAATAAAGGAAAGAGTTTTATAAAAGAAATCTTAGCTTTGAAAAAATATTAGCATATAAACATTAAATTTTGTTAACTAGGAGATTAACTATGACTTTTGTCAAACAGTTTTATTTGTGTAATTTTAATGTAATAGCAGTTTTGAGTGGTTAGTACAGTCACTGTGCTGGTTTCTGAGAATAAAATAGTGAAGACACATATAGTTTCTGCCTGACCTCATCAAAATGTGTATTAAAGGGGAAAAGACAGACATATCCATTAAAATTAATGAAAACAATAAATAAATAAAACAATAATATAAGATAAAGTCAACAGATTAAATCAGCAAAGAGCTAAGATAAAAAAATCAGAGAAAGGAATATAAATTAAGTGGAGCTCTCATAAATTATCTCCCTAATGAGATGTAAAGAAATGGAACTAAGTATGTGAAATGTGGTGGAAAGGAAGAGATCCTCTTGCTAAACAGGTGGTTGATAAAAATACCCCAAGGTGAGAAGGGCATGATGTGCTAGAGAACCTAAAGAAAGTCCCCCGTGGTTGGAGCATAATGGAGACAAAGAGTGGAAAATGATAAGGTTGAAGACAGGCTTGAGCCAAATCACGCCAAACTTCTTAGGCCATGTAAAAGAGCAAATTTTATTCCAAGTGAAATATAAAAATTTTTATTGATTTTTAAGTGAAGGCAATCACATGGTATAATTTACAATAGATTATCACTTTTCTCTAAAGGAAGAAGTATTTGAAAAGGAACAAGAGTGAACAAAGGGCCAGTTAAAAGGTTGTGTAGTACTCTAAGAAAGGATGGTAGCTTGGATTAGTGTGATGGCATTGATCATGACAAAAAGATGGTAAATTTGAGATATATATTAAATAAACAAGGGACTAAGATGAAGTTAGAGTGAAAATCATAAACTATTTTCTAAGGTTAGATTCCCTGAAGGAGATCCTGATATAAAGATCTATATTTAGAAAGCTTTTCAGAAAGTCCGCTGGGGAACACATCTAAGGGTGTAAAATAAGCAGGTTTGGGCAGAGAGAGTAGTTGGCCTTTGATGCAGTTTCCACAGAGGCCTCAGCCAATTTCATGAGTGCTCTGGAGTTGTATAACACTTTGGAATTTTCCAAATGGAGACAGCGGAACTGAAACTTATATCTGATTGATTTGTTTGTTTGATACAGTTGTTTTATACAGGTTGCCCTGTGGAGAACACTTAGATCTAGGTAAAGCAACTTCCTTGAATAGAAGTCAGTTCATAGAAGGAGATGTACCTGTAGCCATCAGTAACAAATACTCTTAGAAGTTGTGGGAAAAACAGATTTAAGAGGGTCTAGAACAAGGGATTTGGATAGTACATCATGACATTCATTATACTGCTACAATCCACATCCCCCAAATATCTGTGGCTAATACAACCAATGTCCAATTTTTTTTTTTTCATAAAAAGCCCTAAGTGAATGTTCTAGGAAATGCTTCTATATGGGTCTCCTCTGAGAGTTCCTCTTCATATTGGATGCAGAGGAGTCCATGCACATGTCCTAAATCTCCATATTTGGGACTAACTCCTTTGATCACTTTCTCAGAAGCCTTATTTTCTACACTCTGGTATTTTCCTTCATTTCTATTATCTTTCTTGGCTATATCTTAAATGGATATTAGAGAATATGCACTCCTTAGTGGCTTTATAGTTTTCAGAACCCTGTTCCTGCTTGAACAGGTAGAAAGGTGGGTGACAATGATTGTTTTTAGCCTTGGAAAGTCAAAAAATGTTTGAGTTTAGGATCATGGTTTGTTTGTCAATAAAATTCCTTCAGAAAAGGAACAAGCACCTGATTTATTTCATTTCAGAGAGTTCTATGTGCTATTAATCACCCACCTGTTTCTTTGCCAGACATTTTTATCAAGCCTGCTTTACTTTGCTTTCTCAATCTCATAGCTCTCTCTCAATTTAATGGTGACTATACTATGATTATGTGGAAGAGTAGGGAGAAAGACCTTATTCTAAACCTACTTTCTTCTGAGTTGCTTTATTTCACCAAAATGCTCTTTCTGGGCCCTAGTCACTTAAATTTCTTTTAAAGCACAACATCTATTTTTTAGAATTTATCAACTGTCACCTTTTCCAACCCTGCAAGGCTCTGAATTTTTTGACCCACCTATATTTATTTACATTTTTGCTTGCAAATTGGCCAGGTTTTTTCTGAGCTCATCTTTTTCTGTTCTGATAAAACCATTAACAACCAGGCAATAAACACACTTTTAAGTTCTGTCTTCTGATCTCTATCCTACAGATGCTAGCCAGTAGGCACATGTTCCAGAAATGACAGTTATGTCACACATTTTGCTACTATCTTTTCAATCATTGGTGTCAGTCTCTTTGCCAGCCACCTTATGGCTAAGCCAATGCCATATCATTTAGCTATGCTACCTTTACTGTATTAAAGTAGATATAGTAAAGCACATTTTCTAGGGACTAACTTTTATATTAGGGTAAACACTAGCCACTATAATAAACAGCATTCAAATCTTAGTGTCTGAGTACAGTAAAAATTTATGTCATATTGAGCAATGAATATGCCCGTTCAAATAGAAATCCTCTGTGTGTGTGTGTGTGTTGGGGGGTCCGCTTCAGGCCCTAACAACTCAAGAGCATTTCTCTTCTACCAAATATTAAAAATAATATTTGAGGCATTGTAGAAGTCACATCTAGTAAAGGTATCATCTCTTTACTTATTTTCTATTAGCCAAAATTTAGTCTTAATGATCTGATATGAATATAATGGAGTGAGTGTTTGGAAAACATAGTCTTCCTGTGAATTCAGAGAAGAATGAAAAAGTTTGAACACATACTATTATTTATGCCACCAAAGGTATTTTGAAGATAGAACTGATGTGGTCTTTTTGATGGATTGTATCTGTGTTGGTATGTTTTGCAGAGTGGAAGACCTTGAGGTCAAAGAAGCATGAAATGAAATTAAAGGCATCTTATGAATTATTATCATACTGGTGGATCAATGGCTTCAAAATCTCCATGGATTAGCATTGGGAATACTTGAATGGGTCACTTGAATGAATAATAGCAGTGATAATAGAGCTGCATTTGAAATCTTAATTAAAAGTGAAAGCAAATTCTGGAAATAGGCAAGAACATTAAGAAAAAATGGTTGCTAAGTATACAGTGAGAATGACTACAGGTGACGTGTTCAAGAAGTTTAAAAGAGTAAGGAAGAAGAATATTATCATGGTAGGTAGATAGAACAAAACCTAAGGTCTTTGTTTCTCAACTTGTTTTTTATATTCAAACTTTTTCTGCAAAAGCCTCTTCAAGAGACTCACTGTATATGTAATATATATGTATATACCACACATTATATAATATTCATATATCTAAATGAATGTTGTTATAACAATGTCTATCACACAGAACACTGAACTAGAAGGTCATATCATAAAAATATATACTGAGGTACAACTAGATACATGTCAGAATAGGAATATTGAAATATAAAGCAAAATTTAAACAAAATAAGCCTCATCTGAGATCATGATTAAAGTATAAAGCTAATTGAATAAGGTACTTATGGGATGAGTCCTTTGATAATGTGAATTATTTTAATGTTGGGCAAGTGTTATATCACATTCAGTATTGTACTAGTAAATACCATGGTTTAAGCTATCAACATGACTTCACTAAAGGCAGAGTTGAGAGGCCATGGACACAATTGGTTTTTGCAGGAGCCAACTCCAGTACATCACTGGTTGTAATTACAGCTAACTATTTTAGTGCTACTTTGAATCTCTTAGTACCTTAAAATTGTTAGCTAGATATTCTGGCATTCAGGATGTTACAAATGCAAATTGTTTCAAAGCCAGTGGTCTTTCATATGCATTTTTTTAAATATAGCAAGTTTAGAAATAGAAGCACAGTAAGTAGAAAATCTTGAAGAAATAAAAATGAGTTAAGATAAATGATTAAGCCCCGTCCAGGAGAAAGAAAAGAAGTACAGACAGAGAATGACTTTGCCTTGAACACAGAGAGAGAGGTGCTTTGTCCTTTGAGACCAGAAGTGAAATAATAATAATAGGTATGAATTTATATGTATGATGGGAAATTGAGGGGTTCCATGCTTAACAGTTTTTTTTTTCTTTTTGTATCCATGAAACATAAAACAAGGTCATCTGCTATCAAAGTTGGAGTGGAATATGGCCTATTTCTCCAATTTTATCAACTGTCCCAATTGTTCTTGTTCATCACATACTAGCTTTCATTTCCTAGAATAAATTGTAACTTCTCTACTTGAAAACCCTTCAAACATTCTATTCCTTAGTCAAGAATTACTGTCCCTTCCATCTCTGTTGGACTAACTTCTGCTCAATGTTGTGGTTCCAACTTAAATATTACCTCCACAAAGAAGCATTCTGTGGCTTCCCTTCCAAATTAAATTTATCTATTATATTATCTAATATATTATAACAATTTTATAATACTTATTTATTTACTAATTTTTATTTATTTCTGCCTTTATTTTATTATTCTTTTCTACATAAGGTAAATGATGAGATCAAGCTTCAACTATTATCGTGCATATCCCTTTCTCCTCAGTGTCTGAACTTAACTAATATTTATTGAATGAATAAGTTAGTAAATAAATGAATGGATAAATAACCAAATCAATGATCAAGACTACATAGTATAATTTAGAACATTAACTGAGGGTATTAAAAAGAGGAAGCTTATGAAGAGCAAGAAACAAAATCTCATTGGTAATTCTTACAAAGAAGCATCACTATAAATAAGGTAGATGTATTAATATGTTTGACAATTCAGTACTTTTACAATACTTATTCCCATGCACTTTCAGACATTTCTGGAATTTGTGATTATAAAAAGAGAGGAAGGAAATTTAACTTTGGGTGGTAAACACACAATGCAATGATGTATTATTGTACACTTAAAATCTCTCTGATTTGATTAACCAGTGTCACCTCAATAATTTTAACAAAAAATAAATTTAAAAAAGGGAGAATTTATGGAACTTCTCAAAACCAGCTCTCAAAGATATCCATAAAATATAGACACTAGAGAGTCCATCTCAGGGCCTGTGATGGATTGGAGCCTTTTAAAATCCAGACATATTAGAATTACAAAGGAAAAATAATAAATAGAACACATATAAACAGAAATTTCATAATTTATGTCAAATATTTTTTCTTACTTTTTTAAGCTCATTAGACAATGACAAATAGCATAAAGATGCAGAAAAGGAAGGCAGTGGTGGGAAGAATGAAGAGAAAGATATGATTTGGATACTGTAACCAAAAAATTAAATGAACAGTCTATGCTCTATTCCCATTTTGTGTGTAACTATTTTTATAAATTCAAGAAAAACAATATAACTTAAAAATGATAATGATGATGATGGTGATGATGCTGATGGTGATGATGATGATAAGTTAACCCTATATAATACTCACTGTTTACTAAGCACTGTTATAAGTGCATTTAATTTTAGTAATCCATTTAAGTTTCACAATAGTATGAGTTAAGTACTACTATTAGTCTCATTTGACAGAGGAAACTGGATTACTCATTTTGTATAATTGTTAGAATTAGTTTATCTAGAGTAAAATAAATATAAAAATTCAGCCAATCTGAATTTTGAGCATTTTTTAAATGGCCAAAATGTTAGTTGATTTAAATAAAAATAAGTCAAATATAATAAAATTGAAGTGCATTCCAATTTTCTTTACACAGAATGTCATGGAGTCTTATTTTGTAAAGAGTGTAAGTGTTAAAACACCACACCTCTATGCTCTCAGAGAAAAAAGTTATTTAACCTTCCGAATCAATGCCAAAGCTTTCTGTAGTACTGGGCATTGACATATATTTCCTGTAAATTTTTATAAAATCAAAGAATCTTAGAACCTGAGATAATTCCACTTTATAAAGTTTTAACAGTTAAAGCCTTAGAATGACTTGAGTATTTATAAGAGTAAAAGAGTGTTTTCTGAAGCAAAGAAATTACTGTAAGTCATTCAAAGGTTCCCTCTTCCTCAAGCTAGCTTCTGTAATTGGATTCCGTAATTATATCTGTGGGTATCGAAGTAACTGATGGGGGCAGAGAAGAACCAATGCCACTTTTTATATTCATTTTAAAATATGTGCTCCATTTTATTATGTCACTTAAAAATAAATTTCTTAACAGAATTAAATACTAAATATGTAAACTAGGATATCTGGCAGATTATTATGTACAACAATGTAAAAAAAAACTATATAAGCACCCTTATAAAGTAAACTGTATGAACTGAAGCAGTATTTAGCACTTAACCAGTGATCATTTATGACATTTTATTTATAATTATTCTATACTTTTAACACATGCTTAAATAGAATCGAGGCTACCATTAGACAAGGCAAATACTATATTTTAAAAAAACATTAAATTCTTTTAAAAAATTCTGGATTTTTAAATTTAATATATCTTTACCTATATTACCTGCTAGCTAGTGAACAACAAACACACTAGTTATGAGACATAAGAACTAAATAGACAATTATAAGATTAAGCTGAAACATTTTTTGAATCAGATTGACTAACTTAGTGTTTTATCTACCAATATCAGAATAACAGGAGATATATTCAGATTTTTTATGGCAAAATATTGACTTTTACATCAAGGATGTAATCTAGTATAAAGGGGTAGTTTAATTCAGTAAAAAGAGTATATCCATAGAAAGAGATATTTCTTAATAAATTTAGTAAAATAATAGTTGGCATTATTTTCTAAATGGAGAGAGAGATTAAATTGACAAAAACTGATATAAAAGTCAAAGGAAATAAACCTTTAAAACTACTGCTGATACTGCTTATTTTTAATTGCAAAAAGTCAAGAGATTTGCAAGGGTCTTACAATGCAGTGTTAATTCATATGCCCAGATGCCCATTAGAACCACCTTCTTAACCTCTGATGGAATGTTTGGGGCTACCAGAATTTGAATTAGAGAATAGTGTGTTATCTAGTTGGTGATTTGAGTAGTTCTGGAAACAATTGTTCATATCATTGAGAAAATGTTGCTATGCAATGCACTTATATGTTGCTTGTTAGGAGGTAAATCAGAAAAAGAGTATATCCATAGCCTGCTCTTACTAGGTCAAGACTGGTAAAATAATAGACTGGTAAAATATCTCTATGTCCTTGTTACTCAAAACTCCGGCGAGGTCATGATTATTTACAGTGGTTTTCTTATGCCACACAATCAATTATGTGTCTTAAAGATTAAATTTTCACAGCCTATTCATAATTTATTAAATAAATTTCACTAGATTCAGAGTGTTAATAATTATAGTAGTATTACCAATTATATAAACATAGTTTTAAAAACTTTAAAATGTTAAATACTTGCTATAAATATTAAAAAGGAACAGATTGAAGACTGACTATAAAGCTGAAGAACTATATAAGAAGCCTTTTCAAAGATCATTTGATATTTATAAGTGCTTACTATACGATGTATAAGAAAATTGTGAATGTGGCACAATATTGTAAGGGCTAATATTTGCAATTTAAAATTTGCACAGAGTTGAGTCATTGACATTTAATATATTTTCAAAGGGTTTTGAAGTGAATTGAAGATCATTTCACATTTCCAAAGTAAACTGTTGTATTAAATGCGCAGTTGATTTCCTTGATCACAAACTAAATAATGAAAAATTAAATAACGCCTAACTTAACCAAAGTAATTAGAATAAGCTGAATTATTTTACATTGTGAAAAAAAACACAATCTAAAGTTAAGCCACTATATGATGATCTAAAAATATTAATTTTAAAAGATAATTAAAGAACTTTAAAATTTAAAGACGTTAACTGTTGAACAAAGAATGTCGTAGGTTGTTATCAAACATACAAAGACAATGAAATAAATGTATTTTTTTCCCTCTTTCATTATGCTCCCTGCCCACCCCCTCACTTCCACCCCTGCGCTATGGATGTTGCCCTTTTCCCTTAAGTACTAGATCTCTAAAGGCGGAGCGTCTCCTCCCACACTCGCACCGCATGCACCTGAAGTCTGGCAACCCCTGCACACTCGAAGAGTCTGGTGCACCCAGGGCCTGGCAAACATGGAGGGGCCTGGTGTATCCAGTGTATGGTCCATGGCTCCACCTGGGGCACGAACCCAGGACCTTCTACATGTAAAGCAGATGTGTTAATCACTACACTATGGAGCCACTCCCATAAATGTAATTTTTTAATAAGAGAAAAACTGAATAAATGACATTGTTTCTTTTTATAATGAGTACAAATACAATATATGTTTTGGTGGGGTTTTCTATGTTCCCACTTAAGACATTTAGCATATTAAATAATACCAAAAAGAACCAGGAGCTCCTATGGAATAAAAGCTAACATTTAATAGTTGCTCATCCTATTTGTGCATTAAATTTCAAGAACTTCCCCAAGAGATAGAATCAGAAAATAAAGTTGACATAGATTGAAATTTGATGGAGAAATTAAAATAGAAAATTCTTTCTGCATACTATAAGGAACATGAACTTGGCTCTTAACATAGAAAAGTAAAAGTATTTGAACATTAACTAGGGAATAAGCTTAGTCGAGAAAGAAACTCTAAAGCTCAATTTTCTATAAGGTTCTTGTGCTCTTGTAAAAATTTGAGAGCTATAAACTTGAATTTCTTGAGATAAAGCACTGTTAAAAAATACTTAAAATACAAGTCAATATAATTATAACCTCAGAGGTTCTGTAAAAAAAAATTTTTAAGTCCACTTTGTTCAAGATTCCAACCATTAATTTAAAAGTTATAATAGTAGTTGGCCACAATGGTTAGAAGGAAATGATACTAACTCGAGAGTACGACTTTGAGTTTAAGCTAAGCTCAAGAGGTTTGGGTAGGAATTTGTAATGTATTTAGAGAACCAGAATACCTGCAACAGAATATATAAGCCAATTTAAGATCTGCAAGAGGTTTTGTAAAAAAAAAAAAGTAACATAGACTAGAAATTTGATGGAAGAAGCTAAGAATCAAAGAATATTGTTTTTTTGATATTGTATTTCCCATATCCAGATCTTAAATATATAAAAGTTACCAAAACATAATTATGCAAAATACTTAATTAGAAATAAAATTATAACTTAAATATTCTAATTTCACATTTGTCCATAAAATATAAATAAATATGGGAATTATTATACATAGAGTTCTTTTCTCAGAATGTGTCAATTCAGATACTTGCAGGTATGCAGTTAAGAACTTCATTTGGCTTAAAACAACAGAAATTTATTCTCTCACAGTTATGGAGGCCTGAAGTCCCAAATCAAGGTGTCAGCAGGCTTTCTTGGGAGGCTCTGGGAGAAAATTCCATTCCCTGTCTTTTCTATCTTCTAGTGGCTAACATTATTCTTTGGTGTTCATTGGCTTGTAGCCATATATACTTCTGTCTTCACGTCATCTTCTACTCTGTATGTGTTATTTCCCTAAGCCTGTCTTTTATAAGGATACTTGTGATGGTTTTAGAATCCACCTGGATAATACAAGATAATTTTTCTTTTTTAAAAGTTTATTTATTTATTTATTTTATGTTGACATTGGTTAATGAAATCTAATAAGTTTCAGCTGTACACTTTAACAGTAAGGTATATAACAGTAATATATATATATTCTAAATAAAGACTGTGTCTTCACTTTCCATAGTTAGATTTATTTTTGTCACCATGTATTTAACCCCCTTGACCCTATCTACCTCCCCCCTCTCTCTACTCTCTGAGAACCACTAGTCTATTGTTCATGTCTATGAGTCTCTATTTGTTTGAAATAATATATCTGTAGAAAAACATCACCAGAACTTGCTCAAACACATGCAAAAAAAGACTGTGAATAATTGCCTGCTGTTAGATACCTATCTTGATACCTATTGTTATGCACTAAATTATGTCTCCTTCAATATTTATATACTGAAACTCTAATCGCCAGTACCTAAGAATGTGACTGTATTTGGAGATAGGTCCTTTTTAGAAGTGACAAAATTAAAATGAGATCATTAAGGTGAATCTTTTCCTAGTCTGACTGGTGTCCTTATCAGAAGACCTTTGGACACACAAAAGATACTAGGTATGCCTGCACACAGAAGAAATACCAGGTAAGAATATGACAAGAAGTAGCCATCTATAAACCAAGCAGAGAGGCCTCAGAAGAAGCAAACTCGCTGTCTTCTATGTTGAACTTTGGCCTTCCAAACTGTGAAAAATAAATTTCTGTTGTTTAGCTACCCGGTCTACAGCATTTTGTTATGGCACCTCTAGCAAACTAATACATCAATGTTCAGTTAATTCTTGTTATTCGCAGAAAGTATGTTGTATAAAATTTCTGCAAACACTAAATTAGCGAACACTTAACCATCATTAGTTTTAAAAGAAATACAGAGTTTGGTTTCTGCAAGCCTCTGGTCGCTATAATTTTCATATAATGTTCAATATATAACATTTTTATGTATGTTTCTGTTTAAATGAACTTAACAATATTATTGTTAATTCATTAACATTAAACTCATGACCCACAACACTATAACTTATGCCTGAACAAACCCTCTTTAACACATGTATTATCTCCAAAAGGCACATCACGCCATCCTGCACTTAGGAACTTTAGGCAGCACTTCAGCACCATGCTTGGGGGCCAGTTTCAACAGTGAAATCACACAAAAATATGCACATAATTATGAAAAATGTGGCACTAAATAGACCATAACAAGGACATTCACTTGTTTACAGGATGATAGCTGAAACAAGAATGCACAGATTGACCTTTTATAATCTCTTCTCTGTTATCTTTTCTAATGAAAGCCGATAGAAATAGGGGGATCTGTTCACTAAATTTTAATCCAGTCTCCCACTGATAATTGTTACTAACTTTTATTTTATCCAACTGCATCAGTGACTATTCTAAATATTTTCAAGAGATCAAAATAGTGCCAACCCTCTTTAAAAATTGAGAAATTCTTAGTCAATTATAAACACAGTTTTAACATTGAGAAAAAGAAAACATTCTTAGAAACTTGAGATTCATTAAAAATTATCTAAATAAATACATTGACAATAACATATTTAGTTTCTTTTTGTACTAGTGGAAGAAATAAAGTATAAAAATTTTTATGTCTATATCTAAAAATTAAGATGTAAATTTTTTTCCCTCTGTTTAAAGTAAAATCTACATAATGAATTTTAAAGTTTATATTTTACATTTGGTCTTGATTTCTTTTTCAAGAGTGATTAACTATGAGAAGAGTTTCAACTTGGATAATAAAAAAAAAATTGCAATAATGTTAAAAAATGTACCTCGAACACATAAGAAAGAATTAAAAATATATTCACGAATGGCATAATTATAGCAAAATGAATAAACCTGTTTTGTCAGTATACTTGCAAATATAAATCAAATTTTTGGAAAATATTTTCATAATATATTTCAAGCCTACCAATTGTCAATAACCTTTAAACAAGAAATTTATTACGAAAAGAGTCACAAACATAATAAACAGCAAAATGTTGAAAATAGGTCAAAAGTCCAAAAGCAGAGAAAAGAGTTGTTAATTCCTAATAAATTTGCAGAATGACTCAGATGGTCATTAACATAATAAATATAAGGATATTATATTTGAGTGTGATTTTTTAACTTCTTGTGGATATTGGGACTAGAGCTGGAATAAAGCAATGTAAAGAATCTCCACTTTCTAAAGTGAGCCTCAAATCAATAAAGCCAGATACCCCTCCACAATTCTCATTTTATAGTATGTATTAAACATGTCTCTTTTGAATGTCATTTCTGCCTTCTTACTGCTACAGTTAGATCAAATAATATTGATTAGTGGACTGAAAACTCAAAAGTAGCATTAACTTTTTAACATAGGGTCTTAAGTCTAATAAATACTTGTCCCATACATACTCATAATGAAAGCTAATGTAATCAGTGAATAGTGAATTATATGTTATGTAGCAATATAATATAATAACTCTAAATAATAAGATTTGGGATCATCTCCACCACTCTTATTAGTACCTGGCTTTTTCAAGCCAAGTTGATACATTTTATTGCATTGAGGACAATTAGGTTTGCTTTGGAGGGAGCATAGAGAAAAAAAAAAAAGCTAGTGTTCCTTTTTTGTTTTATATGTCTTCCAAATTAAATTTGTAAAATAAAAAAGAAAGTCTTAAGTAGTAGATTATAACAAAATATTGCATAACTACAGAAGAATGAAAATAATAGAGGATATCACAACCACTGAGGCTATAGTGTGGAGAGAAGGGTGGAGATCATAATTGAAATTACAGAAGGTGGAGAATAAGAGGTCTGTTGTTTGTCCTTTTTTGTTTTGATACATGTAGGTCAGTGGTTATAATAAAGGGAACTTCCAAGACTTGTCCTTGAGTAGAACTGGAAAGTAATAAAACTCTCACTCTACTGTGAATTAAGGTATTTTAAAGTAGAAATTTTACACCCTGAACAAACCCAATTCCATCTGATCTTGGAAGCTAAGCAGGGTGAGGCCTGGTTAGTACTTGGATGAGAGACTACCTAGGAAGATCAGGTGCTGTAGATATATAAAATAAAAAATAAAAAATAATGGATTGTAAGCGGACAAGGTCCTTCTAATCTGTGAGGTCAACCAAAGGTTGCCTAGCCTAAAATAAACAAATAAATAAATAGATAGATAAATAAATAAATAAATAAATAAATAAATAAATAAATAAAGTAAGTAAGCAATTTCATAGACTTCTTATTATATTCTCCACTGATGATTAATCACAGCAAGGCACAGTTACTTGGTGATGGGGGACAAGGCTGCATTAATGTGGTTTGAGATTATGCCCTATTGGATGAATTAGCTTAACTCAGGAATGATCCTTGGAGCATTTAAAGGAATCATTCATTCTATATGTTTGTTTCTAGACATCTAAAAAAAAAAGTGCTATTTTTACTCATTATTTAATTTAAATAACTCTGCTAATTGTAGAGCAGTATTAATATAAAAATTTAGAAATTATTATGAAACAAACAGAAAAAAGTGAGCCCAATTTTAAGGTCTGTATATACAACTATTTATTGCTGCCACCTAGGGGGCTGACCAAGTAATAGACCAAAAAAAAGGGAGGGAAAAGGATGAAGTCCACAGACAGTCCCCTCCCTCACAGTGCAGCACAAGGCCCCTTTGGAATTATAGTTATGGGGTAAAAGACTTATCAATAAAATGGGTTTCAGAATGCCCGAATGTCACTTGGAAATAGGAATGGAGTCTGGTAAGGGCAGTTAAGCAGGTTATTCAAGGTCCACTCTTGCCAAATGAGGATAAATATGTAGATTTCTGCTGTCAATTATTTATAAAAATGATTAATTCACTTCACCTTTAATTTTGTTATTTCAGATGTCTGTTGACTATTTTCTTCAAATATTTATCCTAACTATTGCTTAAACATGATTAAAAAGATAATTTATGTAATAGAAACAAACTTTATTTTGCCTAGTTTTCAAATAACTTCCCTCCATTTATATCGTCCCCCTCTGGTAAGAATTACCAAGAGATTACCAGGTAGAACATTTACATTTCAAAGGCACTGGGGCAAAATGCAACTTCTTTCAAGAAGAATTTTTGTTTCTCAAATCTAAAATTTTACAATACCTACAAGCCTTTTGAGATGAATAGGGGAGGCCTAGAGATTTGTAAAAAGGATGGGTGGGCTTTTTATGTGAAGACTCACTTTGTAAGACCAGTTGTACAAGTTGTCCTCAATTTGTAGGACAATTTTTTTAATTGATTTCTCAAAGAAATGGATTGCAACCTGAATGAGTAAAGGTACTGCCCACCCATCCAACTACATTATCTTCAGTTTGTTACTTTATATCAGAAAGAAGATCTTTAACTAAGATAAAAATCAAAAGATTCCTGTGTTCCAGATTTAGAGCTGTGTGTTTCTGGAATGATTTTTCTTTCCCTCTAGGTACATGGTTTCATTTAATTTAGAAGAGAAGTCCAAAAATAAAAATTATTAACAGGCTCTGAATATTAGCTTCCAATTTAGCCAGCCTCTAAATACAAAGCTATTTAAACAACAACAAAAAAATTCTTTCAGTATCTTATCAGGTTTTAGCAAAGAAAAATGGTAAATATTCCTGGTAGTTCTGAACCACCTGGACACAAGAGACATCTTCAAAGATGGTGCAAAAGATACTACCCTCCCAAGTTCCAGAGCCTCTCCCAAAGATAACCAGAAGAAAGAAAGACTCAGATGCCTGAAAAGCAGGCAGCAGTCAGTAGGACCTGAGCTGCAAAAGCAGTACAAAGTTGAATTATGTTTGGACATATTTTTGAAGCTCCCAATGTGATAATTGCCGAGCCCAGTTCTTAGTACACAAGAAAAAACAAACAAGAAGGCAATAGTTGTCTCTGGGACACCAATCAACTATAAAGAACAGATCTGAATTTCCCATATGCCCCAGTGGCTTTGTGAGTCTTACAGCTGCCACTAGTTGTGGACTTTAAAATTCTTTTTTTTTTTTTTGAGTCCCTAATGGCTGCCACCCATTGCAGACCCCCAGCATAACTATCTAGGAATCTTTCTGGGACCCTAGAACCTTTCTGGAAACTTTAACAAATCCCAGAACTCTTCTGGTAATTTTAATTAACCCCAAAACCATTCTGAAAACTATCTGTCTACCTATTTACCTATGTATCATCTATCTTTAAGTATATTTTGGTTGAAGAGCTACATGCAAAGAAGCAGAGCTCAAATCCTAGAGTGACTTACCCACAGACCTTGGTAAAGATGAATGGAAGAGCAAAATCAAAGGGCTCATTTGATACATCACCTGTGCATCTTGCTCATTAGACCATTATCAGGAGGCTTCGAACCCTATGTTTTTGTGGCCAAAAACTGTTTAAAAATTATTGAAGAGTGCAATTTAGGTGATATAATCAAATTTTATTAACACTTCAGGAAGTAGTTTTCTTTCAAGGAACCATAAAATGGGGTAAAAGACAAAGGACTTTTATAGGACAAAGAGTAAAGAATAAAGACTAGCCTCATAGAACATATCTGATTGGCTGGAGCTACATAATCAATATTGTTTTCAATCTTGTTTGGGGTGAGAAGACCCAGAGTTGGCTTGGCATTGGGGATTGGCTGACCAGATAGCCAGTATTTCTGGTCAAGAGGAATATTTACAGGGACAGGAACGTTATCTAACTTTTGGTTTGCTGATGTGGCACCTGAAGCAGGAGTAACTTTATCTGGGTTCTAGAAATTTACTTCAATACCACTTATCATATTGGTCAATGTCATAAAAAATAAGAATGCTAAATTCAGTTGTGGTTCCTTGTTTAGATACTTATAAAATATGCTTCTAATAAACAAAATACAAAAAGAAGTATCTCTTGTAACAGAAATATGTCCAGCCAAAATAAAGGTTTTTATTAACATGACATAGATGTAAATTTACCTGGCAGCTGTATAATCTTAATCACACACAGGAGACAGCTTTAGATTATTTCTTAAGCTTTTAAAATTTGGAAAACTTTTAAATTTCCAACGTTATTTTCACAAATATTTCTCACAAATAAGATTTTGGAAATTGTTGAATAACACTATGTTTGGGATTACATGGATTTAAATATTAGTAATATGGTACTACATGTTGCCAGTTATTACTACTATAATGAGTCCTGTTGATTTGGATGACAGTATTATATAAAAGTTTCAAAGCCTAATATACCTGTTTGCCTAAATAGAAGACCACTCATCTTCAAAATCTATAACATAAATGCTACTAATTGCCAGATAGGGTATGCCGGTATACTCTGCATTTGTATGATCAACAGACTAATTGACATTTTTTCTTTGAATCCTCACACTGAAATATTGACAGTAAACTCAACAGGTTCCCAAATTAAGTCTTGATTTCTCTCCTTGGCTATCTCTTTAAATCCTACTTCATTTCAGTAAATAGTAGCACTATTCACTCTGCTGCTTAATCAGGAACCTAAGGAGTATTCAGGCTTTTCCTCTCTTTTTACTTGCCACATTAACCAGTAAGTCAGACTTTTTTTACATCCTCACTATATCTCAAAATTATCAAGTTCACTACACTTCATTACTAGCATCCTGGTTATACTCATTGTTATTTCTTTCCTGGACTATGGTGATGGCTTTATAATTTATTTCACACATCTGTTCTTGGCCCTAGTCTAATTAGTCTCCATATATATTAAAAGGAGTACTTTTTTCCCAAAGATTATTCACCATGCCGTGTATACGCAAGCTTGTGATTCATATCATTCTCCTTTTCTGTTGGTTCCTCATCATTTAGCTCTCAACTCAAGTGTCACCTCTTCTGAGATGCCTTCTTGATCTCTCTCAGTGGGTCATATCTCTCCATTAGCTCTTTTAGCACCAATCATCAATCTTTCAGAGAAATGCTAAAATTACCATTTTATATTGACTGCATGATTACTTAATTGATATTTATTTTTCCCATTAGATCAAGCTCACAAGAGCAAACCATGTCAATTTTACATATTTTATCTCAGTTCTAGGAGCATCTAGGTCTCAATGAATGTTCTAAAAATGTGTTAAATTAATAAGTATACACTAAGTTCTCACTTAATGTAGTTGATAGGTTCTTGGAAACTGTGACTTTAAGCAAAATTACATTCAAGGAAAAGAATTTTAACTAGACTAATTGATATAAACAGGAGTTAAATTCTTAGGGCATGTTTCTAGTCACAAAAACATTACCAAATTTCTAAATAAAGACTCAAAACACTTCTAATGTTAAACATTGAAGTAAATATGAGCTATGCATACATTTAAGAGACATTAATAAAACAAGCAAAATTATTCCTTTCCAAACAACTTATTCTAGTTCCGGGTCATGGGAGCTCGAGCCTCTGCCAGCAGCTCAGGGAACAAGGAGGAACCTACCCTTGACAGGATACCTTTCCTTGTTATTGAAGGATCTGTTGTATATCACTTATACAAGGCTCCAAAGATTAGGCAATTATCTAACCTTTGTATATGTCTCCTTTTTATCTGTCCACTCTACACTATTAACACTGAGCTTCTTTCATTTGCTAGAATGTTTTTCCCATCCCAGAGTATTCTAAAGCCTGTACTTCTACCTGGAATGTTCTTCCTATGATATGTGGCTTCTTCTCATCCTTCAATGATAGCTTAACTATCACTTTCTCACTGTTTCACCACCTGAGTTGGTTCCACTTCCTTGTTATTCTAAGTTATTGATATATATTTTCTTCACCTAGATTATTACAATTATAATCATATTGACATGTTACTCATGTCTTATTGCCTCCTCCCCTTAAATAAGTTCTCTATGGAAACTAAAAAAAGTTTTATTCACTGACATATACTCAGAATCTAAAATAATCCTTGGCGCATAAGAATTTAATAAATATTCTAATACATAATAAATTATGATCACATGAGGACACTGTAGTCAGCTTCAAGATTTTTCTCAGTAAATAAGTTAAGATCTATATTATCTCATATTTGAATAGGTAGATCTAGTCAATAGATCACAGTTAACATGTTTTAATATACAATTATTTAGTATTTAGTATAAATAATTTTAAAACAGGTTACTGCAAATAATTCAGCCATGTGAAAAAGAGTACACCCATAGAACATCCAAATTAAACTAGGTAATTTGTGGTGAACTTCAACATAAGTTGGAATTGTGGGGAGAGTGCAAGTTTGTTTAACTGAATATGGTATGTTGCTATATAGGGCTTTTTAGCTATAAACCAGTTCTTTATTTTGAGAAATGGCATTTGTCCACAACAGTTTATCTGAGGCCTTTCCTTCTGGCACAATTTATATGATGTTATCTGCTATTCCTTAAATTTATTTGAAATCGGTAGAATATTCCTTTTCAGAGCATGTGCTGGAAATTGAGATATACTTGGGTTCTAATCTCATTTATGTAACAATAATAGTTGTGTAAATTTGGACAATTTGTTCAACATTTTAGTTTAAAATGAAGAAAAATATTTAACTCTTCTGAAAATTAGTTAACATTACTTATAGGATTTTTATCATCACATCCATTTTATAGCCATAAGCTAGTGTCACCTGCATATAGAACTGATATTTTGCTTATGTATGATAAGATCCAGGTGGAAAAGTACTAGACAGTGGATCAGCTGAGCAGGTTCCTGGAATGTTAATCTACAAATGGAACTAGAATTTCTCTAGAATTCTAAATATTACTGAAAATGTAGAAAATTGAATTTATCGGAACACATCTCAGGTTCGCTTTCAATGTGCCAGGCAAGGTTACAAGCTTTTCTCCTATATTCTGTTGCTTAAATTCTTCTGCACAATGAATACAAATGGGACACATGCTTTGCTTAGTCATCTGAGGCATACTGAAGAGCCTTCTAAATAAACTGTTCAGCAAAGTGCAAAGTTTTATTGGAGTCAAGTGAGATATACAAGTTTAGGGAAAAAGGTGAATTTCTAGGACCAACATACTAAGAGAGTATTGATATCAGTGGTCCTACTCTGATCTCTTCTGTGTTGCTTAGTCTCTTTCCAATGAAAAAAGAGCACACACAAAGAATACCCAAATGTTGGATGAATATTTAAATAATTATGTTTAATGGGGGTACCATTATTTCTAACACACTTTCATTAGTTGGTACACTTTCAAATGCAAGCATCTGACTAACTAGTAAAATTCTGTTAGCAAATTATTGAAAGCTAACCTTTAAAAAGAAATTTAATGGATTATATCTTTTTTTAAAACAACTGAAAATTATTAGAGAATTTATCAAATAAACATGTATACCAACCTTGACTTTTAGAATAATAATAAAATGTAGGTCATTCATAAATACCAATAGTGGATTTTGGAATTGAGTTTATTAAACTTAATTTGCAAATGATGCCTATCCATGGAGAATTAAAAGTCAGAAACACTCTCATTTTAGAGTTATCTGCCTAGGTTTGAACAATTAAACAATTATCTGAGTAGTGGCTAATCCGCTCTTTATATAAAATACTGGCCTACAAATCTCTAATTAACAATGTAGTCAAAAAGACAATAACAGTAGAGAGAACATATATTAAGAATACAGATTTGATTTGGGAAAATCAAAAAAATTGTGTAATAATCTTATCCTAAAGTAAGAAAATCTAAAAAGGTTTTTTTATCTGTAGAATAGTTTTTTAAAATGATTGCTGGATATATTAAATCTTATCAAAATTTAAAAAATTATTAAACAGATAATTTTTTCAAAGTGAAACATTTATCTATGATTAATAATATTCTTTTATTTTAAATACTACTAAATTTAAAACTATTTATATTTATTTTAATGTGATAGTGGGAAATTAGGTTGATATAACTTTATATAATGCCCTATTAGAAGAAAAAATTGGGCTTTCTAAATTTAAAATGTATAATATCTCATAAATAAATAATGAGGAAAGAATGTTTTACTGCTTCAGACATAAAGCTTAGCAGTAAATTAAATAATAATACAATAATAATAATGCTATCAACATTTGTGTCCACCTGTACATTAGCCCCTCCCTCACTAACTCCTTTTGGGGCCCTCTGATCTCTCTATCCTGCATCTTCAAGCTGAGAAGACTCCCCTTACCCACCTTGTTCCCAGTCTCCCATCGGCTGAGACACTAGCTTCTTGGAGGAAGCCCTGGGCTGCACCACCCACATTGGGCTGTGTTATCATTGTCTGTTCACAGTAGTCTCTTATCTGCAGTTTCTATTACTTATGGTCAACTGCAGTCCAAAATATTAAATAGAAAATTCCAGAAATAAGCAATTCATGTTTTAAATTGCACGCCATTCTTATTAGCTTGATGAAATCTCTAGAGTTCAACTCCATCCTGGCCTGGACATGACTCTTTGTCCAGCATGCCCACTCTGTAGATGATTCCACTCCATTAGTCACTGAGTAGTTGCTTCTAAGAGGTCGATTTTCACAGTAACACAGTGCTGGTGTTCATGATCCTTATTTTACATAATAATGATCTCAAAGCTGGCCATTTGGATATGCCAAAGAGAAGCTTCCTTTAAATAAAAAGGTGAAAATTCTTGCCTCAATAAGGCATTTTGTCATCTTAAAAGAAAGGGTGTATACAAGACAATAAGATATTTTAATCATAGGATATTGTTAAAATTGTTCTATTTTATTATTAGTTATTGTTGTTAACCTCTTATTGTGCTTAATATATAAACTTTATCATAGATATATATGTGTATTAAAAACAGTATATATAGAATTCAGTACTATCTGTGGTTTCAGGCATCCCATGGATGTCTGAGAATGTATTCTTGGTGAATAAGGGGGACTACTCTACTCTGAAATGAGAGATTATTATTATTTCTTTTGGATTAGGGGGATGGATTGTGTCCAATCCCCTCCCACGTACCCCTGACCCTTTTCAACTGACACCTGGGTATGACCCAGCCTGGCATTGATGTGCTTTTTGTTCAGCTGTAATAGACACCTTAATCTCATAATCACTTTTTGATACCTTCATACTCTTGTCACCAGCAAAAAAAAGAAAAAAAAACCCCACAAGATTTAGAAATAAATTAAATAATAATATAATAATTATAATGATATCAACATTTGTGAATTTCTTCTATGTTAGTCATTGTAAAAAGAGTTTTTCTTCTACTCTACGTGTAAGTGAATCTGCACAAAAACAGAGAAAGATATTTCTCATTGGTAAATTAGGAAGCTGAATGTTGTATAGTTTGAATAACTTAACAACAGAAATATAGCTAGTATGTGACTGAGATAAATTATTAACCATTGTTTTGCCTAAGGCTTATCTCTACATCAGTTTGCTATACCATAATAAAAATGTATTATGTAGAGAGCATTCATTAAAATATTATAAAATGACAGATTCTTATATAATATATTGTTATCTATAGATATAATGTATAGTAAATAAATTTGTATATAGTAATGCATTGTATCAAAGAAATTCTCTATAATATATGTATATATTATAGTATTATAGTATATAGCACTATAGTATTGCTAGTTTTTGTTTTCCTGGTTCACATTATAAAGAGCAAGAAGACATTCCATAAACTCAGAAAATACTTTTTAAAAATGTCTTCTTGACTAAATTTGTAAAATATTTTTTAGCAAATACAGTAAAACATTATTAAACCATTTTTGATTATTGTTACAAGGCTGTCTTAGCACATAAGTTTTAAAATAAAAATAGTCACCAAAGTCTTGCTACACATACTTTCAGACCATTTGTTTATTTTTTGCTAGTTCTTGTTTGTTTTAATTTACAAGTAACCATCTAAGCAAACTAAAGCAGGTTTGTAAGATATGCATTGTAAATTAAAGTCATCATTTGAATCTCCAAATATTTAGATCAAGGAAATATTTGTTCTTGACATATGCAGATAGAACAAAATTGTCCTCTTCTCATTCTAAGCCCTGCTTTGCAAATGAGGAATGTATGCTTTAAACTGCATACAATTTTGACCTCAAAATTACAAACTGTTAACTTTAAGAGCTATAAATATAATCTCTTTATAAAACTCTTAAATAATCTCTTTAAAATACTCAGAATTTCTGGACATTATCCAGAAAACCAATTAAAAATGTAACGAGGGGTTTGAGAGATAAAGTTGTGCTGCTAAAATTTTTGTCTTAAGAAAGGGAGGTATTAGCTACAGTGTACAAACTTATATATCCTTAGCATGATTACTTCAGAAAGCCTTTCTCTTAAATACGCAGTAAAGGAAATGCTTTATTTTCATTATATAGTTCATTTGTATTGATTCATCACTGCATTACCATTGATACATCATTTTGGATACATAGAATTATAGAAATTAGAATTACAAAAGGCCAATCAGCCCATCTTGCTCACCTCATCAGTGAAGGATTATTCAGTGTGACTTATTCGTTAGTGCTTAGTCAAATTTTAAATGAGTTAAGCAATAGTGCTTTTGGGAAATGACTTCAATGGTAAGAAAGCTTGGGGCATGCAGTTTTCATCATTATCACTACAAAATTAGTGTTTAATCATATCTTAGCCATTGAGATTTCAAAAATATGAGTCATTGTCCCCCAGTATTTGAACTTTCCCATAAAGAATGAGGCAATACTGTAGCATATTTAGTACTAAATACTTCTGACAAAGTAAGAAATATTATCCGAGTGACCAAAGCTATGTACATTTTAAAATTGCATTAATTTACTCCTAGGAAAAAGTGGTTTAATTTTTAAAATATAGAATATATTATCAAGAAATCTATTGTGTGGGAACTTAAATTCCCTTAATTGTGTTATGACTTTTCAAAAGTCTGACCTGCACTGATCTTTCCATGACATTTTCTTCATCCTCAGTTAACTAAAATAATTCTTACAACTTCATCATTTCACTTATTTATTCTGACAATTCTTTGTTTCTATCTTTGGATATAAAAAAAATGGCCACAGAATCTTCAAAATATATCAGAGCAAGCACTATAGGTTAATTTTCTACAAATGACATATTCAAGAACATTTTCTTCACTAAGACGAAAGTTGAATATATCCCCTGAACCCTCATCAGACTCTAAGTCAGTCTATGTTGATGAATATTTTGTTACAACGATTGTGTCTGTTTCCTAGATTTAGCATTGAGTCTGAAATGGGGAAAATGAGAATTGCTCTCAAATCCAGCTGCAATCAATCATCTTGGAATATACTCTGGTCCCTATGAGTGACACAACATAATAATTAAAATCCTCTTCTGTCAGAAATTGAATAGATTCAGAAACAATTTTGATAGAAATAGACTTCTTAACTTTTAATTTTCAATTGTTCCTAATGAATTTCCATAAGCACGATTTCACTCATTTAATTCTTTATTCTTTCTTGCAGAAGTGAAACTCTTTAAGGATGAGAAATTATTATTTTTTTCCATTTTTATTTCCCTCTGCTCACACATTTTATTATATTTATATAGCATACTAAAGGTTTTGATGGAATCATGTGTTTGGCGACTCTCAGCATCTTTCTATTACTCATATGCATCCACCTATTGGTAATCCACCTAAAGTAATCTTAATGTAGTTTAAAAATTAATTAGAATGTGTTCATTTCAAAGTAAATTAATTTTCACAAACTTATTTTATTTAGTATCATCATTCTCATAGTCACTCTGTCTTAAAATTTAAAAATTATCTCTCTCACTAACCCATTTCTTTCTTACAATCAGGTGCCTCAATATTTTTATCCTTTATTCAGTGATTCTCTCTCAAAATTATTCAGGTCAGTAACATCTTTCCTTACCATGTAATCTGATTTTTCCTTATATTTTTTTTTCACTAAAGATACCTTAAAGAAATTTAAGAAAAAACATTTCTTACTTTGGTTCAAAATAAGTTCTCTTTCACATCTAAAATACCCATAAATCCATTAAATAATTAACTTAGCAGTAACCACATTATAGTGTCTGGTCACTGTCTCCTTTCAAATTTCTAAGCTTAGGTATTCCAGAGAACTTAATATTTTGATGAACTTTAGATAAAAATAGATTTTTGTAAAACACAAAAAATTCATGTGAGCCGGAGTGGATGAGAAGTTTTAACAGAGAGTTCTGAATGCATCTTTTACCCCCACAGAGTGATCAAAAAGGCCCTGAGAAAAATGAAGCAGAGGAAAATGTTCTCCAAGAGAAAATAACTGAAAAACAGCTGCAAAGAAAAATGTTGTTTAATTGACACATGTGCCTCAGGATGCTCATTAGTATTCTTTAAATATTTCATTAAACTTGACTGGGCAGTTAGTAAATGTGAAGGACTATGGTAAATATAGAGAACCATTTCCTTCTTTAATATTGAATGGAGTAGATAACATTTTTTCTGAGATAGCCAAGAGTTTTTATGTAATAAATATTTTCTTCAAGTTGTTTACATATTTAAAGAACTAAACAATAACCACTAAGAATTGTATTCCAAGAGTTTGATAACAAGATATCTCACAAAGTAGATTGAGATTCAGTCAGAGTGATTTATGTAGACACTATATCATTAATGGTAGAAAGAGCACTAGACTAACTATTGACAGAAATTCATGTCCTGAGTGTCTCGTCTGAAAGGTCCTAATAATACATGATACTGTGGTGGGAGTAAATGAGTTTAGCTATATAGTAAATAATCACTTGCATTAGTAAAACTTGTATATATAATAAAGAATACCTTGTTTACCTTGTTAAAATGTTTAGAGTTACACAAAAGGTAGAGAACCTTGATTTATTTATTTTAATTTTAAAAGTATGTTATTGTTTAGAGCAGTGATTCCACCAGGAAGAGTTTTATCCCCCAGAGAACATTTAGCAAAGTCTAGAAACAATTTTGGTCTTCAGAAATTGGTATACGGAGAAGATACTGGTATGTAGTGGGTAGAAGACAAGAATTTTGTGAAATATCTTATAACACACGGGACAGCCCCTTCCCCCAACATGGAATTACCTAGTCCCAGTGGCTGAAAAAGGTTGGTTGAGAGCATTTGGGAAGTGATTCATGAGTGATATATATATATATATATATATATATATATATATATATATATATATATATATATATATAAACTATATTAACCATAAAGAGTGGATATGAATTGAACAGAGAGAAAGTATTCTTAGATGTGGAGAATGAACAAGTGATAATGTGGTTTCTGAAATGAACCTGTTTCTAAAAAATGAATTGTGGAGAAAATAATAAATAAGATGAAGTAGATTTGTTGATGCACATGTGAGAGGGTCTGTAATATTAGACTGTGATTGAGAGAATGACTATGTAGTTGATGTGGAGAAATTTAAGACTAGTAAAATTTTGGGAAAATTTTATGTATAAAGACAAACAGATATTGAGGCAAAGAAAACAAACAAATGAAAAACTAGAAACAAGGAAAACCATTAGAAGACTATAATAATAGGTTTTTGTAATATTTGTGTTAAGGAAGACCTGGCAATGAAACTGAATAAAAAAGATAGTTTAAAAAAAAAAATTCCAAAGGATTAAAAGAAGGATAGGGTAAGGCCCAGAGGAAAAAAAAAAATATTTGTTACTAGTTTACCTAAGAAATAAATATTCACTGCTTTATGCAATAGAACAGTATAATCTCTATTGATTGCTAGACAAATTCCATATATTAGGATGATTTTGCTGAGAAACTGATACTCTACTTTTCAGAGCTTACCATTTTAATAAGATAAATAATGCATAATAGTTAGACTATAATATTTAAGATACTATGAGAGCTCAGAGGAGTGAGTACACCCCATTTTCATTTATGTATGGTTAAAGAAGTTTTGTGAGAGAAAACAAAAATAAAATTAAATCTTGAATTAGCAAGAAGTTATCACCTCTGAGATCTCCTATAATTAACCATCTCCAAGTCTTTATATTGCTTCCCCAGGGATAAAACAATTTTGAATGTTCTCTGCTATTGTAGGCTGCAGAATATTTAGGATAGGTACATTAATCTTTTTGTCCCTTGGCTCCTCAAACAGGTATACTATTCTTGCCTTACCTCCCAGGACCCAGAAAAAAAAAAAACCAAACAAACAAACTGGAGAATAAGTACTCATATTCTCATATTATTCTGAAAACAATATTCCCTTGCCCAGCCATAAAAATCCTGCAGCCCTGCCCCCATACTGCCTTCCTAAAACCATCTTGTTCTCTCTACATCCTATCCATCTCATCCACAGCTTGAAGGATTTCAAGGAGTGACAGTGAAAAAAAAAATGATGTGAGAAGCAAGAAGAAAACAATTCTGTCACATAATACTTTCAAATCTTCCTGTCTTTATCTCTTATAAGTTTTTGAAACGAAAGGCCAAAATAAGGAGTATTATTTCTCACTCTGCAACAGAGTCTTTACACCTCTTAAGACAAAAAGAGACAGTCTTTTTTTGGGAGGTGCCAGCAGGCATACTGTCTGATAATATTTCACAAATTATCTCATCTAGAAACCTATATCATCAATTTGAATGAGAACTGGCGTTACTGACTTGTTTTAGGAATCCTCTCATACAAGCCAGGGGAAAGGATATTTAAAGTGTTAAATGCTTTGCTATTCCTTAGCAGGTTCTGTCAATGAGAGCCATTTAGTATGAGTTCAAATAGTCTTTCTCAGTTTCTTTATATTACCATTTCTGTCAATCTCCTTGCCATTCTTTCAATCAGCTAAGCTAGGAATATATCAGTCTTTCACAATTTTATTTTCTCATTCTATTGTGCAATTTTCATGTTCTTCTGGTACTTTCCTTATAATGTATCTTTGCTTGTTATAATCCCTTTTTTTTTTAAAAAAAAATCTCTTCTCAAGATAGTATTTTATACAACGGAATGTGTGTATGTCTTAAGTGCATTTTATTTTTTGGTCTCTCCTCCAATCCAACCTGTAAAATATCACCCATCCAACAGAGTAAATGTAACTTTAATGTTACTATGCCTAAAAGTCAAAATGTTTAAAACAGTTGTTATACCATGCAGTGTGGATTTCATTTTCATTTTCTTTATTTTTTCTCATTGTATAAGTGCCAACTGAACTCAAACTATTTATATTCAATATAAATAGTGAAGTTAGGTAGAAAAATGTATAAAAATTTGCTATAAGACTATTCATAAAAAAAGAAATATATTTCAAGTTTTTCTTTAAGTTTTCTCATTATTCCCATTAATATTTTACTTTTTTTGAATTATCCAGAATTTTTTTGATTCTAGAATATTAATAAACCTCTAGATTTCACAATTATCAATTCCTTTTCATTAAAAAATTGGATATTTATTGCCATAAAGCTACACAAAACTTTTAAAGATTTATGTAAAATAGAATTACAAAATGATAAGCTTGCTAGAACAACTCAAAATATAGTCATATCCTGAGCAATGTAAATTATCAATCACCTGTTAATTTGAATATCTAATGAGAAAATATTTCTCCCTTACATCCACCCAAAGACCAATAGGAAAAAACTCTTTGGCAAATACCACCCTATTTTAACTCACTGTATCAATTTCCTAGGTTTGCCACAAAATTAATGTATCTTGTAAAAATAAAAATTTTATTTTTGTTCTGGAGGCCAGAATGTTTGAAATTAAGGTATTGGCAGAGCCAGTGTTTCTAAGGAAGAATACTTGCCTCTTCCAGCTTCAGGCAGTTCCTGACATTCCCGACTCATGGTGACATGACTCCAACCTTGGCATCCACCCTCCCATGGCCTTCTCTCCAATTACTGTCAAATATTCCTATTTTTTTCTTGTAGAAGTATACCAGCCACTGGATTTTGAGATTTGACCTAAATTTAGCAAGATCTCATCCTGAGGTCCTTAACTTAATTACACCTATAAAGACCCTATTTCTGAGTAAGTTCAGATACACAGGTAGGGGGTTTAGATGTAGACATATATTTCTGAGGCAAACAATTAGCTCAGTACACCCATGGAGGACTAAATTTGAACTAAAGGCTTTACTTTACTACTATCATCCTCAGGTGGGAATATCCACAAGGAATATCATTGATCTCTTTTTACTATCTATTTAACTATATAATAGTTTTTACTATTATATAAAGCCAATTACAAGATAGTTCTAAGTGCACATTAGTTGTGATTAGTCTTATTAATGTTAATACTTTCTGTTTTATGATGGTTCCAATTTTCTATGTCATATATAGTATATAAGTGAATATAATTATATGTGTTTTATCTATAAAATAGTTTATTTTTGTAAGAGTGAGAGCAATTAAATGAATGCAATTTTAAAAAATTTCTTTGGCCAAAAAGCTCTAATGAACCTTTATTTAAATAAATTTGCTACCTTAGAAAAATATTTGTAATTCCTTCAGAAATTCTTGTTATGTTTAGGAGAATTTTTCATATCACTATCACTGCCAGGGATAATAGATGCCAGATACTCACTTTCCCAGCCTCCCTTGAAGTGAGATGGTAGGCAAGTAGCTTTATGCTTCACCAATGAGATCCCTCCAACACAGTCTTTAAGTTATAAACCAGGAATGAAGAGGCAGGTACTTAGCTATGGAGGTGGAGACATTTAGTTTTCAGAGCAACAGTGGGAGTGATTATAGCAGCAGAATTCCATGCCCAAATGAGCAGTAATAGAAACACAAACTGTAGTGAATCTCACTGTGGTGACATCAGTATGAGATATGCAGCCCTGCAGTGTTTTCTGGGGTATTATTCCTTGTGATACAGTCTTCAAGTCTGGTTATAGGCCTTCCAAAAGATTAGGTGGGCTACCTGTAATTGTTTATTAGATTCTTTTTTTGTGTGTTGCTAGAACAAAGAATAATGATGGACTCATCAATTTAGCTGACTTAGTTCACTGACAAAAACAAATAATCCAGTGTATCAATAGGAATTAAAAAATGAACTAGAATGCACGGAGAATGGAGAGGGATAAAAATGTAATAGCTTCTTGCAACACAAAGAGGTGAGTAAATCCCTAATTTTTAATCAAAAACTTCATTTATATAAAATACATTTTTATAATATGTAATTTGTTCTTCTTCTTCCTGACATCTAAAACTTGTCTTAATATAAAAGGAATATCTTTATTTTTATAGCTTGTCAATTTGCATGGAGAATAATAAATAAAAAGTAATAAATAAAGCAAAATAGAATGTTTTGAATAGAACTGATGTCATCACTGTTGTTACTTCTTTAACTCTTATAAACTGTAAAATTTCCTACAGGTCTCTCCCATCCTTCATAAATATTCTATTTTTTAAACATCTTTTTCCTAATAATATAAAAATCCAATATAAAGAATTTAAAATTTTATTTAATTTCACTATATATATTCTTTTATATTTATTCCAATATTGTAACAAAAATTAAGGATCTCATATCGTGTAACATATATTAATAAACTGTGGAGAAGCAAACCAAAGAAACTAATTACAATTCTACAAAACTTTTTAAAATTAGTTGTAAGAGTATGTTCTGAGTTCCAAACTATCAAGTTATATGTGAAGTTTGGTAATATAACTGGAAACTAAAACTCAAACATACTTGAAAACTGAATTTATTAATTAAACATCTTTTGTATAAGAATGTGAAGCAGAAATGATGACACAGTGTCATTGCCAAAGGTGAGAAATACATTTTACATAGTTGAAAGGGTGAATATTTAAGAATAGACTTTCAGATTGAAAATATAGCTTTTATGTTTGTAATTTTTGAAAAACTATGCAAATTATTTTCACAGGAACTTTGGAAGTGAAATAAAAAATGGCAATTCTTTTAATATTAAATGCCAGAAAATAACATAAATGTTTAATTAAAAATTTAAAGAAAATCATTTATGTGTTAAAATCAGCAATGAAAAGTAGTGCTTTTGAATCTATCCTTACACCTATACTGTCTGAAAATATAAACAAGTCCACTCTGCAACTATCTGAATCAATTACTCATTAAGACCCTTTTAAGAAGAAATCAATGTATTTTAAACTTCTGCTACCTTGAAAATAGATAGACTGCTTCAACAAGCACTTAGAAAAATTTCCTCATAAACACTTATTAACATATTTGCTGGGCACTATGTCTTTTAGTATTTTAAACTTTTTCTCTTTGGCAACCAATTCTTATTATTTGATGAGGAGAAAGATTCCACAGCTCCTGCATTTGGATTTAGTTTTCTTACATTTTTCTTTTTTTCATTTTGTGAGCATTGATTTTTGAAGAAAGTTAGATTAAAAAGAGTGATTTGTATTCACAGTAGACATCAAACAATGCCTTCCTTAACCAAATATTTTCAAGCACAAATCTTGTCTTTTATAGATATAAAAAGAGAAAAATAATGCAGCTATAACAACAGATATAAATAAGTGCTTTTCAATAAGAAAATCTCTAAGTTTAAAGTATAACTTCTAAATTAAAATTTTATTTATATAAAAAGGTAATTTTGAGCAATATCTTTTAATAATTTCTAAAATAAACTATAAAAAACACAAATTCTACCGATAAAAGTAATTAGCATTTTTTATTAATTGATGATAAGAATATTTCGTGCACTTCAAAATTACTTAAGAAATAAGAATTGATCAATATTTTGTTTGCCCTTAAATAGTTGAGGAGAGGCAGACATGTAAAATCACAGTTACAGATAAGGTGGACAATTTTATTAAAGAAATTTGTACAAGGTTGAGTCATAGCCTATAAGGAAATGACCAATAATAACTAGATCTCAAAAAGCATGTTTTTAAACTAAATCTAGAAAATTAATTAGTAATTTAAGAATTAAAATTTTAGGAAATGAATTTTAAGTAGAAAGAAGAGGATGTGTAAAAGACAGACGCATGAAACAGTATGTGTGGAACTACTGATTCTTTCTTGTTTTAACACCTAAGACAAATATACTACCCTGTTTTTTTGTTAATTTCTTATCGAGATAAAATTCTCGTATTTTCATCATTTAAAATTGTACAATTCAGTGTTTTTTAGTACATTCACAGTGTTATGTAATTACCTTTACAATCTAATTCTAGAACATTTCATTAGCTTCTAAAAGAAACTCCTTCCTGTTAACAGTTAATCCTAATTCCTCCTTCAATGATTGGCAACTAATAAACTACTTTTACTTATTCAGGTTTTAATTATGCTGGACATGTCATATACATGGAATCAGACAACATATGGCTTTTCTTTCTGGTTTCTTTCACTTAGCATGATATTTTAAATGTCCATTCATGTTATACTATATATCAATACTTCTTTCCTTTTTTTTTTTTTGGCTGAATAATGATCCATGTATGGTTATACCACCTTTGTTTATTCATTCATCAGATGATGGGCAACTGGGTTAATTCTACTTTGGGGCTATTATAAAAAATGCTGTTATATACATTTGCAAACAAGTTTTCATCTGAACATATGTTTTTATTTCTCTTGGGCATATACCTAGGAGTACAGCGTTGAGGTCATGATACCTTGATTTTAACATTTTGAAGAGCTGACAAACTTTTTTTTGCACAGCATCTGCACTACTTTACATTCCCACCAGCAATGTACAAAGGTTCTATGTTTTTCACAGCTTCTGGCACTTGTTTTATTATTATTATTATTATTATTATTATTATTATTATTATTAAAATTATAGCCAACCTAGTGAGTATGAGGTGGTATCTCATAGAAGTTTGGTTTACATTTTCCTAATAACTTAAAATGTTGAGCTGCCGGAGCCCGCCGGCCAAGATCGAACAGTTCCTGAGAGGGGGAGTGAGGATTGAGAAAAGAAAGAGAAAAGAGAGAGACAGAGAGAGAGACAAAGAGATAGAGTCGGGAGGTCTAACAGTAAATATTAAGCACAGCATATTTATACTCTTGGAAATGCATGGGAAGCAAAATCCACAGATATTCTAACAATTGCTGACATTTACATAAGTTCTCTCACAACCTCTTTTATCCTATTCTCTGTCTCCCATTCCCTGGGGCAAGGAACGTTCAACTCTTTACATTAAGCCAAACTTCCTCCTTCTGCATAGAGCCCACCTGCCCTGCAAACTTCTAGCTTGTAGGCAACTTTAACCTTGTCTCAAGACAGGCAGCAGAAATGGCTCCCAACATTGAGCATCTTTTATGTACTTATTGATTATTTCTATAAGCTTTGAAAAAATATCTATTCAACTTTTTTGCCCATTTTTTAATTGGCTTGTTTCTCTTTTTATTGTTGAGGCATAAGAATTCATTCTATATTGTGGATTCTAAACACTTGTCATATATATGATTTGTGAAATATCTTCTCCCATTTGGAATTGTCATTTACTTTCTTAATAGTGTCCTTTGACGCATAAGTTTTTACTTTTTATAATGTCTAATTTATCAATTTGTGTGTGTGTGTGTGTGTGTGTGTTTGATGTCATATTTAACAAACCGTTGCCTAATCCAAGGTCACAAATATTTACACTCATGTTTCTTTCTAAGGATTTTATATATTTAATTCTTACATTTAGCTCTTTGACTCATTTTGATTTAATTTTTATATATGGTAGGGATCAAAATTTATTTTTTTGCAGATGGATAGTGTTGGAGAAGAAATGTTTTATTCTACTCTTCAAAGTTCTTCTGGCTGAACAAATAATCAAATTGACTTGAGACTAATTAGCAGGAGAAAAAAATTAAAATTTAATAACAGATATACCTTCTGTATACATTGGGGAGACCCAAAATCACTAACTCTCCAAAATGGCACACAACATCACCTTAAATATCACCTTCAGCTAAAGACAAAAGATGTTGGGGGCAGAGAGTTAGTGTAGGAGGTTATTAGGAAAAACACAGTAAATTAGGGTAAGATTGTTATGCAGATTTAAGTTCATACCTTCTTTAAGAGAGTGTAGGCCTGGCACAGTGAAGAAAACATCATTACAATGGAGATTACCCTTACAAATGCAAATATCCTTTTACAAAAAATAACTTCTGCTGGGTTTTCAGAGCTTCTCCCATGTCTGCTGTTTCTTAAAATTAAGGAGACTCATATAATCATTGTCCCAAAGGGGCATATTTTGCGGAGGTATACTCTGCTTTCCTTCAATAGCCAGTTCTCCTAGCACCATTTGCAACAGTTTTGGCATACTAGTTAAAAATCAATATTTCATATATGTATGGCTATATTATTGAACTTTCAATTATATGCCATTAGTCCATCTGTTTATCCTTATGCCAGCATCACACTGTTTTAATTACTGTACTTTTGCAGTAAATTTTAAATTTGAAAAGTGTGATTTCTCCAACTTTGCTCTTCATTTGAAAGATTATTCTGGCTGTTCAGATCTTTTGCATTTCTATTTAAATTTTGAGATCAGCTTTTTATTTTCTTCAAAATAGTTGGAATTTTGATAGAAATTGCATTTGATCTGTGGATCAATTTGGTAAATATTAGGAATATTGAATTTCAAATTATGAATACAAAGTGTCTTTCTATTTCTTTAGGTCTTTAATTTCAACAATATTTTTAGTGTAGAAGTCTTGCCTTTCTTTTAGAGTAGTTTTTAGTGTAGGAGTTTTGCATTTATTTGTTTAAATTTATTTCTAAGTATTTTAATTTTTAAATGTCATTATAGAAAGAATTATATTCTAATCTCATTTTTTAGATTGTTAATTGGTAGTGTATAGAAATAAAATTGATTTTTGTATATTCATCTTATGTCCTAAAATTTAATTCATTTATCAGCTCTAATCATATGTAGTTAAATATGTGTGTATAGGGTTTTCTATGTATAAGATCATGTTCTCTGATATTTTTGTTTGTTTGTTTTAGTTATTTCTTCTCAACTTGAATGTTTTTAATTTCTTTTTCTTTCCCAATTGCCCTGGCTAAAACTTGCAATAAAGTGTAAAATAGATGTGGGGAGAGAAGACATATTTGACTTGTTTTCTGATCTTGAAGAAAGCTTTTGGGCTTTTGACATTAGGTATTAAGTCAGCTGCAGATTTTTCAGATATGCCTTTTATCAGATTGACAAGTTTCCTTTTTTTTTCTCCTGTTCTATTGATTGGTTTTATCACACAAAAAACTTTGGATTTTGTCAAATATCTACCTGGATTTATTGAGAAGATCATTTTTTCTCCTTTTAATATAATGTGAAACATTTTTTTGATATTTGTATGTACTCACAACCTTGTTTTCCTGGGGTAAATATTACTTGGTCATAGTGTACAATTCATTTAACATGGTACTGTATTCTTTTTGAGAGTATCATATAAGAATACTATATATTCATAAGAGATACAGCCTGTTGTTTTATTTTCTCATGATATCCTTACCTGGCTTTGGTCTTTGAGTAATGCTGGCATCATAGAATGGGTTAAAGAATATTCTTTTCTCTCCTATTTTTTAGAAGAGATTGACAAATATTAGTGTCAATTTTTCTGTGAATATTTTGTAGACCAAAGTCTCTGCTCCACTGGCTTAACCATCATGATTGGACAGTTTAAGGTATTTAACTCCAGAAACTAACAAATTTCCCAGCTTTGTTGAGGTTCAGTGTATATGTTTGGACCTGCCTGTAATACTTAGCAAGGCAGTTTATAACCTTACTTTAGTTTTCACTTTCATGTTGTGCAGAGCCTGAAGGTCAGTCGGAGGTGAGAGTTTAAGGCCTTCTCAGATTTTTCCTGAGTTTGTGCACAGCTTTGGAGATTCGCATGACCCTCTTTTTGTTTTATTTTATTTAATTTTATTTAATTTTATTGTCATGTAAACTTTAATATGAAATTAATCATCTTAATAAATTTTTAAGTGTACATTATTTTTCACTCTAGGTATAATGCTCTATAGCAGATTTCTGGAGCTTATTCATCTTGCTTGACTGAAAAGTTATGTCCCTTGATTGATAACACCTCATTTCCCTCACTCTTCAGCCCTGGCAACCATCACTGTACTCTTTGATTCTATTAATTTATCTATTTTATATATCTTCTATAAATGAAATGTAGCAATATTTGCCTTTTTTGTAACTGGCTTATTTTACTTAGCACAATCTCTGAAAAAAATCAGATGCATGTCCATCTTTGGAGTTTCAGCCATCTTAGTGGGTGTGATGTCTTCATAGTTTTAAATGCTGTTAACTGACTTATTTTACTTAGCACAATCTCTGAAATATATAAAGAACTCATACAAATCTGTAGTAAGGAAAACTAATAACTTTATTAGAAAATAGGCAAAGGACTTGAATAGCCAGTGAAGAAATACGAATGGCTAACGGATACCTAAAAAAAAAAACGGTTAAGACTTCTAAATATCAGTGGAATGAAAATTAAAACCACTGTGAAATATTACCTCATACCTGTCAGAATGGCTATCACCAGAAAACAAAAGGTTGCGAGTGCTAGCAAGGATGTGGAGTAATTGGAACCCTTACACACCATTGATGGGAATGTAAAGTGGTTTGACTGCAGTGGAAAACAGTATGAAGGTGCCTCAAAAAATTAAGCATAGAACTGTCACATAATTCAGCAATCTACTTCTGGAAATTTATTCAAAAGAATTAAAGTCATAATCTTGCAGAGGTATTTGTATTTCTATGTTTATTGCAGCACTATTCATAATAGCCAAAATGTGGAAACAAATTAAATGTCCATTGTTTCTTTATGGATAAAGAAAATGTTGTAAGTGCATACAATGGTATGTTATTCCACATGTAAAAAGAAGAAAAAACAGCAATATGTCATAACATAGGTGAACCTTGAAATCAGATGGCCTTCTCGATCTCAGGTATATGTCAGAGTTTTTCAAAGACTTTATTTCCCAAAGTATCTTATTCTATAGCCTTTCCTCCCAAATGTTTTAGTTATTGTTTTCCCCAACAGTTACTTGTTGCTTTAGGCAGCCAACGCTAGAATATTTTCTGTAAATGTTTTGGACAACATCACTATTCCTAGTCAAGTGAGTTAAAGATGTGCCCTTTGAGCTTTCTTCCAGGTAGTTTCCAGAAAAATTACACAAACATATTTTGTGAATGACATCTGGCTGCCTCCTCAGGCACATGTACCAGGATTGCAAATATTCCACTGTACTGGGGAGCAAAGGATGGGAACAGGGTCAATTATCATACCATAAATTTTGCTCTTTCAGAAAAACAGTTTGGTATGAGGGGGTTGGTTTGTTTATTATTATTATTAATATTATTTTTTTTGAGTGAATGCCAGCTTGCTACAAGCTTTGGGTTAAATTGTAGAATCATAAACATTATTTTTGGTAGTTTTTCTTTTTTTTAGATTTGTCATTGCTTTTATGGAGGGGTAGAATTTTAACATTTCTTAGGCTGGCCTTTTCTCTGATATCATTCTACTACTTAGTTTCTTAAATCCTAATTATTATTTTGTAGATAATCTCTTCCCTTCCACTGTCTATTTGGTAGTGGGCTAAAGCATCATCTCTCTATAATTACCACCAAACAAGCACAGTTACTGCTTCATAGGGAGAATCTGCATAGAGCAGCCAAGAAAGAGCATGTTTCCCATTCTTCAACCAAACACACATCAACTTCTGCTCTGCAGCACAGTGGGTCTGTCCAGGGAATCTGTAGGTCACCTTGACCCTGTCTAGGGATCTGACTATATTTGGATCAGACTGTGCGTCAATATATGCCCCAGAGGCTGTCAAAGCCAATAGAGTAATCAAATAGCAATTAATGGAGACTCAGAGCTGGTGTGACACCAATAGGGACACACTGGAAGCTGTCAGAGGATATCAGAGAAAGATAGTCAGAGAGTCTGGCTAAAACCACAGTTACCCCTGGTGGTCTGGAATATCATACACATGCCTGAGGAAATTTCTGAGTTTCTAGAGAAATTAAATCCATAAACTCCCTGAAAAGTGAATGTAGACTTCAAGCCACACTGATTCAACAGTAATTAGTAAAAATCTTTTTAGTTCAGGGAACTTAAGCACAACTTCTGACCTATCAGGAGCAGACAACTAAACGGCTATGATCCAGAGGCAATGCCTAGTAAGTCAGCTTCAAAGATAAAATGAAGGAAAAAATATTTGGTTGCAGATATCATAGTCTACATGCTGCACAGAATGTTAGCAGTACTTTTTTTGTAGATGTCATTTTCAAATGAAGAAAATTAACTGATATTGATGGCTACCTGAATGCATGCTGAAGATTGTCATATGATTTCTCTGCATTTTTGACAGAATCATGTGTTATTGTTCTTAACCTGGAAAAAAAAAAAGCTAAAATGAGAAGCAATGAGAAATTATTGGGGATCAATAAGAATTGCTGAGAAAAGGATGAGAAATAATTACATGAATAGAAGAAAAAACATTCCTATTGGTGCTAAAAACCTAAGTTACACTTTAATTACATATGGCAGGTGACTGATTATATCTTCAGAAAGAATTTCCATAATCATCAGTCCTGTGGTCAGGATGTGTGCCTTTCCTGTCGACCTTACAAACAGTTGTGAAAAAAAAAAATGTTGCTATGGTCCAGTCCAAAGGTTATTTTACCCAGTTCAAGCATTCCAAATGTTCAAGGAGCAAGATATACCACGTAGTTCCACTAGAATGTCTGCTCTGACTTTGTTTTAAAATGTCTGTTTATGTCATTTTCACAGTTTCTCTTTTGTGTCTGTTATTAGGGTAAATTACATTATATGATTTTCCATGCTGAACCAACCCTTGCCTTTCTGGGATAAATCCATTAAGTTATGACATAATATACCACAATACATTACTCTTTGTATGTATTTATGTATTGCTAAATTCAATTTGTTAATATTTTGATAATTTTTTATCTTTATTCATAAAGGATATTGGTCTATAATTTTTTGTTTTTTAAACTTCTGTTTTTGCTAATGTAATGCTCATCTCAAGAACAGAATTGGAAATATTTACTCTTCTATTTTGTAAAATGGGTACTTCTTAATTCTTTGGTAGAATTCACCAGGAAACACATCTGGCATTTTTTTCTTTCTTCTTGTTGCTTGTTTGTTTTTAGAAGGATTTTTATTATGAGTTTTTATTTCTTTAGTAGATATAAAATTTTTACATAAATCTTGTATAAATTTGGTAGTCTGTATCTTTCGATGAATTGTTATTTTTCAACTAAATTCTTGAATGTATGTATGTATTTAGAGTTAATTATGGATTTCTTTCTCAATTAATATCTTAATACTGATTATCTTCTTTTTCACTTGAGATGTTGGTAATTTGTCTCCAATTATTATTCTTGGTAAGTCTGACTAGAGATTGGTCAAATTTATTGAAATTTTCAAAGAATCAATATTCAGTTTCAATTTTTTTCTATTCTTTTCTATTTTTATTGTATTGGTGTTTTTGAACTATCATCATTTCCTTCTTACTTCCCTTCTACTATGTTCTTTTTCCAGTTTTTTAAGAAGAAAGCTTAAAATACTGATTTAAGCCCTTTTATTTTTTAATTTTGGCACTTAATGCTAAAAATACCCCTCTAAGCACTGCTTTAACTTTATCTCGCAAATTGAATGTTATATTTTCATTTTCATTTAGTGACAAATATGTTGATATTTCTTTGATGTCATCCATGGGTTATTAGAATGTGCTAACCTACGGGCTGTTTAGAATGTATTATTTAATTCTATTTTAGAGTTTTCAAATATTTTCCCACTTTTGATTTCTAGTTTATTTCCTTTATGATCCAATAACATAGTTGATATTATTTACAATTTTTTAAAAAGTTTGTTTTATGGTCTAGAACATAGTCACACTAGGTGAATATTCCATGCACTTCAAAAACACGTATATTCTGCTGTTATTGGGTATCTTATGAATATCAATTAGGAAAACTTTTTTCACTGTGTTGTTTAGGTTTTCCAATAGCCACATTAATTTTTTGCCTACCCACCCTATCAATTATTGAAAAAAGAGTGCAACTTCTCTTGTAATTGTGGAGTTATCTATTTATCTTTTCAGTGCTGTCAGTTTTTGTCACATATTTTGAAGCTTTTTTTTTAGATGCACACACATTTAAAATGTTTATGTCTCTTGGAGAATTGATTTGTTTCTCATTATGCAATTCTCTTTATGTCCATTTTTTATCTATAATAATATCCTTCTTTTGAAGTACAGTTTATCTGATATTAAAATAGCTAAATTTTTTTTGGTTTTGTATTTGCATCATGAGTTTTCCTTTCTCTTTTTTTTCTTTTTAACTAGTGTTTGTCTTTATACATAAAGTGAGTTTCTTATAAACAGCACATACTTGGGTCTTACTTTTTTATCTTGACAGTCTTGTTTTAATTTGTGTTTAGATCATTCACATTTAATGTTATTATTGAAATATTTAGATTAAAATCTTTAATCTTTTAGCTATTTTCATATTATTTCATAGGGTTTTTTGTTTTATTTTGTTCTGTCTCTCTGCTTTTTGAATTCCTATAATGTGTATGTTTGATAATTAGTTAATTTGTCTGACATGCTTGGTTGTTTTAATTTTTTCATTTCTTTTTCTTTTTGGTGTTAATTAGGATAATTTCTACTGCCCTACATTCAGGATTGCTAATTTTTTTCTCCTTTATGTAATATCTCCCAAAGAAATTGTCTTTATTCTTTTACTCTTCATTCTTTATCTCTATTACTTATTTTGGTGTTTAGCATTTCATTTCATTCTTGGAATTTCCATCTCTCTTGAAATTTTACTCAACTGATTTATGTGTTGTCTACCTTTTTCCTTTAGGGCCTTTATAAATTAATTATAGTATTATAAGTGTCCTATCATATAGTGCCAACATCTGTGTCATATTTCAGCCTGGTTCTATTGATCGTTTTTTCTTTTGGAGGTATGTTGCATTTGCTCATCTTTTCTTATGCTTCATGATGTTTTTGAAAGCTGGATCTCTCTTGTATGACAATAGAGACTAAAAAACACAATTTTTATTCTTGGAAATTGGCATGTATTTCTTTCTGCTAGGCTTTCAATGTGGCAGTTTATATTAATCTTGTCAACAGTTGAGCTTGCCTCAAGGTTTGTTGTCACTAGGATTACCACCAGTGCATTACATATTCAAATTCCTTTATTTAAACTATATTTTCAGTTGAGGACTATTATAATAATTTTTTTTCTCAGTGTCTACGGAAAACTAACATTTAGATTTTCCTTTTGCACTAAACCTCTGAAATAGTGAGCCCTTTACAACTACGACAGCAGTTTTCCACTTTTCCATTTTACTGAAAAGTTTGTTGGCTTGGTGGCCTAGGTTTCTACTGTTCTAATTAATGTTGATTGAGACAAGCACATTGCCCCAGGTCCTTAGGATAAGGCTTTCACAAGTACTGACCTTCTTCTAGGTGTAGCTCTGGCCCAAGAATGAATATTTGCCTTACCAGACAATTTTATTTTTTTCCATTTTTCTCAGCTGTCATAAATTTCCACTGTACCCTAAAAGTGACAATGTTTCTTGTTCTTTCCCTCAAATGAGGCTTTTGTTTCATAAGGGAGTGTTATGGAATGAATTGTTTTATGTGCCTTCCCTCCCACTCTCCACAGTTTAAGGCCCTAATCCTTATGGTGACTGTATTTGGGGTTAGAAACTTTAGAGATAAGGTTAAAAGAGATCTTAAGGGTGAAAAACCTAATCCTGCAGGACTGGTGTTCTCTCTCTCTCTCTCTCTCTCTCTCTCTCTCTCTCTCTCTCTCTCTCTTTCTCTCTTTCTCCCTCTCCTCATTCTCAGAGGAAAGTTTATGTAAAGACAGAGAAAAGGTAACCATTTATAAATCAAGAAGAGAGGCCTCAAAATTAAAACATTTGCAGACACCTTCATCTTGGATTTCTAACCTCCAGAACTGTGAGAAAATAAATTATGTGTAAGCCTCTCAGCCTGTGCTGTTTTGCTAAGGCAGCCAAGGAACCTAATACAGAGAGACAGAGGAGATGGACTGAATGGAGTTTTGCGATGCTTCCACAGTGTCTGCTCTGATCGTGCCCAAGATTTACACCCTAAGCAAAGTTTTCTTAATACTCACTACACGCTTCCTTATGTGTGTCAGGCAAGACTTGGGGAGAAAAAATCTTCAGGGGTGTACAAAGCCTCCTACTAACACCTGTGGTCTCAGAAATTCTGTTCTCTGCTTTTTTCTCTCATGCACTAAGCCTCTAACAACTGGTCAACTATTCTAGCTCTGTTCTTCTTACTTGGGTGTGAATATGTATGCTCAAGTAAAGCAAGTGCTCACATCTCATCTCTCCATAAGGGGCATCTCTTCTTGCAGATATTTAATTATCTGGTAGACTTGTGACCTTGGTTCTCTGTAGATTCATAACTGATTACGAATTTGAGTTTGTTTGGCTTTTATCTGGTTATATTTGCTTTTTAACTCTAAATCTCTAGCAGAAACAAGTCTCGTTTATTATAAATTTGTGTCGTTTTGTGCTTGTCATGGATAATATTTTCAGATATATATTAAAGATCACTAATTTTTTAGCTATTTTTAAACTGCTATTTTAAGAAAGAATGAGATTTTCTTTTATTTATAACAGTTTTAATTCTTTTAAAATGATTTTATTATAAAATTTAATTTTATTTTTTCTAAAATATCTTATTTCTTATGATTTTAATTTTCCTTTATATTTCTTTATCATTTTATGCATATATAATTTAATATCTAAAACAATAATCCCAATATCTAATACTCATGGGTCTTTTTTACTTCTTTTTTCTTTATTGTTTATCACTCAGATCTCTTTATTTACTTGTTACATTTTTGTAATGATAAATTAAGTGGTTAATTCTAAAAAGCTGAACTATCTTCTAATGTCTAGACTAAAGCATTTTTTATTATTTTAATAGACTAATGTATTGGTTTTCTCAATATTACATTTGAATATCATTAATATTTCAAGATAGTAAAATATAATTAGATATATAAATATAATTAAATATAACACTAGCCTATTATAATTTTATAACTATCATTTGCTTAGTTTTAATTTTCAATTTATTCTATGTTTCTTACTTGTCATAGAATTTATTTTTTTTATTAAAAGTGTTAGACCAATATGAACATCTAATTCTGCTAAGTTTCAGGTGTATGTGTTTAATCATTCTTGGAATATCTTTTTTAGTTGTTGATGTATTTATTTTTTTTCTACCTTTCAGTTGATAACTATGATAATTTTCATTTTAAAGAAAATCTTTTTTTAACTTAATTTTTGAATGTGATGTTACATAATTGTTCATAATATGATCATAGCTTTTAAAAATTACATCTGCAATTTAGTTCCTTCATCTTTTGTTACATTGTTTTTGTAATAGTTATTATTTTTAAAATTTAAAGCATTTCAAAAATTAAATTTGGCAGAAAATTCTTTTAATCAGGTTTTAAAAAAGAACAACTCTTTTATTACTTTTCCAATTGTACATTTAGTTTTCTGTTTTATTAATTGTTGAGGGATTTATTTTTATTAATTTATTTGGTTGTTTTTTCTGAGCTACTTGAATTTTTGATGGTATTAATGTCAATAGTCATTATTTTAATTTTTAAAATGAAATTTTATATGTCACTAATATGGTAATAATACCCATTTGACCAAAGATAATGAATGTATACATCTGATGCATTAATTTAGAAAAATAATTTTTTTGTTTAGCTAAAGTCTTTATTAAAAATGTATATTATCCATAATAAAATGGGAAGTACAATCCTTACAAGTATAAGTATGGTGTGATCTTTATCTCAGTTTCTTTTAATTTTAAAGACACTTCAGCTGAGCCTTGTAAAAGTCAATAGATAGAATCATTAAGGTGTTTTTGAAGAAGTTTAGTTTACAAGTAGGAAAACCACTTGGAAAGATTTTGATAAGTAAAAATAGGATAGGAGGAGACAAGTTTCTTGATTTAGGTGAAGTAGTAAAAATACTGAGAAAGGATTAGCCATGAGAGTTTCTTTAAGTGGGAGACAATGTTATTATGTACAATTTTTTTTCTAAGAAAAATGGTATAGATAATATTTAGTCCAATATCTCAAACTCAATGACAGAGCTCATTATGAGTGTTATTACAACAAAACTTAGTCAAAACCTAATTCATTGCTGGATCTCAATTTTCTTCTCTACGTTAAACTTTACTAGAGATATTAAGACTAGAAAAAAGAATATGAAAACACTTAGGCTTACATTTCTAATTTATCCCAATAAAAAGTGTTTTTTCAGAAATATTATTAAAAACTTATACTACGGTTTTTATGTTTATTTTCCATTTGCTCACCTGCTCTCAAAATGTGTTCTGAAAATAACACTATAGTAATATTATGCAAACTGTTTATAGAAGCTCTACAAAACTTTGTGGACAATTAAGAAAATGGTAAATATCAGTTGCAAAAACAAGGTATCTGCTTCCAAGAGTTAATTTTTTATTCATGTGAGATAAAAATGTTTTTGAGCTTCTGTTGTTGAGTTTTAATCTGTAAATATATATCTACATATATATATATCTCAAATATTTTAAAAATAGATTATAAACTTTCAGTTAAGTATATTTTTAAATTGCAGTTCATATTTAAATAATTATTTAGAGTTTATAAAATGTCTTTTCATATATTTTTGCATTCAGATCTTAATGGTTCAGGCAGAAAGGTAAACTAGATGTTATCATCATTGCACAGCAAAGTAACTTGAGACTGAAAACATGAACTCGGTTCTGGTCTCGGTGTTTTGACTTCACGCCAATGCAGAAAAGGGAAGTGTAAGTATTTAGCTGATAGCATTAAAGTAGAAAAAGAGAGAGAGAGAAAATGAGATAAAACAATCTAGATTTAATTTAAAAGTAAAATTTTACATTACCTGAACATGTAACATTAAAATAGTTTAATGTTATTTTCAGAGTTATAATTTCTAATTTCTTTTGAATTTATTTTATTGCAAATATCAGTTGTAAAATCTTCTTAAATTTGCCTATAGCATAAACTATCTATCCTTAAAAGTATATGAGAATTAAGTGTGCAATGTCAATGATAAATTTGTTCATACAAATAAATATTCATTTGAAAAGTAAGTACTGAGTTAGTTGATATTTACATAACAAAATATTGAAAGAGACTAGCTATATGTGATTCTGAGTAATTTGCATGTTTTATTTCAAGGACATTATTTGTTAAATTAATGAATTACATGTGTTATAAGTATGACCAGATACATTCTTGTGTGTAAAAAATATGCAAACTAAAAAGTATCATTGCTAAAATGTAGAAGGAAAAATATGCTAAAAGAAATTTCAGCATCTTTCATTCTGAAGTTGTTTTCTAGTAGACTTAACTCTAAACTATCACAAAATTTACATAATCAACATAAAAATAATCATTCTTCATTAGACTCTATAAAATATGCCTAAATTGAAGCAAAACAAATTGCAGTTTAGCCAAAATTCTTCACTCTCCATGTCTGATCACCCTTGATATCTGATCAGTTTCCTCATCCTCCACTGTGTTTCCCAAGTGATGTCTAATCCCCCTGACCTGCCTTTAGCAAGAATCTTGTTAGGTGGGCTTAGCTAGAATCTCTTCTTACTTCTAATGTTTCTTCTTTTACTTTATCATCCACTGACAGCTTCTTCCTCATCCCAGAACTTTGGCTATAAAGTCACACTTTCCTTGTAGTGTTTGAAGTTGAGCCCAATCTCTCTCCCCCACAGCTAAACTCCATTGCAGCAATCCTTATGCATATCACAATAGTCTTTCTGCATAAAGTCTGCCCAAACATTATTTAACAAGTATCATAAATAAATTTTTCTTTAACACTACATTTCTGCAAATGTAGACATATTGAAGATTTTTCATTATTAAGTTTACTATATTTGTAGTGTAGAAAATACTATTGTTAATAAGAGCAGGAATATATAATCCAGTATATCAAAAGAAGAACCAGTGAAGCACATGTCCTGTAATCTTACAGAAGGGCTATTCGATATGCTGAGAAAAAAAAAATATTAACTTTAAGGTACAAATATATCTATTTTGCACTATTAGATCAAAAATGAAAAACACCATAAAGTATACAATTTGCAAAGGAGAATAAATTTTATAGAGGACAAAGAACTGTCTAAATTTAATCAACATGAAAACTGCCTGTATTTCTCATGTTTTCACATGTCTCATTAGTAAAACTGGCTTGTTATGAACATCTTGAGACTGACAACTTCAGAAAAACAAAATAACATAGAAAATGTGTTAAGGCAGCTTTAGTGCTTTTGACAATTATTTTCCACTTCCTTTTTCTTCTAAATACGCGATAAGATTGTGCTACTGGCTCCCTTGAGTTTAGGTAGAAATATGTGACTAAATCAAAAAGCTGTGAGCATATTTGAGATTTGTCACTTTCTAGCTAGAGCATTTAATGCTGTTCTGATACCCTCCCAAATTTCCTCTTTCTCTGACAGAGCTGCCAACAACAATTAAAATATTGGCTGTCCTTTCAGCCTAAGTGTCTAGGTGGACAGAAGTCCTCTAACCAGAGATGGATATGTAACTCACGGGAGTGGTTTAAAACACTTAGATTTTGAAATTATTTGTAACAATAGAATAATATAACCTATATGTACTGGCATTCATATCACCTCTGCTCGTATGAAGATTACTGTTGCTTGAAAAATAAATAATGAAATACATGATATTGTGGTATAATAATGAGCTTGAACTGCTTTAAAAAACAGCAAGTGCTAATTTTGTAATATGTGAAATTGTGAGAAAGATTCACCAGCTAGAATTCCTTTTGGAGTAAAACTGCTACACTTCTTAAATACAAATTCAGTTGAATGATTCCATTGGATTTGTCTAATGACCTTTATTTGAGTGATTTTTTATTTAACAATCTAAATGTAAGTCAAATGATTTTGAGAGGAAAAGTGTACTTAATGCTCTAACATGTTTTCTTGCCACATTGCAGTACCTCTACCTCTCAAAGAAGGAGGTTCTATTACTTTCTTATGAGCTCAAAATTTGAACAACTTGAGAAATTTTGTTGCAGTAACTTTTTTTTAGACTTTCTAGTCTGCCATATTATTGGAATTAGAATAATGTTAATGAAATGTATTAAATATAAGTGTATCTGTATATCTATATCTGAATATCTTTATTATCTATCATCTATCTATCTATCTATCTATCTATCTATCTATCTATCATCTATCTATCTGTCATCTATTCAGCTCTCCAAATATTTTGTTTAGGAATAAGAATTTTGATAGTGTCATATATCAATCAACCAAGTAAAACAAATTTAAAAGGTAACCCCCAAATTACTTTGTGTCTTTCCTGTTTTAATTCAGGCAAGATTGATTATGATTACGATCTGTCTGTACAAAATATTCATTGTGAAGGCTCAAGGATACACTTCTTCACTTGCATCTAAATTGGTCCAAATGAAAACTTTGTGTGGTTGATTTGAGTTAACCCTGACTAAAGCGGTGAGAACTGACACTTGAAGTTATATATTGGTTACAAAAGATTACAAACCAAATAAGTATTTGAGTCATAATTACAAAGCAATTTTTGTGACTAGAAGATCTTTTTAAGAGAAAGGAAAGGAAAGGAAAGAAGGAAAGGAAAGGAAAAAGGAAAGGAAAGGAAAGGAAAGGAAAGGAAAGGAAAGGAAAGGAAAGGAAAGGAAAGGAAAGGAAAGGAAAGGAAAGGAAAGGAAAAAAGAAAGAGTATAACTATCAGCTATGTCTCTGCCACCCAAATGAGCAAACGTGGGGTATTTGGATTTGGTTTCCTGTTGCTGCTCCAAAGTCTCCTCCCAGCTCCCTGTGTCCATCACTGGAGCCAGGTCTCAGCAGTCTATGGCACCAGTCCTGATTACTGCTGGGCCTTTCTGTTCTGTTTCTGGTCTAGAGTGATTTTAAAAAAAATAGCTTGGATAGGTTTTAAGTTTTAAAAAATCATTTAAACTATCACAATGGTGTTGTGTTTTAGATGGGTAAAAAAAGAACAGTCCAACTAACTGGAAAATTTTGCCTGTTGGTTTTTTTCCTATGTCATAAATATCATTTGTTTGGAAAATGAATCCATTTAACTCAATGTAACAACTAGAAAAAAGTCCATCTTCTTACTATAAGTGTAAGAAAATCATTATTTCCTAATTTACTACTAATACTAGATATTACCAAACTTTAAAACTGTAGCCAATCTTATATGGTGAAATAGCAAATTGTTTTCCTTTCTATGGTTCTGATCGTGTGATTAATCAGTTATCATGACTTTATTGACCATTTGTACTCTTAATTTTTCCTATTTATATTTTATTTGGGGATGATGGCTTTTCTTTACTGGGATTTAGGAATTCGTTTTATATTATGGTTATAAATCTATATCCTATTGCATAAATTGCAGATATGTTTTGCCTATATAGAACCTAAGCATTAATTCTAGATCTACTGTTTCACTAACAGAAGTATATGTGTTCACATCTGTGTACTTTTGCTTTTTTAACCTCTGGGATTCCTCATTATGAATGGCTCTTAAGCATAGTGTCTGGCACTACATAAGCAATGTAAAATTATTAGCAGTTATTCTCTTTTGCTTCAGTGAAATCATCCTGAATTAGAATAAGGACTTCATTATGGTAGCAAATCTTTCTAAAGGTAGGTTCTCTGTAAACACAGGGAAGGAGAAACTTTCTAAACATATGTACTTTATAATTAACTGAACGAACAATTAGTTTCCCACAATTATTTCTCCTCATTTTAGTCTGTTGATAGCATGGTTGGAGTTTCTGTGTCTTTAATGGGAAGAATGAATATTTTTAAAGATAGTTTTAATTGTATAAGATTTGAATGAAAGATTCTCTACTTTGCATTGTTTTTAATCTCAACTAAGATTTCTCTTATTTTCAGTGCCATCAGTGATATACTTTAGGGTATTCTAGCATCATTATGGATTTATTATTTTTTGAATATTATATTCTCATATTTTTTATAATTATGTTCTAGCATTATATAGAAATTTAGGAAAAAAATTTTGGTATACATGCTTAAACACTATCTTGAATTGAAGATTTAATTACTTGTGTTGATAACAAAAATCTCACTTTAATTTTTTTAAAACATAAAAGGATGAAAAAGGTACAACTATGTATTGTGATAGAAAACAAATTTCAAAAGATACAGGAGATATTTATATCTAATTTATAAAAAGATGAAAATACCATAACTTCATTACAAATAATTCAAAAATTTTTGTAAAAGTCTGTGTTCTAGAAAAATTAGTAACAACCTAATTAGATCAAAAGAATCAGAAAACCAATTGCATTAAAATTTCTTAAAAAGAAAAAGTGATGTCAGCAAGAAGTAGGAGTAGAAAATACCAGCCATCATTCCCACAAAAACAATTAGACAGTTATTCATGAATATAAATATCTCTAGAAATATCTCTGGGAGGGCTCAAAAGTCTAATTAAAAACAACAGTCACCCACCATATCAAATAAAAAAGAAAAATCACCTGAAAACAGAATAAACAGAAAAAAAAACCCTTGAAATGTACATGAGATATCAGTAGGATGTCCAAGAACAAATTACTATGGTTTTTATCATTAATTACCAGATAGAATATATAACATAATATTCACAAATATATAATAAATATAACTACATGAAGGTAAGTTTGCAAGAAAAATATTGAAGACAGACGTAATGAACATCCTTCAACTTTTATAAAGAGTATAAGAGAGCAAATAAATAAAGAAGGATATGATTAGGCATATGATACTCATATTTCAAAAATATCATGTTGATTTTCTTGTGCTTGTCTCTTCAGAGTTACCCCTCTATTAATCCTTGCCCTCATGGGCAAGTCCACTGTGAACTACAGTCACAGGGCGTCCTTGCCCACTGACTTCTGGATGGGTTTGGCCAATGAGAATTGCTGGCAAGCAAATGGTGGGAGAATGAGAGTCTTACTATTATTTATTGCTGTGGCCGTGCCTAGTTAATTTACCTCAAGTTACAATGTCTTTTGTTTTTAATTTACTTAGTTTTTGATGACATTGGTTAACGAAATCCAATGTTTTAGGTGTACAATTTAACAGTAAGACACACACACATGCACACACACGCACACACACACACACACATATATACATACATATACATACATATATGTATGTGTGTGTGTATATATATATATATATATATATATATATATATATATATATATTTCATTATGTGTTCCCCTCCCATAGTTAAGATTTCCTTCTGTCATTACATAAGTTGCTATGAATTTTAACCAGATTTAGATACGTCTCTCAAAGTGATGAATCAACATGCTACCCTCCCAATCCTAAGATGTGCTCACTCCTCTCTTGTGGCCTGAGGGTGGAAAATTCTTAGTACTGTTTCCCAGCACCCACTCCTTATAAATATGCTTTATTACATAAAGTTTCTTCAAATTATCTTATTTTAAATCTACCATCTGCTTCCAATTGCAACCTTGACTGATTTAAAAACAATTCTCTAAAAATGAATTTATAATTTTATCAAATTATAACCTCTTTATACTTATTAAAAAAAATCTCCAGGTGAAAATACAGTACTTAAAAAAATTAGAATTGCATATGCAGACTTGCACTGTCACAAATTAAATGTAAAAAATATAATAATTGAAATAATGTAGTAACAATTTAAAGAATAGAAATATATGTGTGATGTAATGTGTGTGTGTGTGTGTACACATGGTGGGGGAAGAGAGAGAGATTGAATGTAGCATTGTAATATTATTTACAGACTTTTCCCTTATTAACATTGAATGGCTGCAGTTTATAAAGAGCTGAAACAAAAAAAATAATAAAATAGAGAAACAAATTGTAGTATAAATAAAGCTATATTAAAAATTATGAGAATTCCAAGGTCTGAGCCCTGGGCATTCACACCTTAGGAGGATGGGGAGGTAAAAACAGATTTTGTATCAGAAGTAGTGTAAATATCCAACAATGGTAATTATATACATAATGCTTGATATATTCAGTTGAGATCATTGTAAAAAGCTGTCAAAAGTAAGAGTTAGAAAATGATAAGAAAAATATTCATAATATATAATTTATGTAAAACAGGTGACATCTTAAATATACAATCATTTCTATTAATCTCTTTCTGTATGTATATTGATACATGTATATGCATTATACATAAATGTTATATTGTAAGGTGGATTTACTAGAATAACAAGAAACCTAGAATAACAAGCATTTTGATGCCAACTGTTAGTTAACCAGGCAAATAAAAATCATAGGCTTTGTGTTATCAATGTTTTACAATAAAATTAAACTTAAATTTTATTTGTAATTAGATTGGTTATCTGAAAGGGAGGAGGCCTCTTCTTAGAATCTAACTTATAAACATACTGTGAACAACCAGTTTTTCAATGGATGCGTACAACACATTTTTAGGAAAAAAATTATTAAAGTAAAACAATTTTTAGGAATCCTATAAAGTTTCAGCTTACTTGATTTTCACCATGTGATCACAAATATGTATTCACGATCTAATTTCAGAAAGAGAACTTTGCCCATACCATCGAGACTTCCTTCATGCCCTCTCTCAGACACAGAAGCCTATAAGTAGCTACCATGTTTACTTTCATCGTCGTTGATTAGATTTCTTTTCTCCTGGTTTTGAACTTTATGAAATGAAATCACTGATGTTTTGTGTCACATTTCTTTCACTAAACGTTAATTTGAAAATTTTCTAATTTGTGGTGTTTAATAGTAGTTTAATTTGCATTATTCTATAGCATTCTACGTATACGAATAATTTAACATTTGTTTATCCATTCTTTTCTAGATGGATATTTGGTATGTTTCTAGTGTATAGCTTTTATAAATTATGCTGCTGTGAACCTCCTGGCACATGTCTTTTGGTAAAGTTATTTACACATTTCTATTAAGTACATGACTAGAAGTGCAATTGTCGAGCCATAGGACATGCATTTTCAGCATTTGTAGATAGTGTGAACTGTTTATCTAAAAAACTATAAAATTATACTCTTATCCACAGTATGTGAGAGTGTTTTAATTCTTCTTTAATAGCACTACATGCTATTGTCTCTTAACTCTTCTAGTGAGTAAATTGTGGTATCGCATTGTGTTTTAATTTTTATTTTTCTGGTGAGTGACATGGTTAAGTAAATTTTCTTGTTTGTTTACAATTTGTATATCATCTTTTATATAGAATCAGTGCATGTCTCTGGGCCATTTATCTATTGGATTTTCTTTTGTTTACTTATTGATTCAAAGGTGTCTTGTGGATGTGAGGTTTCTGTGAGCTATACACATTTTTCTTTGAAAGAGGTTAGCTTGTTTGCTCTCTTGATGATATCCTTCGAGGCACAGGAGTTCTTCATCTTAATAAAGTCCAATTCATCTTTTAGAAAAATATACAGTGCTTTTGGGTTTCTCTTTAATAACCTTTCCTTGCCCCACAATCACATGTGTATCTTTTTATGTTTTCCTTCCAGGGGCTTTATTAATTCACATTTAGAAATAATGCTTGGATATTAACTCTGTTTATGATATGATATAAGAATAAAGATGTATTTTTCCCATATGGATATTCAATTATCTCAGCCATTTATTTAAAAAAAAATCTCTATTTAAGTGCACCTGCATAGTTCAAACCCATATAGTTAGTTCAAGGGGCAACTGTGATCATTTTATATACATACACAGATGTATATATGTGTAGACTCCTATCTCAATCAATCTATCTCTCTATATGGGTTTGTGTATGTATACACACCTTTGTATGTGTGTGTAGATAAAATTCCATACACATATACACATTATTGTACTCATATATATGCATTATATACATGTAGACTACATCTGTATCTTATACATATAGCTTGTTACTTTTTTATAAATTATTTTTACTGCCATGAAATGCATAGTAAGTTAGAAATACTTATCAGTGATGAATAAATTTAGTTACTAAAAAAGTGAGATAAACACAGCTCTGTTACCTTTTATACATTTTGAATTTTTTGAATATTGTAATCTTTGCAATTGCCATGTAACACAGATAGGGAAGATGTATTGAATATGCTGAAGAGATGACTCTTCTACATTAGAAGTCCTGTGACATCTAAGATCATACAGAAGGAAGACAGGATTTAATTTATTCACCAGATTCTGGTTCTACTGCTTCTAACCTCACTGACTTTAAAATGAAATGTTAAATTACTAGTTTTATAAGAACAATGAACAGTCTTCATAATTCAATCTGGATAGCAAAGTGAATACAAACACACATACCTAGTATCACTATCATTTTCAAAGATGTTTGGATGACAGACTCTTATTATTATAGTTTTTGAGTTTGAACAATAGTAGACACAGCCAAGTCTAGGCAAGCATTAATTAGTCTTATGAAATATTAATAATAAAAGTTAATATTAGAATTTTCATCTTAATTGTTGAACTTAAATGACCTCTGATATCTTTTCAAGCTATTAAGAATGTTTAAATAATGCTCCACTAAAAATATAAGCCTCAAAATTAAAGAATTAGTTAAATTATTGTAATGTTATTGAATATTGCCATTACATAGAAAATGATTTTAAAAATCAGTATTCTTAAAACCTTTATTCAGAACTATTAAATAAAATTATGTAAAATATTAATGATAATTTTTCTTAGAAAAATTAGATCTGAATTATTATCATTAACCTCACTAAATAATATCAGAAACAGTTTATAGTTTTTCTATTATTCTTATACTTCTCCAAACTTATTTTTTGGGGAATGGATAGCCAGGCAATTGCTTATATAGTCATCACAATGCAACCAGAGGGCAGATCAATGTAAAAGAATTTTTGGACTTGTAATTATTTGAATTTGGATCACAACAATGTTTCTTACATTTATATACAAATAACTATTCAAAATGGTACAAAAATCAAGGCCACAATAAAAGTCAATACCTTATACATCAACACTTAATTGCTTTTGACTGCAGTTTAATCTCATTTTAGTCTTATAATTACACTTTGATCAGAATGCACATTTCAAATCCGTCTGGAGTTTTGTCTTGGATTTAAATCTCTCCTGCACAAGTTCTTTTCCTTTTTCTTTTTTTAATAGACTACATTTTAATTAAAGAAGTAGCTATTGATGTTAATACACCCACTTATTTTGAAGATGACTTTCCTGACAGTATCAGAAAATAATGCACTATCATTCATAAATTGCAGACCTTATTTTATTATTTTTCTCAATAACTTATGAGAAAATATTATCCTGACCATGTCCCGGTTTTCTTTCTAAAATGGAGATAAAAAATAATACTGAAACATTGGAATAAAATAGAATTATTTATAGAGTGGAAAGAGTTCCAGTAGGGCTGATGCCTAATGAAGAAGGAGAATGACAGAAGTGAAGTTAGAGAGCTGATGAGAAATGATGGAGAGAAGCTATGGTACAAGACAGTCATTTTGAAGTTTAATTTCTAAAAAAGGCATCATGTAAAGGAATAAACTGAAAATCTAGTAATTAAAAAAACCTATATTGAAATTAAAAATAAAAACAGTAGAGTATACCATGCAACTATTAGATTAGTTAGTATTTAATGGGACCTGGCTGATTAGAGAATTAATGTGCTAACATATAGAACTAGAAAAAAATCTCAATATGTAATAATAATAACCAAAAAGAAAGAAAATGTGAGAGAAATAAGAATATAAATTGTGAACCTGAAAGATTAGTCATACAAGAAATTCAGAAGGAAGAATAAATAGGAATAGTTTGATGGTATTAAGGAACATAGTTGATCTCTCAAATGGAAACCAACAAAAATTAGAGCTTAATACAATTCTTATAAAATCCATGTGATTATTATTGTAGACTGTTCTTATTAAATAAGTGTTTAAAAAATACCTTATTCTCATCTCAGAAAACTTCCTAAAACATAATAAAGAATTTTCCTGAATCTATTTGGCTAGACTATGTAAAATTTAATTTAAAAGTCATATTTTTATTCTCATTGCTTCTCAAAAGCTACTTTTTAAAATTACTATGCCTGGAAATCATGTGCTACATCAAGATATTCCTCAAAAGTCTATGTCACATAGCAAAACCTACATTAGCCTGCATGAAATTGTGCCTCATTTGCTCACTTTAGAGACTTGTTGCTATTTGTTATGTCTGCTCCTCCTTCTGCTTTCACTGCTTGCAGAGTGATTTCTGAGAGTGGTGGGGGTGGCGGTGGTCCTTGTTCATTACACAGTAATTAATGATGCTGTGAATCAAAAGCATGACTCAAGTGCTGCACATTCCTCTCTGATCTACGTACTGCGGAACATAAAAAAAGGAGAACCTTATTCACAAATCTATAATTTGAGTAAATTCTCCAACTAATAAATCAGCTAATAGCTTTCCAATTTTTTGGCACAACAGACTGTTTTCTGCCTTTTGTTTAATTGGTTAGTGAAGTTGTCCATGAAGTCTCCAAATAGCAAAGATCATTTCCTAAACGTAGTGAAACAATCAAGAATTTTTTCTAATTCAAATAAGAGAAGACTTTCTGGATCCTATGTATTCTATAGTGATTCTTACAGATATATGAAGGCAAAATAAATAACAAAAGTATTAAAATATCTCCAGGGCCTTTAATTTTATCCATACAGTACATTCTGGTTGTTCTTGATTAGCCAAAGTATTTAACCTAGAAAAAAATGTAAAATCTAAAGTATTTTTGAAGAAAGTAATTTTACAGTCTTTGAATTTTTAGCCCAAGAAGTTTACAATCATTGAAATATATTTCTATTAATATATTACGCCTTGTTAACACAAGAAAGACTGCATTTTTTATTTGTCAATTGTCTTAAGTGTGGTAAACAAAAGGGTTTTCACAATATTTTTGCATCAAATAAAATTTAGAACCCATTAAACAAATGTAATTATTTTAGCACCTTTTAAAAAATTATTATTAATTAAGTAGAATGACAAACATTTGCAATATTTTTTGGTAATTCTAGGAAACCAAAAGATACTTTATTTAAAATAGATAATATAAATTTTATTTTTTTGAATCTGGAGGTTAAATTTGGGAAAGACAGAGTAAAGAGATTTTAAAGGCAACAAAGTAATGCACTTAAGATATAAATATTCAAAAAACAAAAAAGTTAAAATTAACATTTTCACAATGTATAACAATAAGAAGCAATTATTCATAGTTTATCTTTAAAGGTAAAAATTTAAGATCATACCAAAAGTATAGAAAGCTAAAACATTTGGATAAAAAAAAATAAAACTAGGCACAAAGTAACTAGTCATTACAGAAAATTTTTTTCAATCATTTTTTTTTTAATTGGATACCATTCAAGTTACAATTTGCAGTAAATAATAATAAGCCACCGGTTCTTTTGTAATCATAAAAACATAGACATTTAAATTTTTCCACATACTTACATAGATCTGTAAATATGTATAAATATACAAATATATAATTAATTTAAAGATTTCAATATTTTTAAGGAATCACTATTTTTAATATAGCTATATTATTTCATAATGTATTTACCATTTTAAAAATTTATTCAAATTTTGTTAATAAAGAGATAAATCATTTTCTTATACACACATTCATATATTTTTGTAAAAGATGTATTGTTGTGGTTTTCACACTTATAGAATATGTTTCAAATATTCACGTTAATTAAAATTTTTAATCAAAGCAATTCACTTTATTTTCTCTAAACACAAAAGAAAATTAAATGAGTGAAAAACATGTACTGTCTAATTACTTTTCTATGATCAAACATTTTCTATCACTATATTTTAAGGTTGCAAAAATAAACAATTATAATAACATTCAAAGGAATTTGTAAAAGTGTTATACCCTACCTACAAATAGTAAATTACAATGAGGTTCAGTGATCACTGAATTGTATCTTATTTAGAAAATGGAAATATATCTTAAGATTATATCTTAATTAACTTATTTTAACATTTGGCTAAGGCTTTAAAGTCAAAAAAGAATATATATATATATATATATATATATATATATATATATATATATATACACTTTTCACTAACACTTCAATTTTTTATTATTTATATTATTATGAGAATTTCACAAGCTTAAACTCTTTTAAAATATCCTTTATTACAACTCTACATAGCTATACCTAAATTTATATCATTTAAAATATTTTAAAAATTTAATTATGTATAGATTGTATACGATCTTATATTGTGGTATATTAGTTTCAAGTGTACAATATAGTGACTTGATATTTTTATACCCTATGATGGGATCATCCCACTAATTCTAGCAATCATCTGTTACCATGGAAACTTATCACCATACCCCCATTCCATTTAAAAATCTTAAATATAAGGAAATAATAACATACTTGGTTCATAAAATTATTATAATTTAAAAGGTGTTTATAAGTAATCAAACCCTATCCTAGACATAGAATATTGTGATCACATTATTTTTATATAACAAACTTTGAGAAGAAAGATGAAGTTGTCTTTGAATCAATGTTATTCACTTTCTTTAATTTCCTGAATTGGATATTTATTATTTCAATTAATTCCAATATTATTATAATATAATTTATAAACTTTAAAATTAATAATGAAATTTTAAGGACTCTTGGAATCATGCCAAAAATCTAAGTGTCCTGTTCTTATTTTGAAACACTGTAACCAAGACTATAATTTAAAAAGTAAATCTCAGTTGAGCTATTTTTTTCCTTTGAGTTAAAATTTTTAGGAGGAAATTATTAAAAGATGAGGAAAGATGTATAACGTATTCTAAATTTGATTTTTTTCCTCTTTATTTTTAGTAAGAACGTGATGACTAAGTTTTTACTCTTTTCTTTACAATAGTGACAAATATCTCTATCAAAAAGATGAAGTTTTGTTTTTCTCTTGCCAAATAGCAATTTTCAGCAAATTTTTTGTATTCTCTGGTTCAACCAAAAGAATGGACAGATTGGTAGAGGTAAGAAAGAAGTAAAAGAAAAGTAACAAGAACATGTCTGAATTTCTAAATAAACTTTTTTCTTTCTGTCCTGGGATTTGAGAAATTCTTAACAAGGGTACAGAGATCTGAATGTGACCCAGATTTAAGGTCTACATTTCAGTTAATATCTCCTTCAAATGAAGAGTGCATTCTTAAGAAATACTGGTTTTATTTATTGCTAGAACAAACAAAATAACACCAATTCTATAATCCCAATGAAGTAACCCAGGAAATTTACCTTGAAGTTATGAGAAGACTGGCCTTCCTTTCAAACTCATAGATTTGCAAGAGGTCTCAGATATATACGCTATTTATTTTTTACCTAGTCAAGGGCTCTGGTTCATGAAATGTCACGATTTATGAGGGTGAGGCTTTCAGACAAATCTTAGTGGAATCGTTAGTTTGGTTGAAGCCCATCAGTCAAAAAAACACCAGGAATGTGCTTGTAGTCAGAGAAAGATGAATTCATTAACCTGTTGTAGAAAATAAGAATTTACCACAGAAACAATGAAGTATCTCAGTAAGAAGTAGTCACGCATATTACTATGACTTATCATAGGCATTTTTTAGTAGAATTAAAAGAAAAGGTATTCTGTTCTGAACTGAGAGCTATTGGAAATTGTTACAATTAGGAGGTTGAATATATTAATAATTTTTATCAAGAAGTAGAAAGAACAATGTAAAGCCAAGGTTTTTTATCAGAAATGAAAGAGTAATCATATATGTTAGCTGGAAGAGAAGTATGCTTGATTATTTATTGATGGTACAGTTTCCTTGTTCTGTGTTTTACACAATTAAAGAGTCACCTTGCTTTTTTCTTGTTCTATCTACCATGGTCAAATGGGTCTGTCTGATTATTGTTAATATTCTTTAAAAACTATTTGAAGAAGAGGAATGTTCAATCAAATGATCAAGAAAAAGCATCATGGCCTAGCAATTGAATGCCATGGGTAAGCTGTTGGCTATCAGAGATGTTATTCTTGTTCTCTGTTCATTTTATTTTTTTTTTAATATTGTTATTCTCAGATTATGCAATGTATTTGTGAGATAATAGAGAAGGTGGATTTTAGGATGCCTCTAAAATTTATATGTCTCTCACAATATAAATAGAACCTTTCACTATTACAAAAATTTTATTTTAACTACAAGTCAAATTAAATAATTCTTCTAAAATCATTGTAGCAGAACTAGACTGACCTAAAGTGGAGATCCAAATCATGTAATCTGTTCTGTCACATCTACTGTGTTCACTCCAGGATTATTTTTCCATTTTAGCTTTAAAACCACTCAGAAAAAATTATCTCACTTTAAGGAACAATATCTAACTTATTCTTTTTATGGTGAGAAATATGTATACTCCCAATACACTCTGTGACCCACTAACCCAGTAAAGTACTACTGCCTCGGTAGATAATACTTCTGAATCAAGTAGTTAAAATTAATTTGCCTAGATGCTTTTGTAAATTTAGATAAGATAGAAGACAGATGTTAGACAGATGATAGCTAGATAAGATAGGTAGATAGATAGATGATAGATAGATAGATAGATAGATAGATAGATAGATAGATAGATAATCAGAAGGAATAGATTCAGGAATACCATTTCATTAAGTTGATGAAGGAAAGAGAGAGAGAGAAAGAGAGAGAGAGTAAGAAAGAAAGAAAGAAAGAAAGAAAGAAAGAAAGAAAGAAAGAAAGAAAGAAAGAAAGAAAGAAAGAAAGAAAGAAAGAAAGAAAAAAAGAAAGAAAGAAAGAAAGAAAGAAAGAAAGAAAGAAAGAAAGAAAGAAAGAAAGAAAGAAAGAAAGAAAGAAAGAAAGAAAAAGAAAAGAAAAGATAGAAAAAAGAAATTACTCAATTACTCACCTAGGCAAGTATAGTGAAACTGCTGTAAACCAAGGATGGAAAGTCTAAAATCAGCAGTTGGAGGTGAAAAGAGATTGCCTACAAAGAAACTTCAATTAATCTAAGAGCTGAATTTTCAAGGGCAAAAGGGAAGTGAAGGAAATTGTTATATCTTTAATGTGCTGAAAGAAAATGCATTTCAACCTTGGATGTTGTAATCAGTGAAACCATCTTTCAAGAACAAGAACATAACAAGGACAGAACAAACAGAATAAAAACATTTTCTGACAAACAAAAACAGACATTTTTCCACTTTAAATAGCCAATAAATATTAACAGGTACATTTACTTATGAAATAGTGTAAAAATGGATTGAAAAAAATAATAAATCTCACAATCAGACAAACTGAAAAAGAAGAAAAAACAGAAAGGACAGCTAAGTTATTAGAATCAAATCAAAATGCTGAGTTTAAGACATGATGAAAACATAATATAAAAATTTTAAAATAAATCCTTAATAATATTACACTAAGTATATATTAAATTAATGATAATACATAATTATTAATATCAAACAAAATAGAAATTAATGCAAAAATGTTAGCATTATATAGACAAAACATAACTCAAAAAAGCTAGGAAGATACATGAATTCACAGAAGCTCACATTCATTGAAATACAGAACGTATTTTTATTTCCTGTATCAAAATATAATTATAATTCAAATTAAAAAAGAATTTGTATCAAACAAGGTATATGCTACAAATCAAAACTTTATAAAATGTCAGTTTGTCAGTTTTTTTTTTTTTAAGGACAATACCTAGTGATGGCAAGGATCTAGAACAACTTGATAAAATATGTAGAGATAGAAGTCAGACAGAAGATAATGTATATAATTTCTTGAATATTAAGATCTAAAATAAATAGTGGTGTCCTTCATTCTGTGTGGATTAACTGTGAGAGGACTGGAGGAGCCTATTGAAGTAGTAGAGAGATGTTATATCTTCATCTGTGTAGTGGTTACATGGCTGTATGCATTTCTAAATATTCATCAAGCCAGAAGCTTAACATTGTGCACTTGCACTTTGCTTTATAAAATTATGCCTTAAAGAATTAAATAAAAATACTTAAAAGACTGGAGTATAGTAGGCTTAGAAAAAATAGGTGAGAAAACTCTAAAGCAGAGCATAGAGGAAAATTTAAGAAACTTATATAAGAAAAAAAAGAAATTTTTTAATTATCTAAAAGTACTATTTTAATAAAAGATAGAAGACAGAACTGTAGAGGAAAATTATAGAAATCAAAAGAAGAAAATAATAATGACAAATCAAACTTAATAAAAGCAATTAGAATAAAAGTACAGAATTATTTTATAAAGACTAAAAAATTACTGAAAAGCCCCTTCAAGTTTATAAAGATAATAAATAATGTACAAAAATGGATTTTCAATAATATAGGAAGGTTTACTATAGATTTTAAATTATTCAAATCTTAAAAAGTATATTTGATGAAAATAAATTGAAAAGCTAAAATGGAAAAAATTTAACTCCCCCAACCTGACTCAAATAAAAAAGAAAAACTGAGGATTATTGTAATTATTAAAAAGCTGAACTTTTATTTAAAATCTTTTTACAGGAACTTAACAGGTCAAAACAATTTCAAGGTCAAATTCTACCACTCATTGAAGTAACAGATAATGCTGATTTTATATGATTTATTCTCCATATTAAAGAAGAAACATAACATATTATGAGGTTAGTGTATCCTTGATGGTCAAACTAGAAAAGAACATTGTAACAAAGAAAAAATATAAACCATGTTATTCATGGATAAAGAAGCAAAAATACTGTAGCCTGTATTAGCAAATGAATAAAGTAACATGTAGAACAGATCTGACCTCTGATCAATTTAGAGTCATACCAAGAATGCAATATTGGTTGAACATTTCAAAATAAAATTATATAAACAGGCAGATTAAAAAATTAAAAAGAAAGATAATATTATCATAATAGATATCAAGAAAAAAATAATAACATCTAACATCCAAATCTTGATAAAAATCAGCAAGCAAAGAATAAAAGTATTTATTTACAATAAAGACTGTATCACAAAATTTACTATAAACATTACACAGTAAAATTTTACTATATTTTTTGAAGATTAAGATTAAGATGCAGATGCAGACTATACTTTTGCACATCTTTTGTTTAGGAGATCCTTGTCAGGATCTAAAAAAGGGTGAAACAAAATTATAATTACTTGCTAGTGAAATTATTGTGTATATAGCACATGTGAGGAATTTATAGATGAATTATTTGGGTTTATAAGAGAGTTTAGCATGACTGATTAACAAAAAATCAATATATATCAACAATCATTTCTTTATATTTGAATATTTTCAAAGTATATTTTAATATCTTGTCAACATCAAATTCTTTACAACAGAAATAAAAATATGAAGTATCTAAGAGTAAATCTAGTAAATGATGTAAGAGGCCTGTAGGGACAAAATTATAAAACTTTTTGAACAATATGGAAGAAAATATGCGGTTAACTATTATAAAGGACAATTTTCCCCAACTCAACCAAAAGATAAAGTTAAATATAATATAGTATATTTACAAATTAGAATATCATATGGTTAAAAAAGAAAGAAGTATAGATGCTTTCATAAAATATGTTAAATAGTAAAATATAATTTTGAAGAATAAAAGCAACTCAGAATGATTAATATTGCAAGTGTGCTTGTAAGTGAAAAAACAGGCACAATTTTAAAAATAAACATTTTATTTACAATTATAGATCTATATTAGTTAACTTACTTTTGACTGCACCCAATACCCTAAACTAAATATTTCAGTATTTATTTATTTTATATGTAACTCTCTGAAGCTTGTGTTCCTTTTGGATGGGTACCTTTAATTTGCATAGCAACTCCTTTCATTTACATGGAAACACACCATTTTCTTAACCACCTTGGTCCAGAAATGGCACATCACTTTTACTCAGATTGCATTGAAGAAAGAACTTGTCACATTTTCCCACCTACATATGAGGGAGCTGGGGGATACAGTCTTTAAGCAGGCAGCTGCTTCATAGAGAGAGCTTTACATTAAACAAGGGGCTTGCAGTTTTTGTATACCTTGTAGTAAGATACAAATGAAAAAACTAAAAAGGAAAACAAGAATAATATAAATGTGAACTTAGCTCTTATCTTGAGACAAGGTTGAAATGCAATCACAATGGATACAGTAGTCATTTCAGGCTACTTTATATGTTTGGGGGAAGTACCTAACCATCCATATTATTATTAAAGATGTGCATAATTTCTATAAATACTGTATATATGTATAAGTACACATTTGTATGTATACATACATATATATATATATATATATTTAAGCAAGAGACAAAAGATAGAAGCAAATAAAATGATATAATAATAAATAACATTAATTATAATAATTGTAATAAATTATAATAATACATAAGATAATTATAAGAATATATAATACAATTATAATAAGTACAAATGTAATTATAGTAATAAATTGTACTTATTAGAGACTAGGAATTGTTCGAAGCACATTAGATGTTAGCTTTATTGATCATCATAACAAATGTATAATACTAGCAATATAATTCCCACCATATTAAAGATAAAGTGATTCAAGAAGGAGAAAAATTTGCCAAAGTAGCACAGCTCAAATGAACCAAAAGTTGCAAAGCTAAAAAGTGACAAAGAAATATACCATTAACTACCATAAAAATGACAATTTTTCTGAAAGTACTTTAATGAGCAGACAGCCCTTTCAGACTAAAGATTTTTTCCAAATGTTCTCTGAATCCTATCCCTATGTCCCCTTCACATTTTACTTCTCTGAGCACTTGCCTCATACCCTCTCCTCTGATGATTTACCACATTGTCTTCATTTCAATATATCATATGGAATCCCTTACTTGCAACAGAGACAAATTCTGTCCTTTGAATCCCTTTCTACTATGGTACAAAAGAGACATAATCCTTGTTTAGAAAGAAAGAATATGCACAGAGAGTAGTTAATTGACATTCAAAGGATCACAAAACCCTTATATTCTTTAGCCTGGACAGAAATACAAGTCAGATTTCTGGCCTATTCTATAGTTATATCCAGATAACGTTGTTCAATCAACTCTATAACCATGGAAAAATTACTTAGGTTTAAATATTACCTACACATATTAAATTTTGTTAACCAATATCACAATAATTAATTAATTAATTAATTAATTTTGAAAAAAGTTTTAAAAAATGAGTATTACCTACACAAATGCAGGTGCAGTTTGGGGAAAATCTATCACGGTTTCTCTGAACAACCCTTTTCCTTTCTGAAAATCAAATCTTGTTATACTGTTACTAATGGCAAAATTAAAATAATTTTACCTAACTTTTGGAAAGCCGATATTATTTTCAATGTCTTTGTCTTTTTAGTAAACAAACTGAAATACATAAATTGCCTAGCAAGGACAAGCCCTTAAATCCTCATCAATGTCACTGATACAATAAAATTTAATCACTTTTACTTATGGTAACTTTTGAGTGTCTTTTTTGTTTCATCACTTTTTTTTGTTTGTTTTTCTTCAAGCCAAAATATATTTAAAAAAAAAAACACTATTGTTAATTATATTTTTGTAAGATCTTTCAGAAACAATTGTTAACTGTATATTTGTAAGATCTTTCAAACTGACAAAACTTTTTTTTATTTAATTAGAACAATATCACTAAACAAAGCCATCCATAGAACAAATTAGGCTTCAGAAGATTTCCATAAAATTTTGAATTTGTTTCTTGGTGTGCTAATACTATTTTAAACATTATAATATGTGTACTCATTGTTCTCAACCTTCTCTTTCCTAATCTATGTTTCCTAAACTATGCTCACGACTATGGATTCATATAGAAGAAAATTCTGAGCCCAGTTTGAATAGTCTTATCATTGAAAAGTCTTCATGATTAAAGCAGTCTGGCGTAACTAAGCTTATATTATCAACACAAGTTAATTTTCAAATATAAAAGATATCACTTTATATATTTCCAGTCATCCATGAATGTCACTCTGATTACTTAACAAAAGAAAATTAGAGTTTAGAATTTTTACTAATGAATAATGTGTAAAAGATATTTTACTGTTGATAAAAACTATTAAACATTTCCATAATGAGAGACAGCTCTGTGTGTGTGTGTGTGTGAAAACTTTTAGGAAAAAAAGTATATTAAACTGCTGAAGCAAGTATTTCTATCACATTTTTAAAAAGTTCTTTTGAGTCTCTAAAACAATAAGCAAAAGTAAAGATAATTTCAAAAAAAATTTTTGGAAAAATAATGAGAAAATTTTAGCTTCTTAAAAACTTGAAGTTTTTTCTATGATCAAAATTGTCCATTAAGAATTAATATTTTCTCAACTATTTGAAATATAATTGGGTTTCATGAGACAAGATAAATAACTTCTTTCTTTCATTTTTTGAAATGTTTTTATAAATCAGTTTTAAATAGTTTAGCACAACAATAATATGAACAAAAATCTCTGCAAATACATTAATTAATCACTTAACTTTAAAATGTTTACTAATTTTTAATAGCCCTTTGTAGAGTTCATAAAAATGTTTAAGATAAATGGATTTTTTTGATGAGTCTGAAAAATATCAAAAAAAGATGCCTTAGTTATGAAAAAATTCCAAGAAGCACTTGTAAAAATATTTACTGTAAAAATATCTGATTTCTTTATATGTAATGTCACATTTGTAATATTTAAAAAATGTTTTATAACTATCAAGGATAGTTTTATAATATTACTGCATTTCAAAAAATTTGTAGAGAAAGGAAAATTATAATCAGGTTATTTGTTTAATTATGTTTATACATGTTGAAAAGCCAAATTTCACATTGCATTCGTGAAAGTATAAATTATCTCAAACCAATATAAATATTTCATGAGTTAATAATATCAATTTCATTAGTGAAAATGTCTCATCTAGATGGCATAGTACTTCTTAGGTATTATTTATTTTCTGTTTACATTCAGATAAGATATAGCAAAATTTTATACATTCTTTTTTCATGATGACATATTTCAAAAAATAAAGTATGGAGATAACTACTCTCACTCAATACCCATCAACCAGTTATAACAAATCTGATTATTTTCAATATTTCTTTAAGATTTTTTAAAAGAAACAAAATGGTATAGATAAAATTAATCTCTTCCCCCAGTATACTCATCATTTCCATTGTCTCCATTTCCAAAAGAAATCTTTATTTTGTATGTAGTTTTTATATACCCCTCTGTATACATATCTATAAACACTCATATATTGCTTTGAGAAGTTATGCAGACAACACCATACTAAACCTTTATTTTTTGTATCTTTCTTTTTTGCGATTTACGAATGATATTTACAAGTTTAATTTTACTACAATGTTTTATTTTATTGTACTTTATCCATGGAATAACAATATCTCCATTTAACAATTTTCTTATGGATGGGTATTTTACCACATTATAGTTAATATTACAGTGAGTATTATTTTTCATGCCTAATCATGCATATGTTGAGTGCTGAAATTTCTGGAATCGGAAATGCTAGATTATAGGCTGTGCAGCTTTCCTGTCTCCTACTTCCCTAGATATTGCTGAATCATTTTCCAAAGTGATTGATTAACCAATTCATATTCCAACTAATGTGAGAATTCTTGTGTCTACGTGTATTGACATGAACAAACTTTTAAAATTATTGTATATGAGAGGATTTTCATCTTCCTAAATGTGCATTTTTTCTGATCAGTAATGAGATTAAGTCTCATTTATGTCCTATGACCATTCATGTTTCTTTGGCAACTTCTTTGTATTATTTGTCCATGTTTCTTAAGATATGTTTTCTTTACTTATTACCTTTTTTGGAATTCTTATATTCTGGTTTTTGTTTCTTTTTTATGGTGTCAAAATTTTAAATGTTACTGTCTAGATTTCTATATTTTTTTCTTTTTGAATATATTTACTTACCAATTAAAAGTCATTCTTTTCAAAAAAATTTGAACAATTGGCAACACCAGTAACTGTAAACATTCATATTATAAATTTCAAGCATTATACTCTGACCTACCTTCCATCTTTCCAGCTCCAACCTCAACTCCATAGATCCATATCTGTATCCCCACTGTTTGTTTATTTTCACATTCATTAATTTCCAAGGTCAAACTTTATAGTGAGTCTCTTGTGTACACCCTTTTCCTCTTTCACTTCCTGTAAGTTACTTGGGTAAAATGCAACCATAGTTAATATTCAATTCTCTAGCTCAATGTAACTATAAAATAATTTTTAAAATATGCTTAATATTCTCTATTTAAATTTATGGCAAATGACCTCAAGTTGACCGTCACTCAGACTCATGTTGAATATTATATAATTTCCAAATATTTGTTGATTTTCCAGCTATTTTTAAATTATTGGTTTATAATTTAACTCAGTTGTCATCAGAGAACATATTTTGTAAGAATATATTCTCTTAAAAATATTGACTTTATGTTCCAGAATACCATCTATCTTGGCAAATATTCTCTGTTCACTTGAGAAGAGTGTGTATCCTGTGAGTGTTGAGTGGAGTGTTCTGTAAAATGTCAATTGGATAGTATTGGTTGGTAATATTTTTCAAGTATTTTTTATCTTTATTAATATTCTGTCAATGTGCTTTATCAATTATTTTGAGAGTGGTATTATGAACTTTCTATTTATCATTCAGTTTTATCAGCATTTGCTTCATATATTTTGAATTTCTGTTACTTGGTACATGAAAGATTAGTATTGTTAATTTCTCACATTTTCTTTATCCTCTTTATCTCTATTATTATTGTTTGTTCTGAAATCTACTTTGTTATTAATAAAAAATAATATAAATTTTATGTTCATTAATTTTAGCATGGTACGTTTACATATTTTTTACTTTTGACCTATTTGTGTCTTTATTGTTAAAGTAGACTTCTGGTAGACAACATGGAGTTGGTTCTTATTTTTAATTTTAATATTACAGTCTCTGTCTTTTATTTGAGATGATTAAACCACTTACATGTAATGTGATTATTGCTATGTTTGTATTTCAATTGCAATATTGTTATTTTCTTATCTTTGTTGTATCTATTTTTTGTTTTACTTTCTCTTTTTCTTTCCTTTTTTTAAAAAAATTAGTAATTTTTATACCCTTGTTTTATGTCTTGTTTTGATTTATTACCTGTAACTCTCTTTTTCTGGTGTTATTTTCTGTAATATTTATAACATACATCTCAACTACTCACAGTTTACTTTCAAGTGATAGATTACCACTTAACATATAGTATAATATTCTTACAAGAAAATACTTCTATTTATCCTTTCTTAGTCTTTTGGTTGCTACTCTCATACATTTTACATTCACAGATATTATGAACCTTACATACGTTGGTTTGTATGTGTGTGTATACACATGTGTGAATAAACAGTGAATAAAATTTTGACGATTTAAATAATAATAATAACCAATCTTCATATTTTTTCATGGATTTGTGATTTTTAATGTTCTGTAATTCTTTATATAGATCCAATTTTCCATGTGATATCATTTTCCTTCTACTTGAAGGACTTCTTTTAATATTTTTTTTCAAAGAAAGTTGTCTTTTAATGGATTCTTTTATGTCTAAAGAAAGTATTTCACCTTCATTTTCTAAAATATGTTTTCTCTTAGTAAAAGATTATAAGGTAATTTTCCATTTTTTCCTAGTACTTTAGAGATGTGCTACTTCATTCTACTTACATTGAAAAATTTGGGCCATTATATCTTTAAGTATTTTTTTGGCACCCACTTTCCAGCACTATTGAAAGCCAGTTACCCCATATTTGACTGCTTGAAGTTGTTTCATACTTCACTGACATCTGTTGATATATTTTTTTCATTCAGTCTTTTTTCTCTGATTCACCTTTGCTTAGATTTATTTTCTATGCCTTCAAGTTTATTAATCTTTGCTTACAAAGTATCTCATGTAACATTTATCACTATTAGTGTATTTTTCATCTCAGACATTATAGTTTTCACAATTAAAAATTTAATTTGGTTCTTTATTCTTTATTTTATATCTCTAATACATTCAATCTCTGATCTAACCTATTAATGGCATATATTATAGAGGTATAATCTATTTTTTAAAGTTTTTGTCTAGTAATTTTATTATTTGTGCCATATCTGAGTCAATTTTGATCAATCTTTTTTCTCACCACAAGTTATAATTTCCTGTTCCTTTTGTCTGATTTATAGGTTTTGATTTGGTGACAGATAACATAATTTTTATATTGTATTTTCTGAATATTTTTGCATTTCTGTATAGATTCTTGAGCTTCGCTTACTAATTTACTTGGAAACACTTTTGTCCTTTTGAGTTTTGCCTATGAGCATTCTTAGGTCAAACTAAAGCAGTATGTAGTGTAGCGTTTCCCCCCACTACTGAAGAAAGATCTTAGTGCTTTGCTCAGTGTCCTATTAATATGGGGGCTTTACACTCTGGTTCATGGGAATAAGTAATAGTTCAAGCTTATTTGAGTGTCAGGCACCAGGCTCCTTATTCTTCTAGGTGGTTCACTTGCCAAACTCTGTCCATTTTTTCACACACTTATACTGATTAGTACATAATTGTATACTTGAAGGGGACCCTCTGCAAATTTCTGAAGTTCTTTCTTTCCACACCTTTCCTTCTCTGGTATTTGGGCCTGCTGACTGTATACACTTTAACTTGCCTACACACTCAGTTCTGTGTTAGGGAGCCCATGGGTGTATCCAATAACCTTAAATATCTCTAGGCAGCTTACTGAACAAGAAACAGTTGTATAAGACATCCTGTTTGTTTATTTACCATCTTTAAGAGATCACTATATTTTATTGCCTGCTATCTAATTTTTTGAGAAACATTGGTTCATATAGAAAATCTGAATTTTTAGTTGTTCAAGATTGGGGGTAGAGAAAATAATTTTGTCCCAGTTATTTCATTGTAGAAGAAATTGAAAACTTGTTGTATCTCCTCAATGGCTGTTTGGTAAGATAATTGCTTTCACATTGAAATACATCTTTATATATATATGTGTGTGTGTGTGTGTGTGTGTGTGTGTGTGTGTGTGTGTGTGTGTGTATTTATCCATTATTTTTTAGCATTAATCGCTGCAATAGAAACATTGTTGTAAGCCTGATTATCATTACACTAGTTAATATATTTCTTCTGATATCTATTTAAAAATTCTTTCTAGTCCTTGTGTTTGGTATCTCAATATGTGACTGCCTGTGTGTAATTTTTCCCCCTATAAATATACCAAGTGTTATCTCAAAATAATGCCTTCCTAAGAAATATATTTATGTTGGAAATATTGAGTTTTAACTTTGAATATCAATTCTTTGTTCTTCCCTCTATTCTCCATCCTCAAACTTCTCAGAAAAATATTAGCTTCTGAATTTATCTCTTTCACATATCTGTTTTTTTACATTTTAATATTTTTTATCTTTTGATGCTTAATTCTGTGTGATTTTTCTCAATTTTACATCTCAATTTATTATTTTTTGTTCTGAATAGAGACTATTTCTTCTATGCATTTTTAAATTTAAAGGCTGCATTTTTCATGTGCAATAAATTTAATTAGTTCACTTTCATATTCCAATTAACTTCATTTGATCGTGTTATTATTTTATAATTTCTTATTTTTATGGATGTAATTTCTTCATCTAATTCTTCAAAAATAAATTTGAAATACTATAATTTTCTTTATAATTCATGTGTAAAATGTTAGTTTTGTTATAATTTTATTGCTTTTATAAAATCAGATATCAATTTTTATTTTCTTTTTTGTATATTATTTTTAAATGGCAGGTATTTACATTTTTGGTTCACTTTTATTTTATTTTGTTCATCTGTCTTTTTGTACTCACCCTTCCTTTAAAAGGATTATGGAGCTGTGTTGCTCATGGACAATAACCCTCCTGGCACATTACACTTTGCCAGCCTCATGCTGACAGTTATATGTTATAGATAGAATCTCTGTAACAGATGATAATAATTGTTTATCTCTGTATTATTTTTTTCTCCTTAGACTCAGAATTCAGTAACTAGCTTACTGAGAACTGATGCAACACAACATGCTTCATGCCTTGAGACAACCTCTGGTACCAGCTATAACATGAACCCATTCTGTTTTGCTTTAAGCTTCTAGAATCAAAACTCTATATAACACTTTACTGCCTTATGGTACAGTAGGCTGAATGCTCAGTCTCAATCACCACTTTATCTATTCCTTTTTTCCTTAATCTATGAAGATATTATTTCTGAATCTTTCTCTCTCTCTCTCTCTCTCTCTCTCTCTCTCTCTCTATATATATATATATATATATATATATATATATATATGCATATATATATATACATCATCACATCACATCTCTATATATCACAACATGTATATATTATATATACAACATATATTATTTATACAACATATAAGTTATATATATATATTTATTGTGAATAAAATTAATATGTATATCAAAGTATAGACTTATTGTACCATTATTTCTATAAAATCTTTAACCAAATCATCATGATGAAACCGATATACCAATTAACAATTGTATGAACACACTTTTATTCAATCTAACATTTTTTTAAAAACATTGGGAAACAAGCCCAGAGAGAAATTAATGACAAAGTTGACTTTCTAGCCTCTCCTGGCTTTTTAATGTAAATTCATTTTGTGAACCAGGAGACAGAAATTAATTATTTTTTGTTGAAATAATATGATTTCTAAAAATCAGTTTTTTCAAAGTGAAAACCATAAAGGAATTCAGCTATTTATAATGTGAAACACAGAAAACATACTAAAGTACCTTAGTTATCTAAAGATGTCTACTTCCAAAGAATTAGTTATAAAAGTACTTCTTCAAACTTCTAATATAGAAAGTGTGTATCCAATTAACCATTGCCTTGAAGGCTTTTATACTTACACCTCTTGAGGTAGAGGTCAAACAGAAGAGTTAATTGGAAATTTCAAAGTAGAATTTTAGGACAAATTAAAGTATAGCTCTCAGAAATCTGATCTGTTATAGATATCTTGTAATTTGTTTGAAGCTATATTTCACCAATGACTTCATGTAATTTTATATTGATTAACAACACAGTATACTGAAAGATATTTTAGTTAAATTATCTCATTGAATGTATGATCTCAATATAGTAGGACTGTTTAATGATGGCTCAAAAGTGGAAAAATACACGGTGTTAAGAAAACTGTCATAATTGTCATTTAACTTTACATAAAGTATAATCAAAGCACAAAGCACAAAGTTAAGCATATTCTGATATGCAGCTCAGCTACAGGGTACTATTTAAAAAGATAACTTATGGATGCCTAAAACTACTGTTATCTTGAATAATTTATTACCACCAATTTCTTCTATCCCATCAAACTTCACAATAAAAATTGCTCTTTCCAAATAAGGCAGTGACATTAGCTTGCTTCCTATCATTTAGTCACTTTAAGAGTCACTAAGGGATTACCACACAACCAAACAAAAAGCAAAAGTTGAATTAACTTCTTAACTGTGTGCCTAGGTCAAATTGGAATAGTTCAAAAAATATCCTGACTCTGTTTTATTGTTCCTTTGTTCTTGGCATAAGCCCTCCTTTTCATTGAAAGAAATGGAAAACAATTCTTAAAGAAGAGTCTCTTCTTCATTCTACCAATTTTTTGTTATAATTATTTTTGTAAAGTACAGCTTCCCAGATGTGTGAGGATGTGTGCTCAGGCAGTATTGCCTTTAAACAAAGACAAGGAAACACTAGATATCAAACTATTCAACATGTATACATACACAAACATACAATGAATATCTCTGTCACTGGGGATTCAGTTGTCTCAGTAATGGTTCAATGCAACTTGTGAACCTTCAGATCCATGAAAATGCTTCTCAAAATTTCTTGCTGTTTGTCGTCAAAACAATAGCTTACTATGTACAAATGCCGTGAACTTCTGTATTATTGTTTATGCTCCTATACCTCTTATAGACAGACTTTAAGTTGACGTTTAGAGAGGGATTAAGTAGCTAAAGAGCTTCGGTAACATAATCTTTTTTCTCTGAAGGAATGAAATTAATCTTTCTTAATCAATGACTTTTTCTTAGAATTGTTGAAAGTTTATTTCTTACCCGTATTTTTATCCAATTGGTGACCTTGAGTATATTCACAAATCATTGAAGTTTTCTACACAATTGAAGTAGGTAGTTCAAAATTTTGTAATATTGAACAGACTTCTTTAGTTTTTTAAAAATATATACATTATATTACTAAGAGTTATCCCTATTGTTTCATGCCATGTTACATATTCACTTTACCATGTAATCTTGCATTATTGACTGGCCATATCACATTTTATTCATATACTCACTTGTCTAGATTTTTCTATAGTTTTGTTCTCTGAAGAGTGCTGCTCTAAACTTTCTTGTATATTTCTTCCTTTTTATATATGCAGGATTTCTCCAAGATATCTACCTGTGATTGGGATTGCTAGAGTAACATGTGAAATATGATACTAGTTTTCGGGCCCCCTCAACAAGATGAACATTGAGTGCTAAAATTGTGAGTAGCTTTATTTCTATAAACAATTTAGTAAATTATATTATATCTCAATATAAATAATCAAATTTTGCTAAATTTTATAGCATGTTATAATAAATTTCAAAAGAGGACAGTCATACAGCAGAGAAAGAAACTATTGCATGTTGCAGGTAGAAGAGAGATGGCACTAACAAAGACATGGTTAGGGTAGGCTCTAAGATGGTACTTGATCCTATACTGAAGAAGGTGAGGAAGTGAGCATGAGAAATAAGCCGTGAAGAACCAGGAGGAAGATGAAAGATCCTAAGGCAGTGTTACTTATGCCTAGATTTTTTGAGAAAGAGCAGAAATCATACAGGTACTGTAGTATGGAGAAGAGAAAATAATAGGAAAAGAGATCTCAGAAGTAACAAGAGAGAGATTTGGGCTGCTATTATAGAGGCCATTGTGAAGACTTTTGCTTTTACTCTGTGTAAAAGATGAAATCTGATGATGTTAATCAGAAGAATTATATGATCTGACATGTTTTTAAAGTCTAATGTCACACTTGAGAAGTGAACATGGAGAGTAGTGTACGTGAATACAAAGCTAAAAATAAATCTCCTTTTGTTTATATTTGTTGTGGTGTGTGTCTTGTGGGAACAGGTACACAAGTATATTATCACTGGACTTTCCACCTCTTTAGAAGAAACAATATGTAGGCACATATATTTGAAAATAAATTATCTTAACTTCATTAATCCTTGAACAGTATTAAACACATGAAATGATATCACTAAAAATCTGACAGTCATAAAATGATTTTTCATATCTAAAAGATGACTGGTGGATTTTAAGGGTTAAATAGTACTGCTATCTGACAATTGACAGACGATGTCATTGGTCATGCAAGAGTGAACATCAAACTGGGGAAATATTTGGTCTAATCTTCAAGGCATCTGAATTTATTATTGCGGTTAAAAGAATCTCTATTCTGCTCTTGAATCTAGATGAGATATTTCTCCAAGGTCTGAAGAGAAAAGTTTTTCCTAGACTCTATTACTTTTCTTAAAGATTTATTTTTTATTTTTTGCAGAGGTCATTAGAAAAGTTTTTGTCCTTGAAAGATTAGCCAAGTCAATAGATTTCTATCTGAAGTTGCAAGTGCTTTCCAGCAGTTCAGCTATAGGTGCTTGTTTTTGCAGTGGTATGAGACATTGTTCTTGTAAAAATTTTAATCTGTATGGTAGAGGAACAAAACTAAATGTTATAGAGTATATTATTTCTGCTCAAAGTTATTCGGATACTGTTGAATGATGAGGTTAGTTCTTTGAACAGTTAAAGTCATTCTCAAGATTCTATGTGATATAAGTAATAATTACAACAGATTAACTATAAAAATCAGTTAATAAAGCTGAAATCTCTGAATCTGTTATTTTGATTATTTCATGGAAAGTGAAAAACATGTACAAACTTTTAGGCATTTCATGAAGCATTAGAATATAGGACATAATATTCTTATTTATGGAGAATTCATGGAGATAACTATCCTTAGAATTTATTGGGAAAGGCTAGAAAAATTAATATAATTCCAGTATATATCACATAGTTTTGTGATATAAGATACTTGTTTCCTGAATGTATTTCTTTTTCATTCATTTCTTCCTTCCTTCCTTCCTTCCTTCCTTCCTTCCTTCCTTCCTTCCTTCCTTCCTTCCTTCCTTCCTTCTTTTCTTCCTTCTTTTCTTCCTTCCTTCCTTCCTTCCTTCCTTCCTTCCTTCCTTCCTTCCTTCCGTCCTTCCTTCCTTCCTTTCTTCCTTCTTTCCTTCCTATTCCTCTTTTTTCATCTATCTGTGTATCTATATATCTATGTATCTATTTATGTATCTATCATCTATTAATCTATCTATCTATCTAATCATCTATCATCTATCAACCTAATTTATCTTGCTCACATATAAAATGTAAAACCTAGGGAAAAAGTATAGAGTTAAGGTACTTCAGAATTAAAAAGTTATAGAAATAAGCAAGACTTTGAAACTCCAAAGAGGACTATTGGTCATTAACATATTGCCTATATTAAAAAAAATAAGAAACCGGATGATTTGTTAGAAGCACATTCTACTTGCTACCCCTTCCATTTTCTTCATGCATATTCACAGGACTGCCTAGACACTAAACACAATTCAAAAGATCTGTCCAGACAGAAAAATTATTCTGGCAACTGCTATAACTAACAGAAAGGGATATGAATGTCAAACAACTCTCTTTCTTCTCTCCTTTTTTTTCTTATTTGCTGTAATTAACTTAATTACAAAATAGATGAAGATGTGAAGTAATGACCCCACAATCATCACAGTCATTCCCTTTGACTACGTAACCACCCAAAATTTAGTATAGTTAAATTTACTGCTCTGTGTTAAATTAATTAATTACTTATTTAAAGATTTTTCTGAGCAGAGCATCATTTACTGACATGTGAGGGCTATTTTGTTTAGAAAAATCTATACTGTAACATTTTGTCAACAGCAGGATTACAGAAATCTTCAAAGCCAGACATGGTCTCTCCACCAGCACATGGTGGAGACAGAACTAATAATGCTATCAAGCAGAAGATGGGTTACAGAGAGGCTACATTACATTTCTTTTGGTAATTCTGTTGGAATTGAGGATAGAAGCGACAATGGCTAAAGTCCAGTAATGCAAGTGACAATACCATCCCTATCACCATTTTGGTGCTGCTGAGCTGCCAGCCTTCTGGTCCCTTGCTACCTCTGATTCCACTGAGATTTCAGAATCTTCTTCTACAGGTTTCTCATTCTTTGAGCCACTTCATGTATTTTTAAATTTATTTTCTGCATATGTGGCCAGAGTCTGTTTCTAACACCAGCAATCAATAATGCTCACTGTGTAAGTGTTAAAAATTTTTATTTACAATTTGCTGATTTTAAAAAGCTTTTAGTTTTTTTTTAACTTAAAAAATCTGGTGCTATGATAATTTATACAACTTTTTTTCTAAGATTTTGAGGAAGAATTGTGATTGTATTACATGGGTGAAAATACATTTTATTAAATAATATTGTGCTCTATTTCAATTTAGTGATTTTGAGTGAGTTAACTTAAGTTGGCTTCTTACAGTAAGTCGTGTGCTTTTGTTAACTATTTAATAATATCATATAATTTCACTTCTGTAACTTAGAAATACTTATTCCAGTTTTGAGCCTTCACAAAGTAAAAATAATCTGTACTTCATTTTGAGAGAAATGTATTTTTTAAAGGACAAAACAGAAAACTATTTTATAAAAAATAAGTAATAGTTCCATCTTCTTTCTCTTCTGTGACTTTTAAACTCTTTAAGTGGAACTGAGTATCTACAAACACGAGGGAGACCTGACCTTTCTGTGACAAGTATAGAGTAAGTAGATGAAACTTAGGGGGCAGATTTGAAATGAAAAATTCTAAAGATAATTGAGTACATTTTTTCAGACTAGGAGGAAATGCCTGTGTTGTGTATATTTTTAGTTGAAATTCATTTTTTAACCTAAAAATACAGGAGAATGGTTATTATTGCAGATTTTCAATAGAAATGTCTTAAGTATCATTCTTTTTGAAGCATTTCTCTTAGTTGCACAGATAACTTACAATAACAACGTGATTATTATCACTGTATTTATTTTTTTTTCATATTTAACATATCCTGTAGAAGAATCAATACCAAACTAAGTACAGTTTCTTTTTATCTAAACTTCTACTTTCACCTTTGCTTAAACCAGAATGGAGCATTTAAATTAATGAAATGGTGAATAAAAGGAAAAATTGAAAATCAGGGTGCCCTCGATTTCTTAGTTCAAATTTCATCTGATATCTTCTTATGTCATGGTATAAATTTGGCCTTCATATGACCAAGTATAAAAATGGTCCAGAATATGTTTCCATAGTGTAGTGGTTAGCAAATCTGCTTTACATGCAGAAGTTCCTAGATGTGCGCTCCAGTGGAGTCACAGTCAATGGTCTATCACCATGCTACCCTGAACAAGGACGATCTCATCTGATCTTGGAAGCTAAGCAGGGTTGGGCCTGTTTAGTACTTGAATGGAAGACCACCTAGGGAGACCGGGTGCTGTAGGCATAAATAATAAGAAAGAAAGAAAGAAAGAAAGAAAGAAAGAAAGAAAGAAAGAAAGAAAGAAAGAAAGAAAGAAAGAAAGGCCATTCCAAATCATAGTAGACTCTCTTTTTAAAAACTAAATGCTAAACTAAAGCTCATGAGCATATGAATTATAAAGATGCCCTCATGACCACAAGTTTCATGTATGGAGACAGTGCAAAATGATTTGGAATAGAAACAGTTACACATGATATGCTTTGTTCATCCTGTGCACAATTTGCTGGTGATGTTCAATGTCAAGATGCTCTTTACAGAATGTTGTTAAGTACAGCTGTAAATATGTGCTGTATCTTTTAAATCTTGATTTTTATTGCCATTTTACATAGTAAAGTTGTGAGAATTTCACTAGGGATGTGTGTCAGGTTTAAAACATGTCCTTGAAAATTTTAGTAAAAAAAATAAAGATATCCAAATCCATGATACTGGAAGGGTTTCATCAAAATCTAAATTGAATAGAAGTAGATTATAGCATAATCTATGATTCAGAAGTGCAATAAAAGAAGGTAACAGAAAAATACAATTGAAGAGAATGCTATCTAGAACTAAATGGTAAACTGGTATCTTATAAATAGAAATAGCTACATAAATTAGTTATGTGCATCAATAAAGCATAAACTGTTTTTTATTTTAGTTAACAAAACAACATGTGTCCTAACATTTTTTATTCGCTTCCATAAATTAGTTTATTCAAATTATGAGTATTGAATTTCTATTATGTCCAATGTTCAATGATGGATTACAGAATTGAATTAAGTATGAGTAGTGATTCAAGGTGAAATTATCTTTTGGGTAATAAGCTGATGTGACATTGTAAATTGAAAGTCAATTTTATGTTTAATTATCCCTCTAGATTTAAGATAGCCAATCAAAATATTACCACTTTTAGTCAATAAATAATTATGATGATAAAACAAAATATATCTTTAGCTAGAAAAATAAAGCTTGAAAGATATTGCACTATATATAATAATTCACTATAAAATTAAAATTCCAAATATATAAATATGTTTTGTTTGCTTCATGACACACAAATATCAATAAACTTAAATTAACATACATATAGTTTAGCATAAAAGTTTTAAAATTAAGGTTAATGCTTACTAAATACAGGACCTCATCATCTTTTCAAAAAATTCTCATAGCTGAAGTATATATACAAAGCGCACAACAAAGTTATCATGCATGAACTTTATTTCAAGATTCTTTTGTAGATTTTTATTTTCCTTAAATAATTTAAACATGTAAAGAAAAATTATAATAAACAAAATAGTTTTGAGTTACTTAATGTATATTTTCCCTCTTCATTTCATAAGTATATATTTCTTTTTCTCACCATCCCTGTGAAGCAGGTATCATTATTTCCATAATTAAAATAATAAATAGATAAGTCCAAAGGTTATGGCTGAGGCCACCGATATAATCAGTGGCTGATTCACAGTATGTGTAAGTCTTCATAAGCAACTTTGTTCAAAAGCCATTGGGTAAATGTATGTGATTCTCTCTTTTCTTACTCATAAATTTTTCTATTTCTTCCTACTCCTTCCAAGTATTAAAGGACAGTTGTACAATTATGTTTCAAAATATATTTTTAAAATTGTCAGTGTAAAAGTATATAAAATTTGAAAACATAAAAATTACAGAATATGTTATATTGTACAAAGTGGTTAGAGAATCTTTTTGCTTTAAATCAATTGAAATACATATTTTCAAGCACTCAGTATAATTTTGGTTCATATCTCAGGAAAAAATGATTCAAACATAATGCTTTAGAATGATTTTTTTAATAGTCCAGAAAAAAACATAATGAAGAAAAAATTCTATTTGTTTAAACTAGTACTACTAAAACTGATGTATAAATGCCTACATACACAGAGAGAGAGAGACACAAACATATGTTTCTAAATAACATAATAGAATATATGATAAAATTCTGAAATCTCTATAATAAATGAAGATATGAAAAATTTATGGTGATTATAGATGTCTAATATTTCTAAGTGGGCTAAGTGAATGAAACAATAATTTTCTTTTTGACAAAGAATAAATTAAATCACATCATTTTTCTATTTGACAAGTGATTATTTTTTATATAGTGTATATTTTTCATATAACATTTTGTCAGACCTTACATCAGCTACTCAAAGCTCATTTTTTAATTAAAATTCTGATGAGCTACAAGCAAAGTGAAAATTAGTGAGCTGGAAAATTGAGGTGAGAAACTCTCTCATAAATTTTTAAGAAAGCTTAGTTAGAAACAAAATGTGAGAAAAATAATCCATATAAAAATTAGAAAGAACAATTTCTCTCTAAGAAGAGACTTTGAATAGAGGAATAATAGGGAAGACATGAAGAGTGTGCATTTATAGAAATAATATCAAGTACAGTATCGGTAGGTCTAGAAAAATATATACATTTTATAGTTTTTGTTCCCCACAAAAAGTACCTGAAACACAGGGGTGCAGGTGATCCCAGGAAGCAAAAATGAAAGAGTGAACAAAATGAGATAAGGAGAAACTGAGGCTCATTCTTGATGACTCTGAGGACCTTTCATAGAACATGTTTAGACTTGGGGCTAAACTTATGAAACTTGTGGATTGCCGTTGGTAGGCTGAACAAGCCGTTTCTCAAGGCAGGAAACCAGAGGGATGCAATAAGATTCTGGGGTGAGTTTCTGCAAAGCCATCAAGAGTCTGTCCACCACAGCTGCTTCTCAAATTTAGGATATGCCTTGCATGAGTCAGAAAAGCATCTAATATCCTTATACTGAACAGCTGGTTTGTAAAACTCTAAAAAGGAAAAGAAAGAAATATCTTGTACTGGACAAATGCTAGGGATATTTAAGAATATCAGTGATAACCTCTCAGAAAAAAAAAAACAGTAATAGATTACATAAAAGGAAAGAATGTGGGGTCAACATCAGATTTCTCAACTATAACTGAATAGAAGAACAAAATGAGGCAATATACTTAAATTGCTGTAAGTCAAACACTTTATGCTATAATTTAAATGCATGAGTGCTAAATAGACTCAAGGCATCCAAGTCCTTAGAAAATTTTCTGTACACAGAACATATCTACAGAAAAAAAAATTTTATAAACAGGCAATGACTTATAAATATAAACATAAGACATCAGTGTTTGTGAACACTAGGGAAACATAAAAGATAGGTTAAGTTTTTAAACTTAGTTGGAGAGTGAATATAGTGATTAAGTTTTAACATTGACAAGGAAAAAATGGAAACACAGGTCAAAAACCATTAGAAGAAAAATATGACAGGCATATATTTACTCTAAAATTTAAATTGCTAGTATGGTGAAGTTTATCATATGTTAAAAGAACGTATATTGCATGCACACACAAACATACAGTTGAAGTACCAATAAATGAGCATCATGTTCTCCAGTCTCAGATTAAGAAATAGAACAGGGTTTGGACTTTAGTAGCCCTTTAATCTTGATTTATCTGTTTCCCACCCCCCTCTGGAGGTCATTATAACTATGAACTCTTACTAATTTTTACTTGATTTTATGGTTCTACCAAATTATCTATATTTCTGTCTATCTACTTACTTATCATCTATCTATAATTTTGCTGCTTTTTCGATAAAGGCAATCCTATATTTTATGTTTTATTTTTTTGGATTTATAGTACATTTTGAGAATCCATTACATTTATGCATACGTCTTTATTTAATTTTTACATATATTTAGTATTTTAGAATATGATTATACCATAATGCAATCTTTTATTCTACTATTCTATTAATGGCAATTTAGGCAGCTACTTTTTTTTTTTCTTTCTATTCTGATCAATGCAGCTATGGATAAAGGGCTTCTAGTACAAGGGGTTTTTTGTTTGTTTGTTTTGTTTTGTTTTTTAGGAATTTTACGGTAGGGCACTGTTAAAGTAAAATACATAATAGAGACCAAATTTGAAAATTCCCTAAGCAGACAAAACCATTTAAACCATGTAACCAAAACTAAATACAGCTTATTTCATGAACATAAAGAAAACTTAACTTATGTTATTCTTGTAAATGCCTCCGATAATCATTAAAGAAACAAATTATCTTGCTAAAATGCTATAATATAACACTTTTTACCAATCCCCTGCCATCTGGAAACTCCATTGTAATAACCAATCATTGTGAAGGTTAAACCACTTCCTCATTTTCACTTTATAAGCCACTCCATAATGTCCTGACTCTGACCTTCGGTTTTTGATTTGAAGACGTTCAGCTTTTAATCTGTTATTCTATGCCCACTGAACTCTTACTAAATGCTATTTTACTGATCTGAGTTTAATTTTTCTTTCTGGATTTCTGACATTATACATAGGTTAAACTTTTCTTAATATTTCTAAATTGTTTTACAATACAATTCTACTAGTTTATACTCCCAAACCAGTGGCGCATAATAAGAGTATCCATTTTACCACATCCCAGCCTTCCTGCATATGGTTATGTTTTATTATTTTTTTAATGAAAAGAAGTTGTAAATTCTAACTTAGACAAAGTAGTCAATATTTTTAATTACATTTTGTGTCATTTACATTTGAGTTAAAAAATCTTTACCACTTATGGAGAAGAAAATACACTTCTATAATAACTTTTAAATGTTTTACGTGGGCTTCCACTTGCCACAATACCACATAGTCTTAATGATGTTAGTAATTTGTTCTGTATTTTTCAGGAAAGTCTTGGCTATTTCTTGCCCTTAATTCTTTCATAAATTTTATAATCAGGTTATGAGTTCTAAAAGAAATACCATTGAGATTTTTATTTGATTCATCTACAGATCAACATGGGAAGAAGTGGCTTCCCAGATTTGAGACTTGCAGTCAAAATCATAAACTTCTTCCATTATTCACACCTGATTTGATGTCTTTTAGTAAAGCTCTATTCTCGATAAGTAAATATTCTCCTATAACAGTTTGCATATCTTAGGTAATTTAAAAAATAGCTATGTGATTGCTATTTTTAGATTATAATAAAAATATTATTGCTTGTGTATCACAGTGTAATTAACTTGATATTGATAATCCAAAAAACTGCATATGTTTGTGTTCATTCTAAGTTTCTATGTGGTTTCTTTTCGGTTTTCATGATCCTAAAACAATGTTTTTATTTTCAATTGGTTTTATTTTTTCTTGTCTTAATGTCGAGAGTGTATACTATAATGTTGAATAGATATGGTGATAGTGTATCTGGTCTAAAAGTAACTGCTTTAATGCTTCACTATGAAATATTACATTTGCTTTGTTATTTTGTGATGCTCTTCTCAGGGCATTCTATTTTAAATTTCTAATAATTTATTTTAATTATAAATGAATATAGATTTCTACTAAAATGTTTTTTTGTCTATTGAGATAATTACATAATTTTTATTATACTCTTCTTTTATCTGTTAATGAGAATCAACTCACTGCATTAAGTTTACCTTTTTTTTATTTTTAAATTCATGATGGGATTCATTTTGTTAATATAATACTGTATATTAATGACTAAGATGGTAGGTAATTTTCTTTTCTCCTATTATTTTTCTCATTATGTTTTGTTAGTTTCATAAAACAAGATGACAAATGCTTCTGTCTTCTCTATTCTCTATAAGAGTGTATGTAAGACTGGAATTATTTGTTTTTTGAAAATTTGGTAAAACTTCTTTCTAAGGCCTTGTGGATCTAGTGTTTGTATAAAGATTTTAAGGTATTTGCTGAATTCTTTAATTAGTACAGAATTATTATAGTTTTCCAGTTAATAATGATTCACTCTTAGTAGGCTATTTCCAAATTTATTTTTATTTTATCAATTTATTAGCATGACCATTGTTATATATTTTAATTCTATTTTTATCTCTGCAGCATCTATATTATTTCTTCTTTTTCATTAAAAAATATACCTATATTGTTTGTCTGTATGTATACTTTTGTGTCTGTATGTACATGTTTATGACTAGCCAAGTGTTTGTATATTTTATTATTTTCAAGGAACTAAAGGGAAAACTAGCAAATATAATACATCCCAAACTTGTAATGGTTTAAACAGATTTAATTCCTTATAATTACAGTCCTACCAACAAGGCACAAGGTTTCCCTTTTCTCCAAATCTTCACCAGTATTTCTTACATCTTGCCTTTTTGATGACAGCTATTCTACCAGGCAAGAGGCGATATACCATTGTCATTCTGATTTTCTTTTTCTTGATGATTATTAATGTGAGTACCTTTTCATGTACCTTTTAGTTTTCCTTGGAAAAAATGTCAGCTTAGAATCTCTGCGCAATTTTGTCAATTATTATTATTTTTTCTTGCTATTGACTTTTATGAGTTCTTTATATATTTTAGTTATTAACCACTTATCAGATATATAATTTGCAAATATTTTCTCCCACCCTGTAAGTTGCCTTTTCGTTTTGTTGATGGTTTTCTTTGCTGTACAGAAGTATTTTACCTTTTCTAAACAACACTAGGTTTCAAAAACTCTTTAATTTAAAAGTCGCTTCTCTGCATGTATGCTATTTTTGTCCATGTTCATCCATCATTTTAACTTCATAATTAAACATCATCATTACTCTTTACATAGCCAATATTTGTTTGGGATGATTCACTTAGTTGTCATTTTTTGGATCTATGAATTTTTTCTTCACCCAGACACTCTGCCTGGGATTACTTTCCTTGTGACTGCAGTACAACATTTTTTTTTTTAATCAACCATTTGTCTTAATAAAATTATTTTTTTCTAAGAAAAAACTATATACTAACACTGAAAATTAAAACAAAAATTTAAATGTGCCTTAAAATACATTATGTTTAAAAAGTGTTTACCTGTATCACTATGAACCATATATACTCTAGTTGAGAAACAATACTTTATAATCAAAATGTTATGGAAAATTGTTCCGCATATTCTTTACATTTATTCTAAATGAGGTTGTATTGGTGATAAATGTTATTTTGTTTGCTTGAGTAATATCTATTTTCTCTTCATCTTGAACAGTTGTTTTGCTTCATGCAGAATTTTAGATTGACAGTTATTTTTTTCTCAGAACATTTTTCATGATATCCTACTGACTTATGGCTTCCAAATGATACTGTTAAGAGGGAGGGAGGGAGCAATTGGGAGATCATTTTATGAGCTATATAGATGTCTAACCAATGTACTGTATACTTGAAATCAATTTATATATATATATATATATATATATATATATATATATATATATATATATATTTAAAGAATCAATTCTCAGGTGAGTTTCATTCCTTGGCAATCAGCATTTTTCTTTGACAATTTTAAAGATACTTTATTGTTTATATTTTATAGTTTTGCAAGATTATATCTATATGTGGCTTTCTTTTAATTTGTCAAAATATTTTTAATATATTAGCTTTATATGGGGCACTCTTTTGTACTTTTTGCCCTGGGCAGACTATACTAGCTTCCTTTTTAATAAAGATATGGCTTTAAAAATGAAAATTGAAGTATGATTTAACAAATATCCTCCAAATGAAAACTTTGGAGTTTCCTTTCATCCCAAGACAGAAGATATATTCAACAGGTAAAAACCACATGCCAAAAATAATATAACAATTGAATGAGCTATTACTTTGGCAATCTTTTCTAATCAACAACTTTAGCCTCTCAATGACTAACAACAGCAAAAATTTATTTTTCTTATTGATGCACTTTGATAAAGCCTGACTCTATTGAACTCAGCTAAAATCAGCTGAGCTTGGCTTCATGTTGTCATTGTGTACAGGTCTGCTCTCATGTCTCTTTTATTATGGGACCAGTGACTATTCAAGGGATGTTCTTCTCATGAAGGAACTCAGAAGTACTAAAAGGCAATCCCAAACATAGCAAGCACATTTAAGCTTCCCTTCATAGCATGTTTACTAAAATTTATTTATCAAAACAATTTACATGGCTAAACTTAAAGTCAGTGTGTAGAAATACATTCTCCACCTGTCTCCTAGAATGCCTTCAGTAGCTACTGGCAAGGCTGTGGATGTAAAACTCTGATGAGGGAGTAATGAATTAGAAAAGAATTCAGTCTACCACAAGAATATTGAACATATTTTGAATTAAACTTTCAAAATAGTTGTAGAGTTGTATATGTTCTGCAATATATATATATATATATATATATACACATATATATATAAATATATATATATATTTAGATAGATCATGTATATACTATATGTAAGATATAACATACATTATATATTTATATATAAGAATTTTATCTAGTCGCAGTATTCTTTAATACACTAGTTTTCACAAGACAATTAATGGGACAGCATCCCTTATATCACCCAGAAAAACTATACCAAACAAATAACCAAGCCCAACAGAAAAGAAATTTAAAGAAATGTAAGGATCCATGATTTATTGTTACACATATCAGATTCAAATTACATAAGATATATTTATGTTCCTTTTTTATTACATATCAGGAATTACTGTTTAAAACTATAAAGAATAATAATAGCAAATAGAGAGAAAACTTTAAAATATATATGACATATCATAAAGACTTTAATAATTGTATATGTGATAAGTAATACATACAATCTTATATAAAAAGATTTAGAAACTTTGGAGAAATATCTCAGTTGTGTCAAAATTAAACTATAGCTATATAGCAAGTGAATTACAACAGTCATGTTTTATTTTGCATTTATGTTTAAAGTTCATCTTAGATTAACTATGGTCTTGTTATATATGTCTTTACTCTGGAGCCCAGGTGAATGAAGATACCTGTATCTAGGACACTTTTGTTCTTGTTGAAGAGGGAAACAAACAAACAGACATGGTGGAAACATGATGGTTCCTAAAACTTCTCTTTGGAAATGGCACGACATTTCTGCTCATGATGCATTAATTAAAGCAAGTTACACTGGCAAGAATGATGTCAATGTGGTGGGAAGGTATAATTTCCCATAGAAAGGAGAAGTAAAGTGATTTTATTAGTTTCCTATTGATGTTGTAACAATTTACTACAAATTACTGTTTTATAGATTTTTATTATCTCCTAAATTTATTATCTTACAGTTTCATAATTAAGAAGTCTTAAAATCAAGGTATCAACAGGGCTACATTTTCTTTGGAGGATCTAGTGAGGCATTCATTTCCTTGCCTAATTCAGCTTTTCAGCATTATTTGGCTAGTAGCCCTTTCCTCTCTCTCAAAGCCAACAACATAATACCTTCAAAATCTCTTTCTCTTGCATACCTTTCCTCTGTCACTACACATCTCCTTCTCTTACATGACCCTCTTACTTCTCTCTAATAAAGACCCTGTGATTACTTTAGACCCACTTGGAGAATCTAAAATCATCTGCCCAGCTTAAAATCTATAAACTATCTTATCTGCAAAGTTCCTTTTGTCATGTAAATTAACATATTCACAGTTTTTAGGGATTAAGGCATGGCTATCTTTGGGAGACCATTATTTATCCTGAGTAACAGTGGAGAGGAGATAAATAATTTAAAAATTAAACAATTTACATAGCCTGTCCTCTTAGTCAAAAAAATACACTTTTTTTGCCATTTTCATGCAAATATGCTTAACCCAAGTAATATATCCCAGAGTCGTGACTAATATCAGAATCAGTGTCCAGGATCATATATTTTCTATGTCAGATTTGCATGTGGTTTTCTTGATGCAGAGGTCAAAGAATTAATAGGATATACTAAATAAATACAGAATAACTTCAATAAACACTTATTCAAAAGGGGGGAAATGAAAGTTGCAGAACATACACAACTCTGTAACAATTCTGAAATCTCACCCTGGTTCACTGCTTTCCATGGAACTTGCCTCCACCTTCAAGATGGTTTGTTTGTTTGTTTGGGTTTTGTTTTTCAATATCTTACTTAGTTCTAGCCAAAGAAAGCATTAGAAAGAAGTCTTTCCTTGGGAGATGAACTATTTTCCATAGCAATCTGTGGTTAAAAGTCGTTCAGCAGTGAATTCCAATCAGCTTTGTGTTTTAGTAGTCATATCCAAAGTTTCGTGGCAAGTTTCTTTGTCAAGTCCCAATTACAGGTACTTTAAACTTAAAAAGAGGACTATTCCTTAGGCTTTTTTTTCTGAACCACTTTCAACTAATTGGAAATATTCACTGGTATGAACTTAATCAGAGTTAGATTTAACAGAGGAAATAAACTTGACTTGGTTCTTACCACAGGGCTGATTTTCTATTTTGCTACATGATGGTTTTCTCAGATTTGTTTTTCACACAGTTAGAAGATAAGTTACATCTCTCCACTCCAAAAGTCTCAGAATATAGACTCACTGAACTTTCTTTTAACCCTTTTTATAACGATTTGCTTTTCTAAACTCATCTTGTAGCACCCCATGTAATGTAGCCTGTAGTAATTAACATTCTGTTTCCTGACTCTCAACTGAAGTCATAAACTCATTTAGTTCAGTCTTCTGAGTTGCTACAGGAGACGCTTACAGAATTTCTACCAACATAATGGATGGACTGAGAGTTATCCAAACTTCAAATAAAGTTTTCTTGCTATTCAACATCTAAACAAGAGTTTATGCTACTTTTTTTTAAATGTAGAACCACACTGCTAATAATATTTTTTATCAGTACATTTAGTCTAGATATAAACACAACCAAATCTCAGTAACTTAAACTACATATGTCTACTTCTAGCTTATTTTATGTATTTATGGTAGATCAATTTCTCTCTTTGACATTCTTTCATTGTACACTCAGGTTATAGAACTCACTAAATTATAAATTATTTAATTACAAGGAACTTATTTGTTATCTAGCACAAGTTTTGTTACATAGTAGGCCTTTCTTATTTACATTTACCTTATATGTAAGAGATTTTATGGTTATAAAATTTACAGAAATAAAAAAAACATTAAATAATATGATATGTGACTATGTATGTGTATGTGTGCACACATGTATATATATGAGTTTAAACACAAAAGTTTGCATTGTCAAATCAGATTCACATGAATTATAGTCATTACCAGTGTGAAATATTTTCTAATAATTTTAAAGTAACAAGTAATTATGCATAGTGAAAGCAAGAAGACTGAGACATCGAGAGCAAGTCTCCTGGTCTTTTTTTCCCTGCGTTGGACCAGAGCTCTCTGGCCCAGAGTCATAGTTGAGAACTCTAAGGATATTTATCAGATGTCTCACACACAAATAGAATTTTGATTATACAGTTGCAGCTTATACATTTGTAGCTTATATGATATTTTCCAAGGAGAATGCCTTGTAAATATACAGATTCTAAGTTTGTTTTCCAATAACCAAAACTTAACTGTAGGCTGTCTGCTAAAAATATTCCATAGATAAAGACTTTCCTCATAGCATATAATTAGTCTATTTGCCAAGAGGTCCAATTATCAGCATGTTTTCAGGAAGATTAGCCTGGGTCACCTGCTTTCTTTCTCAGAATGTCCTACAGGGAAGAAGAGGAAAATGGGTCATGGTCCAGTTGCTTTAACTCCTTAAACTTTGGTAACTTCAAAACATCAGAAATAAGAGTCTAAGGACTAATTTACATGTGTAGGAAAAGTGTTATAACATAGATAAGTATATTTGTGTAGTTTAATAAAATATTCTAGATTCTAGTAGATATGCAGGCAGATGTTACAGATAATTATAATTTAAAAAACACAGTTAAAGAACAATAAAATTTGCTTTACTACTGTCACATAAGCAAATATAACAAGAAAATATTGAGAAATTTATATTTCTTTTTTTACTTTATATCACTGTAAATTAATAAAATGGCTTTATAAGTCAATTTACCAGTATGCTAAAGAAATAAAAATTATGTGTACTTTTTGATTAATAGATGTAATTATTGTTAATTTATCTTCTGTGATAAATATAAATATAAATAAAAAGCTATAAGGCATAAATATAAATATTCCAGTATCAATTATAATAGTGAAAAATTATACTAGCCAAAATAAATCTACAATATGAGTCGAAGTATATTAACATGTAGCGACTACATGTCAACATAAAAAACTAATTATCATTGATACCCTGTGTATAAATAAATTTCTAGTCTACATCTCCAGCCCTATTTCTAGTTGTCTATCTTTATCTTCTGTCCTTTATTGTAAGACATCATACAAATTTGATGAATATTTTAAAATTGATCAATGTGTATAATAAAAAAATATATATGTATATTTAATTTTGGACAAGCAATACTAAAATTATCTAGAAATAAATAAATAATTAATAAAAATAAACTCAAATTTTAATGCAAAGAAATATTCACAGTTAAGGTTCCTCAGAGCTATAAGTACATACTCATTCCAGCAACACTGATATGGTCTTAAACGTATGCAATATATAGATTACAAATAATTGTATTTTGTTAAAATTTTTTTCTTTTTAATTTTGAGTTCAAAGTGAGTTAAAAATCAATATTAACAAACTTCAGTAATAGAAATGTATGTCATTTACATAATTCTATTAAAGTATCATTGCTTTACAATAAGTTAAATTTATTTTATAATCTTAGAAACTCTTAAGCACAGAGTAGGCTGACTATAGACCTTTGCCATGTTTGATTGGGTTCAACATTATGGTAAAAGATAAACAATAGTGACTATTATAGACTTTTGATGATTCCAATAATTTTGTGACAATTTGAGTTGAATAATGTTGAAATTTTCATTTAACTGATATTATATTGTACATTATTATTAAAATACACTTTATTCCAACATTTGTAAAAAATAACTTTAAAAACTTTTCTCTTTCTCCATGTTGATATAACTGCATTCAAAAACAAGTAGACATAATGTTTTATTGCCAATTCTTTTCATATTCATCAATACAATGAAATTCCAAGTGCAGACCCTTTAAATTTCAAATGCAAGTTTATGAACTAAAAATATGAGAGGATTTCAATTCAAGTAAAAGTTTCAAAATATTTCAGTTCATATGTAATGGCTATAAATCTCTGTTATAATTCATTCTGCTTTTACTTTGATATTCCCCTATATGCTGAAAAGATAGAAAACTATGAACATTCTAACTCTAGGAATAGAGTTACACTGACCTAAATAGTTATAGCACAATCAAAACTGTAAAATAACTGCAACCAATTTTTTAAAAAAGGAATAAAGCTTTCAGTGTATTGAAATAACTACATAGAAACTATTTTAATACTACCCACTTAAATTGTTTTCTTTTCAGTGGAATTATTCAAAAGTTGCTCATAATACTCTTCTGTTCGGGGCAGGCAGTAGAGAGATGACAACATAAATATTATCAGCAAAATATGTATAGTGGCAGAGCATAATTTTGTAGAACTAAAATTGAATAGATTTTTAAATTGTAACAGAGGTTTGCTTAACAAGTTAGAAAACAAAATTTTATTATCATAAATCTATAGCTTATTTTTGCTATACAACACATTTCTTATCACCCCCTTGGTGGCATTTCCATAGCTTTTGTTTCAGCATTAAGGTTATTAAACTTGTCTTTTCTGTCCTCTTTACTAGAATATTTTATAGGTAAATCCACTCAAGGAACCTATTGTGCTTTCTGATCAAAGTGGAAAGTGATGCCAGGCTATAATAAGCAATTTAATTTTTAATGAGCTTATTCATGCCCAAGGTCATAACAAAGGTAAAAAAAAAAAAAGTTAAAATAAAACTACAGCAAAACACTAATGATAATGCCCTAAATATGACCGGGGCAAAATAATATTTGGCAGAGAATACTTTCAAAGTTTCCCAGGGCTAATTTTTAAAATTTTGCTTCAGAATAGTAACTTGGCTCAAGTAAGGTATAGCATAATAAATAATATAGACATAGATAAAAATGCATGAGACTTTGCTTCTAAAATAGGTAAGCTAAGCTGTTTCTGGAATTTAAATTTCTAAGCTACAAAAAATTAAGTGTATTTTACTAAAAGCTATATTGTTGGCTCAGTGTTATTTCTTATCTAAAAAGATAAAATTTGGAACATCGTTTTTCTTATAGTAGCTACTCTACTCAATTGGGTCTATTGTTTGTAAATAATTAGTAAACAGTTGAGATGTAACAGTAAAATCATTAAAAAAAATAAATATTGAATAAGTTAGATAATATTTTTAAAATAACATCTATTTTAAACTGTTATGTTTTTTGTTTGACCTTTGTTGTTATATTATTTTAATTTAAATTACATGCTAAAGAAAAATTAAAAAACTTGGTTAAACTTATTTTCATAAAAGCTAAGATCATTTTTTCTTAATAAATATGCTATGACAAGTTTATATATTTTATTTCTTCAAAAATTATTTTAATTCGTTCATGTTAATAGGTGCTAGGCAATGAGAAAATTTTAAAAGTACCATCAGTCCAATAAAGATCTTTCATATACTGACTCTAGCATTTCACTGATAAATGATGAAAAACAACTATCAAATCTAAGAAGAATAGGACAAAATTGGGGAAAAATTCTTAGCTGGTATCTTGATTTCTTCACTCATTATTTTAAGATTCAGTAATTTTATATGTTGATATTTTATACACACACACACACATATATGTATGTATATGTATAGTGAAAGAGCATAATTTTGTAGAACTAAAATTGATTAGATTTTCAAGCTGTCAGAGAGGCGTACTTAAGTTAGAAAGCTGAATTTTAATATCATAAATCTATAGAATATATATACATATACATGTGTATATATATGTGTGTGTGTATATATATATCTTATATTTATATAATATATATATATCTTATATTTATATCTTATAATTTCGACTATCTATAGATAGATAGATAGATAGATAGATAGATAGATAGATAGATAGATAGATATCTTATAATTTCAGTTGAAGCAAGAGATTGTTTTTGGTTTGCTCACATGGAAAAGGTAGGCATAGTTATTTTCCCTCTTTGGTTTTATAGTCAATTTGTATATTTATGAGTAAAAAAAGAAAAAAATTAATCGTAACCATAGTCCATTGACTTGAAAGAACTAGGTCACTGCAGGAAGCCAGAAAATGTTCAGGGAGTGATTTCATCAAACAAGATTAAAAATTTTCTATTTCCATGTTAATTTTTTTCATATACTGATAGTTTAATGAAAAAAAAAACAAAACAGAAATCCAACATATAAATGTATTATCTTTGAAATATAGTTTTTCTTAAATATGGGATACAATTTATTAAAAAATTGATGAGAAATCCACTTAATACAGGTCTCCTAAATATTGGGATTCTACCTCCACATGGAATTTTACTTCCAAATAGAGTTCAATCATTTAAAATCTTCTGGTTGTCACCCTTGACTTCTCTTTCTCCCACAGTCCACATCTAATTCCTTAGTAAATCCTGATGGTTCTATTATCAAAAGTGTACTTAGAATTTGAACATTAACACCTACATCATTACCACAATGGTCCAAGCCACCATCTGTTTTTGCTTGTATCATTACAAAATTTCCTAACACATCTGACTTCAGCCTTTTCGGGGTGCATTCCCTCAACAGTCTTTTTAGCACTGTTGCTAGATGAAAACAACAAAAAAAAACAGATCCAGTCAAAAACACCCAATAGGTTTCCATTTCACTCAGATCAAAAATCAAAGTCCTTAGTGGTTATTACAGTTAACACCTTAAACTTAAAACAACCTATGGAACCACTTCAAATAACTAAAAAAGAAATTTAAAAAAAAAGATAGAAGGGAACAAGGGTATGCTACAAAAAAATCAACTAAATATAAAAACGGTCAGTGATGGAGAAATTGAAAATCAAAAAAAAACAAATTATAAAAAACAAATACCATCAAAGGACACTATCAAAAGTATGAAAAGACAATCACAAAAGGGTTAAATATTTGCAAGTCATATATCTCATAAAGGTTAGTATCCAGAATACAAAAAAGAACTACAATTCAACAACAAAAAGTCTGTTAAAAAATTTGCTTCCAGGATCATTAAGGTTGTTGGCAGTTTTCATTTCTTGGCGGCTATGGGATTAAATCCCTGTTCCCTTGTTATCTGTTAGCTGAGGCCTTTCTCAGTAAGTAGGGACCGCTTTCAAATCCTTGCAACATAGCCTCCTCTATCTTTAAAGCCAGATGTGTAAAATCTCTTCCTGGTCAAATCTCCCTCATGCTTCTTTTAATTTTTAACTTCTTTCTCCGTGACCAACTGGAAAGAAGTCTCTGCTTCTGAAGATCTCATCTGCATAGGTTAGGCATGCCTAGAAATCTCCCTTCTTAAATCAGTTGTGCCAAATCACATAACCTAATCATGGGAGTAAAATTCATCACATTCAGTCTCAAGGGGTTATGCAGTTTTTGTACACTCAGGGGCAGAAAACTTAGGGGCCATTTTAGAATTCTGTTTACTACAGGTTGTTTTTGGTTATTTTTCTATTGGTAATCATCTGAATCATAGAGAAGATAAATCCATTTTAGATATAATTAATTAAAAAACTGCTAAATTATTATCCGTTTGGGTACATACATGTGTATGTTTGCCTGTGTGTGGACACATGCCTGAGTGTGGTTCATGGTGTTTTTTTGTTTGTTTGTTTGTTTGTTTTTTATTTTTTATGCTAAATCCAAAAGATTCATAATATAATGAAGACACCAGAGAGGATGACATTACAGGATAAATTTTAAATGTCTTCTTTCAGTAGTTACCAGAGATAACTACCAGTTTACCCAAATATACACAGAAATTTACAATTAGAACAGTCATATGTTCACTTTCAGAATCTTAATATTATATAATATTTATGAAGTGCTATAAAATCTAAGAAAATTAACACTTGAAATAGTGCTTTTTAAAATGTAAGTCTATAACTTCAAATAATAATATCAAATATATTAATATGTTCATGTTTATATAAAATGAAATTCCTTGTTTGTGTAATTAAGGTTAACACTGCTGATAAATGCAGAGTAACAATTTCTTTTATAAAATATGTAATGTGTATATGAGAGAAGACTAACAATATTCTTTATGGGACATAACTAAATTTATCATTTCAGTTTTTTTTTTTCTGGCTTTACTTCTTGAAATGTGTATGTGTGGTGAATGTGTATATAAAACAAGACACTATATAGACTTTTGAGTTGAAAATGATTTTAAATATCTTCTTGTGCAACCTCATAATTTTGGCTAGTTTAACCATATGATTTCATAAATAGATGAGTACAATCTAGTCCAATCCAAAATTTCATAAATAAAACACCAGAAATAATCTTACAGAATTGGCATGTACCAATTACTATATAAGACCCCAGATTCATAAATTAGAGGTATCTCAACTTTGGTACAGACCCCATTGTGATTCAGTACAGACCCCAAAAGGCTATACCACTGGGGTCTGTACTAAATCACATTGCTCTAAAGAAAAAAACTGTAGCCTAGGAAACCTATACAGTTATTGATTTTTAAGTTTGATCTGAATCAGAAACCTTCTGTTTGGATTCTAGACCAAATAAACATACGATTAAAAAAAAATCACTTGGTTTATACTCAGTAGAACATTATTATGCCCTACTAATTAGCACTGTAGAGTAATAGCAAAGACAAGTGAATAAAGAAATGTTTAATACTTTGATAAATTTCATGAAGAGAATAAGCAAGGTCTTGTAGTGAAAAACAGAAAGTGAGGAATGAGAAATACACAATTATTTTTCTGTGTTCTCATATAATATTAAACAAATCTCTTATATTTTTAAAATTATGATTATATAAATATATAATTTATCTAAATATATAGTTATGTAGTTTATATTTTTTGTAATAATTGCATTATAAATTAGTCTTTTGACTTGTCTTATCTATTTGCTTATGAGCTTATTGAGGATAAGGAGTAACCCTAGTCATTTGTCTATCGTCAGTGGGCGATATTTGGGGTTTAATAAATATTTCTAATGTTAATAAATTAATAGATAAAGTTACTACTTTTATTCATAATTACTTATCTCAAGGAATTTTACATTTAAAGTTTTCTTTCCAACTCATCTAAATATATATTCTCATATAGTTGTTGAAAATTTGGGAAAAAATTTTCTGATTTCACAAAGAATATGTAACCAATGATAATATAATGCTATTTATTTGAATTAGACTGAATGCATATTTAATTTCAAAGTGTCCAAGCAAAAATACCAAGAAGAGAATTACAATATTCAAATTAATATAATGGTGTCTTCAATAGGAAATGAATCCTATCTGTTTTAGAGGCCCTTAGGACACAGATGTCATTCATGAAAAACATTTTTTTTATGAAATAAATATGGACAATATCAGTGGAGGGAACCTGAGAGAACTTTATGCCTTTGACCGTCCATTTTCTTCTTCAAGATTTATGCTAAAAATTTAAAATATATAACTTTCCTGTTCTTGTTATATATGTAGAAAATATGAGCAAATTTTAATGCATAATTGTCAGAGTCATTGGCAACCACTTAGCTAATTTGACATGTTGAGTCTGTGTTATCTTTTTTTGATAGAGCAATATTTTTTTCTCATTTTATTGTCATGTATATACTGAAACCTACTTTTGGTGGAATTATTTTCTTTCCATTTCATTTTCAGTTTCATAACCCTGATGCTACTTAAAGAGAGTTCTCAATATGTTGTGGTTTATGCTCTAGTGCCTTCCTTCTTGCAGAAGAGCTCAACTGGGTTTGCTCGTGTGTATATTGCCTTTTAAGTCAAAGGCTCTAATACACTGTTAGAATTGTTTTCTTACTCAAGTGCAACCTTTATTTTCTAGATATATCATTTGAAAACATTTTTCTAGGTTTCTGTTTTTACTTATGAAACAAGTAGTTATATCTGTGCCTATGCTGTATTATCTACTCTGAATTTATTTATATATAGTGAACTGGAGAGAGCTATTTGCACTTCTTAAGATGAATATCATTCCTGAAACAATTAATTATTTTAATTCTTTCTGTTTGCATTAACCTTTCTTCATATAAAGAATGGTCTCAGTAAAATCATAAATAAAATCACAAAAATCATGAAAATATCAAAATTTTAGCTCCAAAATAAAAGAACATTTTCATGTTTTACAGTATCTTGAAGATCAAAGCAGAATAACTTTGATGACATAAATGATATGTGTCAAATAGGAAGTAGATAAACATAACCAAATTATCCAAATACTTCTTTTTCATACTATAAATAAGATGCTCTTGATATATGTACAGCTGAAATATATATTTTTATATTGTTTTCCCCAGACAAAACAGGATTGCTTTGTGAGAGTCACATAATAAATACATATATACTGAGATTAATGGAAACAATAAATTAGAATATTTTATTAAATACTTATAGTAAAGTAGTTAAAAGTGAAAACTACCATTGGACTATTTATACTTGTGTTCCAATCAAGTCATTTATTAATTGTGTTATTTGGAGCAAATTAGGTAGTTTTTTTTGTGTTTCACAGAGATACTATAATATCTGCTCATAAGGCTGACAGAAAAAAAGAAATAATTCACTTATTCTGTAATTTTTATTCAAGTTGAATATGAAATTAAATAAAGAACTGCCATTGATTTTACAACACTAGAAAGAAAGCAAACAGTTCCAATTTCAACTTTAATACTCACCTTACAAAAGTAAGATACAATTCAATAAAGAAGAAATGATGATTCTTTTTGAAGACAATCTTTCACCAATAACGATGAAAATTACTGGTTATGGAAAGTGCAAAAGACAAGCTAAATATCATTAAAAAGTAAAATTTAAATTTTAAATGAAATTTACCAGACCTGAAAATATAAGTAGTACAAAATATAATTATCTTAATATATTAAGCTTTCTTTGAATTTTACAAGAATCTTATATGCTATTGCAGGATAATAAATTTTAGTGAAATTCAGAAAATTTAAAATTTAAACTCATGGATTTGATACTTTTGAGGAAAGATCTGTAGAATTAGCAGTACAAGAAGGTAAATTAAGCTAAATCTGCTTTAAGTGAGGTACATTTGATTGATAATCTGCAACGTTTCTTTTAACGAAGAAAAAAATAACCGTTACTTTATTTCAAAATTGCAGTTTTAATTTCAGTTTTTATCTCACTATAAACATTCCTCAACATACTCCAATTCTGTTCATATGTCTTATACTTAAGTGAAAGTCATCTTTGTCTTATCATTAGTAGCCCTTTAATGTCAAAAGAGTTCCAACTTCCCAAAATTTTATTCACTGGATAGCCATTGAACATATAATATGGGCCAAAGAACACTCCTAAAATGTATATAGAACCAGAAAAATTTCAAATAGCCAAAAAAAAATTCTGAGAAAGCAGGACAAATCAGGAGGCATCATATTTCTTGATTTCAAGCTATATTATAAAGCCATTGTCATCAAAATGATACAGTACTGGCATAGAAACAGACAAATAGACAAATGCCACAGAACTGAGATGCCAGAAATAAACCCAAGCATATATGGTCAACTAATATCTAACAAGAGAGCCAAAAATACTCAGTGGACAAAAGGCAATATTTTCAATAAATGATGCTAGAATAATGTCTTACACCCCATACAACAATTATTTTAAAGTGGAGTAAAGACATAAATTTAAGACCTGAAACGTTGAAACTCCTAGAAGAAAACATAGGAAAAATCTCCTTGACAAAGGTCTCAGCAATGGTTTTTTGAATATGCCAGCAAAAGCACAAGAAATAAAATAAATAAATAAATAGATGGTACTACATCAAATTGAAAAGCTTCTGCATAACAAAAGAAACCATGGACAACATGAAAGAGCCTAGAGAATGAGAAAAAAAATTGTAAACCATTTATCTGATAAGAAATCAATATCCAAATTCATACAACTCAACACCAAAAAAAAAATTAAAAAAATGATCAAAGGACATGAATAAACATTTCTCTAAAGAAGATATATAAAAAGCCATCAGGTACATGAAAAGATGCTCATCACTAGTCATTAGAGAAATGTAAATTAAGCCGAAATGTGATAACACCTCACACCTGTTAAGTGGCTATCATAAAAAAAGGACGAGATAACAAATGCTGGTGAAGATGTGGAGAAAAAGGAACTATTGTACACTGTAGATTATATTGTAACTAATACAGCTACTATGGAAAATAGTGAAGGATCCTTAAAAACATTTTCTAAAAACTATCATATAATCCAGTAATTCCACTTATGGAACATATTAAAAGGAAATAAATACTAACTCAAAAAAAATCTGCACCGCCCATGTTCATAGTAGCATTATTTACAATAGGCAAGCATAGAAACGACCTAAATGTCCATGGATGAATGAATAAATAAAAAAGTTGTATTCATTAAAAAAAAAATCTGCTTTCAGTATTCTAAAGGAAAGATGACAAGCATGTAACCAATCAAAGTGACTAATATTATTTCAAAGATTAACAAAGGTTATGAACTAATTTTTTAAAAAAAGTAATATGATATATACTGATTAAGGAGAGTTGGCAGTAGTATACAGGTTGTCAGTTAAAAATCTCCCTGTGGAGGTGACAACATAGTTGATAATTGTTGAAAAGGTGAATGTAAAGATAAAAAAGAAGATACTGAGTATAAATTTGAGAAAGGCATATACTTGAAATGCAGAGTAAAGGAAGAGATAAATTAGAGTCATACAGTTTTTTGTTTTTGGTTTTTGGTTTGGTTTGTTTTGTTGTTATTTTGTCTGCCCAGTATCTAAACCTTGCTGTCTACAAAAACAAACAAACAACCAAACAAACAAAAAACAGGAAGATATACTCCCTTCCTGTATCCTGGTAGTAAAAAGGGGCATTATAAATCTATGCTTAGGCAATAAAATGTCTTTAGAAAAGGACTGTAACTTTGGACAAATTATGAATAAATAAAAGGAGAATTATAGAGTAGCAGGAACCCCAAGTCCTGGGGCAGGAGTAATGGAGTCTAGTGGATATTGCCAAGCAGATGTGGTCAGACCAGACTGTGTATGCTGAGTATCCTTGGCAATAGTCCTGCTCAGCAGAATCTTTGGGTTTTGTCCTTTTTTTTTTTTTTCCTGAGCTCTATTCTCTAATTTTTGTGATTTACCTGAGAACCTTTCCAATTTCTTTCTCTCTCTTTTTTCTTAACTTAAATAAGCAAGAATCAGTTTCTATTACTTGCAATCCAGAACTCTGACTGATAAATCATTTTAGAATGCTGTTCACTATGGCTAGCATATTAAAATTTATTCCTTTTTTGAATCTAAAATGATTATCTTTGCAATACTTTTTATACTTCTCCAAATGCTATATAATCAGTTTTTTAACCTAATGTCTTTATACATGATCCTCTCTTTGTTTACCTGTGAACACTGCTCTTCCAAAACCTTTTCTTATTGCTAACAAAAATCAATTTTATTATTTTTTTCCATATTATATCGAGAAGTTAGTCTAAGTTGTGCTACATTTAATAAACACCTCCAAAATCTCAAGGCGTGGTTACTTTCATAAAGTCCTGTGTTTCCTATTCATGGTCAAGGGCAATGATTCACCTTGTGGTACACTGTAATCCAGATGATCCAGACTTCTGTATTTACCACTATAGAGTAACAGAGAAACTTCAGGATCACAAAGGAGATCCTCACAGCCTTTAACCTTGGAATGGCCCACTTCTATTTGACCACATTTATTGGGCCAGATTAATAGTCGTGACCTTGGCTTACTGCCGGGTGTGGGAGGAAGAGGGTTTAGGGAAAGGATTGTTTTTATAATGTTCAGGGAGAAGTAATATGAGGAGAAATGGTTAATAGATGACATTGTGTTTGACTCATGTCTGCTTTCTTCCCTAATTTTCTAGATGTAGCATTATATTATCACTGCAAGTTGGTTTGTGTCTTCACTACACATGGATTCTTCAGAGTAAGGATCATTATTTATACTCCTCTGAGGCCTCAATACTGACTGCAATGCTAGGCTCACAATGAATACCCTATAAATGCTTATTTAATTAACAGGATTTATTGAATAAAAAGATGATAAATGATTGTTATTTTTTCTTGGTAATTTTCTATATTATGATTCTATGATACAAAACCACCATTCACTGAATATAACAGAATCAAAGTGCTCTGTAGGAAGTTCTGTTTCCACCAACATAGTGGGTTAAATTCTCTGGAGACCATTCACCAATTGCCAATATTCTATTTTCCCAATATACTTAATCTAATAGGCAGCCTAGAACAGTTGATATCTTTTTAATTAGAGGTAATTTTCTATATCTAGAAACTATAATAAAAATAAAAAATTGAATAATAAAAATAATACAGAAGAAATATAGAAAATAAATATATATATTATCATTTAAATATTTTAAAACATATTTTAAAAACCACAGATTGTTTTATGTATTTTAATTAAATCTTTAAGGAGACAAGTCAAAGATGAATAAAAATAATCTTCTTAAAAACAAGAAATGGATCTAACATATATTAAATATGAAATGATTTAAGAAATTTTAGTGTTGCCCCTAATTAGTTTTACCTATGTCTACTTACCTGGAAATATTTCTTTGTGATATAATTATGTGATTAAAAACATGGTGTAGAGTAATATAAATGATGCAATTTTGTTTTAGAGAGAAGGAAGTAAACACTGTAACAAAAAAAAAAATCCCAAACTAAATACTTTTTTGTAATACAGTGGGCATGAAATAAAGAAAAAATATCAAATAAAAAAATCCAAATAAAATAAACCCTGTTTTCAATTAAATATTTATTTTTTAAATCTTAAAGTGTTTATTTTAATAACTATTTTACAGTTAAACATAGGTATATTTTACTAAAAAGTCAATTATAAAAAGTTTAAAATTTACCCCTTCCAAATTATTATTTAGAAACTATCATCCCAGTCTCTTATATAGATTTACACACACACACACACACATACACACCATCTATCTTTTAATATCAGGCATTTCTCAGTCTCTGATTCATCCAGTTTTGTGGTTTATTTGAACCACAAGTCAGTCCTTCTCCCTAAATCCTGTTTTACATTTTTTCATAGACTTCATAAGAATCCTATAGATCATAATCGAGTTTAGCATTTCCAGTCTGTACAACATACTTTACTTACGTCTATTTGTCCAAGACATTCCTTCTCAGGTTGACATATCTTTGAAATAGTATGATTTTTTTTTTTAGTCAGTCTCATATCATTTCAATTAGTCTCATTTCTTAGAAATCTATGTCCTTGGAAGTTAAGGCAAAATAAAATTCCATTCCTAAAATATCTGTTTAATTTAATAAACACATAATGTTCTTTGATCATGTTCTCTGTCAGTATGCTCAAGATAGAAAGAAGAGATAATTTGAACTGTGACTTTTCTGCTGTATCTTTGGATTTCTAGTATCATTTCCAATTCATGCTAGTGGATTAAGTTGGGCTTTGCTTCTGTATTATTGTTCCAACTGACTGGCAGTATGAGTAAAAACTTGCTTTTGGCTTACCTCCACGGAGATAGTCCAAAATACATCTTTAGTTCAAAACTCTGGGACAGTTTTCTTTCCACAACCATGTCTATTAAGGCCGTGACTTGCCTATTTCAGTTCAGTTGTTAAGGTTTCAATGAAGTTATAAATACACATTAAAAATGGAAGTTCTACTTCTGTTTCTAGATAAGATGATGAAAGAATGCTCGACCCTACCTTTTCCATTGAATACAGCTGTAAAACCTAAATAGAATGCATGAAACAGCCATCACGGAGCAAATCAGGAGGACTAGGAGAACAACAAGAATTCAAAGTATCCCTCAGCCAATGATGAGTTTATCATTGCTATTGTTTTCTGGCAGCCCTAGCCTGACACATGTGAGTGAACACGCTGGTTTAGGGAGAGCCCCAGGAGAAATCCTCCAGCACTGGCCCCAGAAGTGGGGAAGAGCATGATCAATGCTCAGAGTCAGTACAGAAATATAGTAAAACCTTAACAATGTGCTCTATTTCAAATAAATTTCAGATTAAAATATTAATATAAAACACAAAATAGAAGGTATAACAAGATCATTTTTATCTAGCATCTACAAATGAATGACATTCTAAACTTCAAAGCTCTGGAAGAAGTCACAAAGGAAAAGAAAATTAGAATTAACCAGATGAAAAGTTAAAACATTCATATAAGGAAAAGATAAGTAACAAAAAAGAGAGAGACTTGGCAGTGATTTTGATTTAATTAAATAATATTTTAGATTTATTCTAATTTTTCAGTATTAAGAAATTGAATTAAAAATCCAAGAATGTTTCTTGTCTTTTATGCCATTTCTTTTTCCAGTTAGTCACACTGAAGTCAAATAAATACAAAATCCTAAAGCAGCTTGTCTATGGAAAAAACAAACACAAAACAAAAACACTTTTGAGTGTCTCGTGTCTAAAATGAAATAATTTAATCAGGATTTCATATAAATCATAACTTTGGATAGATCTTTTTTTTTCTAAGAAAGGATAAAAATTAGAAACAAACTGGAACCAAGAACTACTTTGAGGAACAAAAATGATACTTGATATTTACATTGAAGAATGTTCCCAATGAGGTGGCTTTCTATAATTCAGAGAGGAGAAATACTCTAAAACTTCAACTTGAGAATGATGAAATGTTGCAAGGTAAAAATGATTCTGTACTTCTTAATAAATCTAAAAACCAGTAAAATTCTGCTCTCCAGGGAACCAATAAGGAATGAGAATTTTAATGGAACTATAGAGAGCTATTCAAAAAAGTTCAAGATCTCTTCTCATACAGGAACATTCCTGTCCATTTCTGTAAAATTAGTTTTGATGTCAAGACTCAATTTCAAAGGTGGAAGTACTTTATTTTTCTGAATGAATCTTTTTAAATGAGATACTGATATCCATAGATATGCACATTAGTTGTTTTCTCTAAATAAATATGAGTTTTCAATTAAATTTAGCCATGTATAATTACAGCCTGAGCATTAATGCTAGAGAGAGCGACCACGGAAAACTTATGAAATAAAATTCTTCTCAGGAACAAAAGTTTTAGGCTACCAAAGTTTGCACATAGGGTAGTGGTGGTAGGACAATGGAGGGAAGAATAATGGTGTATGTTTTCTCAGGAGCCCTTCCAAAATGGTCCAGTGATTGTATAAACTTTTTCAATGTATGCTCTCTTGAAGCACACTTCTTCTCTTGTAAAAATGCCCACTACAGAAATGAACATTTTCTTTGCTTTCACTGCCTTTTTATTCTTTGTGTCAGATCTTGACACAAAGCGATATGTTTTTGTTTTGCACATGTTATTGTGTATAGTTATTTCTATATTTTAATCACGTATTCATTTAAAAACTAAACAATTCACAGTGTCTGTGGTGTTCATGTAGACAATGTTATAACTATATCAAGGCCGATTGCACTCAAGTAAGTAATGGAATTAATTAGTTACAAATATTATGTTAGGTGTTGCAACATGCTAGTATTGTTCAAGACAAATTATTCTGATGAAAAAAAGTCATTGCAGAAACAAGAAAAAAATTTAAAGACAATAATGCTGTATGTAGTCCACCAGTCTTAGGCAAAATAATGGATTGAATAAAGATTATTTAGAAAGTTATCTAAATTAGTCTTTCTTGGTCTCCCTTTTTTTTTTTTTTTTTTAATCTTCGGCTAGCTTCTGGCCTTATCTTCCCACTAGCCCAGTGCTTAATGACACTTTGGTCACACCCCATTAGGGTTTGCCTCTAGACTTCACGTGTCCTCACTCACCCACAATAACTACAGCTCTTTTTTTCTCATTCCTTCAAGGACTTACTAGGTGATTGGCTGGCTATTGCTGAGAAAACCACATTAAATTGTCAATTACACCTTTATATCTTCCATCTTCAGGAAAGAATGGCCACAAATTAAGATCATTTCAGTTTCTTGAGTGCAAGGCTAAGCTTTTGTTATGTTTGCTATTATTGCTGTTTTGTTCTTGTTTGTAGGTTGAGAGGAGGAAGATAAAGTAAGGAGAAATATAAACATTTAATACTACATTTTATATTCTGAGGCTTTAAAGAGTAGTTATAAGACAAAATACTAGATTAGTGGAACTATTTGGTTTTCCAGCACAGAATTTAAAATTTTGAAATTGAATGTCATAGGTGAGATATGGCTTTCATAGGCCACTACAGTCCTTATCTACTGTGCTGGCCTATTTATACGACTGCCTGGCACCTAAATGTATGCACATGTGTAACACCTGATGCAAACTTAGTTATCTCACATGTAAAGGCTATATTTATCTTCTCTAACTTAAAAATGTACTGATTAAACATTATTTGATTTTATTATTTTTAAAAATTTTTTTAGGTGAGGCAATCCTTGGTTGATCTCACTGATTGCAAGGACCTTGTCAGCTTACAAAATTTTAAAATTGTTTTACACCTACAGCACCTGGTCTTCTTAGGTGGTCTCCCATCCAAGTAATAACCAGGCCTGACCCTGCTTAGCTTCTGAGATCAGATGAGATTGGGCTTGTTCAGGATAGCATGGCCGTAGACTCTGATTTAAAATTTAACAAGAAATAAAAATAAATAAACCAGATAACATGTGTCAATAATTAAACCATGTTAGATGAGGACCATAGGTTTGGAATTATTTGTTTTCCAGTTTACTGTCTCTATGAATGAAGCTATCTGTAAAACTGACTCTAAAATAAATTTTCTTCTTTTGCCTTAGCAGGGTGTCAATGTGTAGGTAGCCTAAAGTAATCATTGCAAATAATGCTTTTCCTATATTAATTTCTATCTCAGCCTGATGAGCCTGTTTCTATTAAACACACACAGTATATACTTTCACTATGACACCTTAAATAGAGTCAGGAGTAGGGTGAGGTAACCAAGGTATCTAGGGCTCAGCATTTAAAGAGATACTTACACTCAGGTGTGGACTGTGCACTCTCAGAGCCTTAAATGTGTCCTCTTAAAATTTGGGATCTAGGCACCTCTCTTAAGAAGAAAATGAGAGAAATATCACTTCTAGAAGTCATTACTAATCTGTGGTCTAGCAATAATTAGCTTAGCTATATTTATAATAATCTAATAAAAAGTTCTCAATTACTATACCAAGAATAACTTCATTTTTTTTAGAAAAGAAGGGATATAGTGGTCTGATCCTTGTTTCTAAATCGATTTCTTTTCTAACGAAGACTCAAGGACACCCATATTAGTATTCACTCACTTCTCTTCACCTCCTAGGCGTCCATTACAGTCTAAGCTACCATCATCTATATTAAGACTCTTCTGTAGCTTTTCCATTTGCATTCACTGTGGAGGAGAGCCCATTCTCCTCAATGCTTCATGGGACATTGTACAGTTGTCTCTCACTGTACACTGATAGATCCATTTGTCATTTTGGACTTCATTGTAGACAAAGACTCAGCATTGTCCTGTACAGTATTCACATTAGAAGCACAGGTGAAGAGCCATTATCAAATTGAGGACCAGGGTAAAAAAATAAGAACTGATTTCTAATTCTTAAGAATTATCAAAAACTAATACAGGCATTGCTAAGTGAACGAAGACTTGGATTCTGTAATTGGGACAATATCTTTGGGAAATTTGAGTTATTAATATTACTATGACTTCATATGTGCCCATTTGCTAGTAAGATCTGAGTTCGTATGGGTTAAGTTTTAAAAATTAGCCCTCAACAAAGTTTAACTCATTATTTATCTTTTTAAAATAGTGCTAAGTGCTTTGAATAACTTAGTTGCTTCATATGTTTTGTACATTTAATTGTTGAAAAGTTTTAATATATGAAAAATGTGTCAGAAAAGCAAATGTTAAAAAATTTTGCATTCTATGTTCATTTGTATAAAAACTAAAAAAATCTATTTTTATGTCTTAAAAACCTAGAAAGCACTTATTTTTTTCCTAATTCATTGAAAAAAATTTGATAGCTAAGTAAAAGAACTTTTAATAATAAAATAATTGACTGCCAAAAATATTCTACTGAACTTTCCTCACAATAAAAATACATAATTTTCTCTTCTGTTTAAAAATATGTTTAAAGTTCTTACTTTGAGGTAAAATATAATTATATGCCATTTTTTTCTTACTACTTAGAGTTATGTTAATATTTGCATAATATATTTGATATGTACAAAAATGTATATAAAATTATATAAATTATATAAATTGTACACTATAAAACATATTTATAAAATGGGCAACAATGATTAATCACTTAAATAAAAGTAGAAATTAATTGATAATTGTGTTTCCATATGTTCTTGCCATTTCCTTAGAGTTATCACAACTCCTGAATTTTTTATTATCCCTTTTAAACACTGTTTTTAAATGAGTTTTTTTCAAAAATGAATACCTAAAAATAGAATAGCTGAGTCATAATGTTTACATAAATTTTACTTTGCAAGATAGTTCTAAATTGTTTTCTAAAGTTTTTACTTTAGATCAGTTTTTACTTTCATCAACAGCTCAAAGAGTTTGAATTGATCGATTCACCAATTCTTGGAATTATGAGACTTCTTACTTTTGCCAATCTAATGAGTGTAAAATTGTTTCTTATTATGATCATAATTTCACTCTCCTGACCAAAAAATTTATATTTTGTAATAAATTAATTGGCTATTTTTTGTTTTTAAAAAATGCCATTTCATAATTTTTCCCAATGTTCTATTTCTTTTTTTTTCTGTCTGATTGGTAGGAGTTATACATTTTGGATATTAATCTTTTCTTGCTGGTACGTGCCTATATATCTTCTTGCAATTTCAGTATCTCTTGTGATGCCATGTGATAAATAAAATGGCTTAACAACTTTAGTGTAGTCAAATGTTAATATTTCTGTATATGTTATAAATATTTTTATTTTAAATAAATACTGCACTAAATCAGATTCATCTAGTCTATTATATTTAAAATTATTTTTGAATTTTAAATGCTAAATTCATTAAGAATTTTTTATGTTTAAGGTGTAATAGGAATTCACTTATATTATTTCCCCTCACACACACTTTAAATAATCCATATTTTCTAAGGATATGGAGTGTCACCTTGTCATATAACAAGTGTCCCTACATATGTGGGTCTCTTGCCTATATCTCTATCAATTTTTCACTGGCTTAATTAGTCTATAATTTTACAATTCTCGTAATCTGGTAAGATAATTATCCCCATCTTATACATCTTCAAGAATGGCTTGTTTAGATCTTTACTTTTCCATATAAATATAAAATCAACTTTCTAAGTTTTTTAAAAAATTCTGTTGTAATTTTGATCATAACTAAGTCTATAAATCGATTGTGGGCATGAAGTTATCTAAAATTGTTTCTTTAGTCATAAATATAGTATGTATTTCCACTTATATTTGTCTTCTTTAATGTCTTTCAATTAAATTTTATGATGTTCTCTACAAAAGACTTTCACAATTTTTGTTAGATTACACATACAGACATATTTTCTAGGTATTTTTGATATATTAAATTTTCATTAAGTTGAAAACATTTCTTAAATCTTTATGATTTCTGACCTAAATTATTTGAGGTATGTAAATTGCAAACCATATATGGTCTTTTAAAATATTATTCTTACTTATAATTACAATATTTTCATATGATCAAAAAACATAACAGGTATAATTCTACTTGAAATTTATTGGTTTTGTAATTGAATGAAAAAACTATGCATAAAGCATTGAGATAATTAATTTTATGTGTCATCTTGACTAGCCACAGGGTACCCAGATTGAACATTATTTCTGGGTCTGTCTGTGAGAATGTTTTCAGATGATAAAAAATAGACTGACTTCTCCAATGTGGTTGGGCATCATCCAATCTCTTGAGGATCTGAATTTAAAAAAGGCAAAAAGGCAGAAGGAAAAAGAATTTGACTCTTGTTTCCTGACTGTTTGCTTGAGTTGGGATATTTTGTATCTTCTCAAGCCTTAGAACTAGGGGGTCACAGCATAGAATCTGGTTTTCAGGCTTTAAAAAACTGAATAAATTATGTTATGGTTTTTCCCACATTTCCTACTTAAAAAAATGGCAAATTGTGGGCTTTCTCAATCTCCATAAGACAAGAGCTAATTTCTCAAAACTTTGTCTATCAATCTATCTATCATCTATCTATCTATCTATCTATCTATCTATCTATCTATCTATCATCTATCTACCTATCTTTCTAATTGATCATCTATTTGTCATCTGTCATATATACATTTGCATAATTACCTATGTATAATTATATAAATTTGTATATTATAATCCTGTTACCTTGATATAATCATTTATTAATTCCAGGAGTGTTTCTTTGTCAATTCTCTGGTATTTTCTACATAGACTATCATGTCATGTGCAAACAAATACAATTTTTTCCCAATCTGTATATCTTTCTTTCTTTTATGTTCTTATTGCATTAAGTAGAACTTTCAGTAGGATCCTAAAAAAGAAATAGTGAGAAGGGATATCCCTTCCTTGTACCTGATCTTAGAGGGAAAGCTTGGAGTTTCTCAACATTAAGTACAATGTTTAACACTTTGTTTCAAATGTATTTCGTATAAAGTAGCTTGATTTTATTCTCTTTACCAATTTGACATTCCCTATTTTAACAGGCCATTTCATTTTGTTTATACATACTCTGATTACGGATGTATCTGGAATTACTACAATTATCTTGTATTTAATCCTAGTTCATTTTTTTCTAACCTTACATTCTTCTCCCTGTAATTTTAATTAATTTTATTTAACTTATAATAATACTTATTTGAATTAAAGACCTTAGTTTAGTGTTTATGAGTAAAAATTTCATACACACTTCATTTAACAAATTATATCATTAATCAATATATCTACATACATAATTCAAAATAAAAAAATTAGAATACTTTAGCATTAATAGTACTCATTCAAATTTTACATACTATTATTTTTTTAATATTTAACTTCATCTATATGACTCATTCCCCAAATTAGACATGAATAATATTGTTTTATATTGTCAATATTTATTTAGAATTACATGTTTATTAATATATTTGCTAATTGTTCTTTGTTAATCTTTATTTACCTTGAAGAATAAGGCTTTTTTTTCTTGAAATTTAACCATCGAAAGTTTATTTAGTAAGTAAATTTTTTCCATTTTAACCCTTTCTTGGTATATATTTTCACTGCATATGTAATTCTAGATTAATTAATGTTTTCACTTAGCAGTAAAAAAAAAATATTTTGTACTATCTCCTTGATTCCAAAATTCTTATTTGGAATTGAACTATCAGGGTAATTGTCTTTTTTTTCTGTAAATTAATATATATATATATATATATATATATATATATATTTTTTTTTTTTTCCTAGAACTTTTCTTTAAGTGTTCAATAGTTTTTACTTTGATGTGTGTAGGTGTGAGTATTTGTAACTTGTACTATCTGGCATTCATTGTGCCTCTTATATCTGAGTTTTGTACATGCTACTGGTTCTCATCTACTCATCATTCATGTTTTTATATTTTCAAAATTACCTCACCCTAATTTTTTCTTATTTCTTGTTGATCTACCATTAGATGCACCTTATTCTGCTCATATTTTTTATCTTAATTTTTTTAAATGTCTTTTTCTGTTTGCAAATTTGTTTGCATAAAGTATTTTTTCAGCCTGGGGTTTCACAGAATGACCAGTAAAAATTACCAGTTTATCCAAGTGAGGGAGGGCCTATATTTTCAAATGCTTATGGGTCCCCAGCCAAACACTAGTCTGAAAAAGACAGCTTTTTCACCAATTCATTTTCTTTTGCTAAAAATATTATTTTCTTGTAGGCATTCCTTTTATTTAAATTTGTAAGCCCTTGGTTTATTCAGGAATTTTATATTTATATTGGTCAAGACTAAATTTAGTGATTTGTAGCAGAAACCCCAAACTTCTACCAAAGTATCTTCTTCTTCTTCTACTACTACTACTACTACTACTACTACTACTACTATTATTACTACTACTACTACTAATAGTTTTCTCTTATGGTTAAAAAATGTGAAAGCAGTTACTTTAGAATAGACATGATGATTCAAGAGTTGTTATGAAACCAATTTTCTTCTATATTTATGCTCTGTCAGCTTTAAAATCAGGCATTAATAACCAAGGCTACCTAACTACAAATGACAGATACATCCCTTTGTTCCCCATTGCTGGCAGAAAGAAGGAGAAGCAAGAGGAATATATGCTAACAGCTGTCTCCTATAAAGAGATTTAATAGGACACTCACCTAATAAATACACTGATAAATCATTGGACAGAATTTATGTTTTCATCATTACTTTTTCTCTGGGAGGACAGTTAGAAATTTAGTTTTTAGGTGTGCACATTGCCAATCAAATAAAATTGGAGTTCAATAGTTAACATTAATGGAAATAGTATATAAGATAGGCAACAAGCATTCTCTGTTATGTGGAAGCAAACTCATTTCTCCTGTTCACTGCAGTAATTGATCCTAAGACTACAAATCCAGGGTACTGTCAAAGCAAACAAAAAACACCTTCCAAGAACCATAATACTGTCAACTTTACCTTAAAACTAGGAATGAAAGATCTCATCATGTTTTGAAATTTTATTTACTTATAAACTCAGCTGTATATTTGAAAAGTTGTTTGTAATATTTTATCAAGGGCTTTGTTGCAAGACTATTTCAGAATCCATTCATCTTTCACTTACTGTGAATTATGTGATTCTAAAAACCTAACAATCTGTGTGAATATTTAAGGGAACAATTACCTATTCCTCATCATTTTAAATGAGAAAAATTATAACTTATTGTACTTCAACCAAACCCCAATAAAATGCTTACTTATAAGTTACAAAATATCATGTTTGAATGTAAAAATGCTTAAAACTTTGCTTCCTGACCATCAAACAATTAAATTGGTTGTTAAATTCATTTTGTATGCAGTAAAATGTAGAGTTTGCATGTAGCATCATAAACATTTTGTTTATGATATGGAAAGTCCAATAACACATAACAATACATAAATTTGTTAGAAAAACTGCATGTAAAAATTTACAGTATAATGGTAATTTTCTGTGATAAACTATAATTTACCAGTTGAGTTGGAGATTTAAAACTTGAAGCAGGGAGGATTGAAAAGTCATTTTCTCTGGTTACAGAAGTTGATGATACAGATGAGTCAGATGAAGAGGCAGAAACTTGAGGTAAGCTATCAAACTCAGAAGCATCAAAACAGCTTCTCTACCATTCTGGTGCTGTGTAAAAACTTGTGAACAGAAAAGTTTTAAGGGAGTTGGTTAAATATTTAAGATGAAAAAATTATAAATGGAACTTTGTTTCTTTGCACTACCAATTATAACATCCAAACTTCTTTCTATACCACTATAAGACATTAATTTGAAGAAAGTATTGCTACCCTACTGCCATAACATTCAAAAAGAAAATTTATTATTACATCTACATAACTCATCCACTATAATACCTCTCTAAGTCTGAGATTCAAATCTTGTTTTACCCATCAATGTGATTTTAGAAATATCTACATGTGATTCTGACATTCTACTAATTGTTTATGAAATGTAATTCAAGATTTGTTCCTTGTGTAACTTGTTTTCAATGTGTTATTTTGTTTTAAGAATGTAAATATATACATATTATATATATTAATTATAATTAACAGATGTTATCGCAGCAATAAATTAGATGATTTTTTGATAAGACCTCAAAAAAGTTGCTGTAATATATATATATTGAATATATAAGAATATACACATTAAATATAAAAAATTAAATATATATTTAAATATATAGGAAGATACATATTCCTATATATTTAATACACAAATTTGGTTTAAAAAGTTGTACTGGGAGATATGTATATACTCTGATATTTGGTTAATAAAAAAAAAAACAATGGTATCTCATCAAGATGGAGTTGCATCTCTCCCAAGCCCTCCTTTTTACAATTAAAATTTCCACGTAATTATGAAACACAGGAGAATAGGAAGACTGAAATGTAAAAGAAGAAAGGACTGCCTAGACCGCTTTGGGACCTGAGGAAGGATGAAACAGCACTGAGTTTCCTGAATCTTTTACAACAGAAGACTTACAATAAGGACCGTGGAGGAAAATGTATTTCTTCCTTGTCTTTCTGAAACGAGGAGGCATTAGTAAGAGCTCCATTTTTGCAGGGTGGTGGTGGGGGGTATTGTTAGGGTCCATAAGGAAACTAAACAAACACACCCAAAGGCCTTCATTCTATGCCTTAGTAAGAGAACCTCCCACTAAAAACTAGCTTACATTTTATTCAGTACCATATATAAAATGTTAACAATACAACTAAAAGTCACTTGTAATAAAAGATAGCAGGAAATTACAGTGTAAATGAGAAAAGAAAATCAATAGACACTATCACAGATAAATCAGATGTTGCCATTTTTTGACAAGACCTCAAATAAGTTACTATAAAAAGGCTTTTAAAAGTAATTATTAATTATATTGAAACAAATGAATAGAAAATTCTAGGAAAAAATATAAATGATAAAAACAAGTAGAAATTATAAAACTAAAAAATAAAATAACTGAAATAAAAATCTCATTGGATGGATTCACTAGTAGAGCAGAGATGATAGAGGATCGAATCAGCCAACTGAAGACAGATCAATAGAATTTACTTCATCTGAAATAAAAGAAAGAAAATAGAATGAAAAAAAATCAAGTCTCATAAAACAATAATGAAGGAGCTAACATTTGTATTATCACAGTTCCAAACATATGTAAGAGAGAGAGAATGAGACTAAAAGTATTTGAAAAAAATATAACTGAAACACTCCTAAATTTTATGAAAAAATAACCTACAGATTGAAGATGCCGAGTGTTTTCCAAATAAAATAATACTGAAGAAACTAAACCAAAATACATCATAATTATACTTCTGAATATTAAAAACAAAACAAAATAAATGCTTTGAAAATAACCAGAGAGTAACAACACATTAGTCATGGGGGAATATCAATTGAATGAAAATGATTTTTCATCGGAAACCATAGATGAAACCGAATACTGAAAGAAAAAAAATGTCAACCACATTCAGAGAAAACATATTTCTGGAATGTGAAGGAGAAATAAAGTCTTTCTCAAATGAATAACAACTAAGAGAATTTGTAATAAGTAAGTATCCCTAGCAAGAATAGCTTTTAAAATTTTCTAAACAGAAAAGATATTATAACAGAACAATGCTTAAAATTTTAGAAAGCAATGAGCATCATAATGAGTACAATAGAGGTAAAAATATAATAGAGCATTATTTTTCTCATGAGCTTTCAAATCACATTTGATGGTTAAGGCAAAAATTAAAATTTAATGAGGTGTTCAATATAAGTAGAGAAAATAAATAAGATAACTATATTTTAAAAATGGATATGTTAAAAGAACCATACACAATTTATTCTCTGGCCATAATGGAATCAAACTATACATCAATAACAAAAACAAGAGGAAAAATTTCAAACATTTGGAAATTAAACAGCACACTGGATTAAAGAGGAAGTCTCAAAGAAAAATTTTTTAAGTACATAAAATTAAAGGAAAATGAAAATATAACACGTTGAAATATGTGTAATACAACATAATACTGGAAGTTCTGGCCAGCAAAATCAGGCAAAAAAATGCAATAAAAGAAATACAGAGTAGAAAGAAAAAAATAAAACTACCCCAATTTTAGACAACGTATTTTCTATGAAATCTCATAGACTTACAGTGTGAGTTCCATAAGGTTAAAAGGTACAGGCACAACACACAAATATCAATCACAATTATTGATACTAAAAATTAATATGTGGATACAAATTTAAAACACAATACCACTGCTAATCGTTCTAAAGAAAATTAAATATTCAGATATAAATCTAGCAAAAACTTACACAGAATTTGGATCTGAAATTATAAAAACCTAGTAAAAAATCAACATGTACTGAAGAAATAGAGATAACTTGTTTATGATTAGAAGAGTCAGCATAGAAAAGACGTCAACTCTCTTGCAGTCAATATAAAGGTTTAGTTGAGCTCTGCTCAAAAACCCTGCAAAGTATTTTTTTAACAGATCCAGACGAGCTTATTCTAACACTTATATGAAAGGGCACAAGACACAATAGCTAAAAACATTTTGAAAAAAGAACAAAGTTCTTTTTTGTGAAGACTTATTATATGTGTAGCAATCAAGTCAGTGTGGTATTGCTAGAGGGATAGACATATAGATCAATGGGAAAAAATGTTAGAACCCAGATGGAGGCCCTCAAAAATATGCTCAACTGAATTTTAATGAAAGTACAAAAGTAATTCAATGGAGGAAAGAAAACCATATCAAAAAATCATGTTGGAACAGTTGGAAATACACAGACAAAAAAATAAAATTTAACTTAAACATCATGTTTCATATGAAAATTAACTATAGATCACAGACTTAAATGTATTATGTAAAACTATTAAACCTTTTTCAAAAATAGAAAATCTTGAGGCCTAAGACAATCTGAAAATTTCTTAGAATTGATGCCAAAAGCACAACTTTTGTAAAAGTACAAATTGACAAATTGGAGCTCATCAAAATTCATTTTTTGCCCTTAAAATTTCCTTTGAAGAGGATGAAATTACAATCTACAAACTAACAGAAAATATTTGTAAACAATGTATCTGAAAAAAAATTTAGAATATGTAAAAAATTCAAACTCAACAGTAAAAAAGCAAAAATAAAAATAAAATTAGAAACTAGACAAAAAGAATTGGCAAGCATTTAACTGAAGAAGATAGACAGATGTTTAATATCATTAGCCACTAGTGAAATGCAAATTAAACCATAATGAGATATCACTATATCAATATACCAAAATGGCTAAAATAAAAATTTGACTTTTGATGATGAATGAAAAATGTAGTTTTTGACATTCTGTTAGATTTTAAACTGAATTAAAATTATTTTAGGTTTAAAAAGACCCCAAGTGATAATAATTTTAAAGTAATTCTGTTTTGGATAACTTACAAGAAGAAAAAAAGGTTATGTGTGTTCAGGAAGGATATATTTTCAACCCAAGCCTCAGAGCACCGTCACAGCTCAAGTTGCAGCAAACATAAACTTACTATAAAAAATCACAAAATGTGAGGAAATAAAATGCTAAATGAGGTCTATCTGAAAAAAAAAAAATCTGACTCTATAAATCTCTATAGATTAGATTTTTGGATATATAACCTGATTGGTGGAGCAGGAAAATACTGCATAGAGCAGAAATTAGATCTAAAATGTACTTCGATAAGCAGCTTCAAGGCCTTTCTACAGGGAATAAGGGTACCTGGCTGATGGTTGGTACTCAGAGGTTGGCCTGTTTTTCCAGTGGGGAAGTGAAGTGAGTGCCTGTGGAGAAGAGAGAACAAAAAAAGAGTGGTACTAGAAGTAACACAAAAAGGCTACACCCTACAGGATTTAGGTAGACATTTTATTGCATAAAGAGTCTTAGGCAAATACACACAGGACAGAATTTGTAATAAGAGTGGGAGGAGAGTCTGAAGAACATAGCAGAAAATAATATATAAACTTTCTAGATTTTTTTTCTAAATACTTAAAAATTTAGAGCAAGCTTGTATCATTGTTCTTTATGACCAATATATCACACTGTTGTTAACTCTGTCAAGATTTTTATACAGCAGGCTGATTATTTGATTTCTATCTAATAATAGAGCAGCTCTTTAGTATATTTTTAAATCCATTAAAATGTGATAAAGCATAATATAGAAAATACATGTTTTTCTTATATAAAGAAAATGTTAGTAATGGGCTGGTAGTCTTAAATATTCTGCTAAGTGCGATGACCTCTTTTGAGTGATAAATTGTTGAGATTAGCTCTCTAATTTATTAAAGTCAATTCTTTTGAAAACGGTAATAGATATTTCAGTGAATTAGAACATTAATCTAACAATCTGCCAAAGAAGCTAACCTGATAGTTTGAAGCTTTCCTAAGCATAATGTAATTTTAAACTAAGAGAGATCATATCCCATGAACAACAAATTGAGATACTCTATGTAACTTAATTTGGAATGGTAATTATATTAATGAAATAAGATTTTTAAAACATTTCAAGTCCATACATTCCTACAAAAAAAAAAAACTGTTTAATCAACCCCTAAAGCAGGAGCTAGTTTAATTTTCTAAATTTCATAAAATACTTGTCTTTCATAAATTCTTATCGGTGACAAAGTGATCAGTCCTTCCTAATCTACTTTTTCAAAGCTTCTTTTATTTGTGCCATCTGGGCAGAAACCCACACGCAGGTGTATATATCTTATTAGTAAAGTGTGTCTTATAAATAATCAGGAGAACTTGCTAAAGTTGATTTAGAGAATGCAAATGACCGAGGAAAGAGTCAAGTATCAAGGTTATATTTATTAAATTCAATGTGATATGATTTGGTTCTGTTTGGAACAAAGGCATCACACAGTTTCTTATTCAAAGAGGCAGATTCAGGTATTTCAGTAGGTTCTAAACAGCATAGTTTTCAGCAAATAAAATAAAACAGACATAAATGTAAATGAGAAATGATTATAGATTGTAAATGTGAAGAAACATCTTTCTTTTTTTAAGCGGGGAACATGAACCCTGTGAGTAAATATGTATGTGTCTGTGTGTGCGCAGGAGTGTGTGTGTGTGTGTGTGTGTGTGTGTGTGTGTGTGTGTGTGTGGTGGGAGTTGAGGGTGTAGAATGTAAAGTAGAGGAATATTAAAATTTTCTAATTTATGTAGTTTTCACATGATTCTAATAATTCCATTAGAATTTCGTTAAGTAATTTTAGGCTGTAACATATTTTCAATATCCACACAAGTGGAACTAAAGACAAAATCCTACCTCATGTTTGGGATAGGGCTTAGTGACTTCAAGTTGAGTCTTAAGAATTTTCCCTGTGGTTGACAGAATTCACCTACCTATACAAGACAAGCACCCCCTGGTGGATGCTGTATGTTTCCTTTGCTTAGAATAGTACTTGGGCATATAGTTTCTGACTAGATCTGGCGTGTTCAGGGTGGCATGGCTGTTTTTTTTTGTTTTTGTTTGTTTTTTGGTTGTTGTTGTTTGTTTGTTTGTTTTATGTCTACAGGACCCAGTCTTCCTTCCTAGGTGGTCTCTCATCCAAGTACTAACCAGGCCCAACCTAACTAATAATATTGTGCCTTCCTCCTTACTTCTTGCTTGGGGTTTGCAAGATAATCCACAGTTTACAGATGAGGGGTAATTCTTGAGAACTGAATAAGCACCATCTTAGGAAATGTTATGTGGAAAGAGTTATGGGAAAGGTTTATACTGTAGTCTAAACAAAAGATCAAAAATTACCACTAGAGAAACCAGATGTGAAAGCCAAGATATTAATAATATGTAAAATAACTAAAATATTTATCAAATGCTTACTTTAGTCTTAACAGTATTTTTTACATTAACTAATTTAACCTCATAATAACTTTATTAAGAACCATTATTAACACCCCCCCACCAATTTTCAAATGAGGAAGTACAGGTTGTCAAAACATCTTGCTCAAGGACATACAATTCATATGTCTCACTCTTGTGATTTAAAGAGAAGCAGGCTGATTCTTGAGCTTGTCTAATGAAGCAGCATGACATATTTGGACACAGTGTTTTTTAAAGACACACTACTTTTTAAGAAAGCTAATTAATAAAATAATATGCATGAAAAAGTAGAGTAGAGGTACCTGGCAAGCTATAGAGAATTTTGGAATATTTTATTGTGTGATAGCTTGTATCTCTGGAACAAAAAAGAAGTTTAGTGACTCTCACTTGTTTTTCAGGGCAGAAAGAGTTGCAAAATTGCTGAGTTGTGACACTACGCAGCACTGTAAAAATCATGTTGAAAGAGATTCTTTATGAGCTCAATACATATTCAATTTGGCTAGCAACTAGAACCCTTTCCAGCCTGATTAGAGAATCAGTCTCAGCAATGGTTTAAGGCTGAACTTGATGGTTGTGCCTGGTAACCACTGGGCACATCATATCCAGATAGTGGCTGCACAGTTGCCCAGATACTTCTCCATGTCTGCACATACCTGCATGTCTCCTGAAACACCAGTGTACAGGTACAACCATTTTTACCTTGAAATATACTCACTCTGTTGGCACCAGTTGTCTCAATAAATTAACATTGTTTTTTAATATCTTCTTATTTAGAAGTGGCCTGTTCCATAGTAATGAACAGGGAAGAATGTAATGAACTATGTCTCCCACAAACAAAATATGTTTGGTAGTTTGGGGCCATTATCTTCAGATGTCAACTCAGAAATGTCTCATGAATGGCATGATTCCCATGATACTCTGGCATTTAGATCCTTCTACCTTATGAAAGAACCACTAGAGAGTTAGGTTACACAACTTATCCAAGCAAGTATGTCAGATATGAAGTCAACATCAGCTAACCATTTTCTGAAATATCCTCAAAGGAGGATGCAGAAAGGATTGCTCAGTTACTTGCTTCCCAAACTAAATGTGAATAAGGAATGGTATATATATATCATTATAATCATGACATATAGAGGTTTTCCTAGAAATTGCCATGCTGAGCATTAACAATGAGTTGCATCTAGATAAGGAAAACAAACCTTGATAGAACAGCTCTAAATTCTCTAAAACATGTGGCATAGTGCTGGAATGAGAAACTTTTTGTAAACTGAATGAGATGGTATCAATATGCTTAGACATCCCTTTCCCAAAAGACTGGGATGCATTTTCCCCATTAGCATTGTATTCACTGGAAACAGTGATTATGGAGTGAACATTCATGTCATCACAAGGAGATGTCTATTGCCAGAGTGTCAAACAAAATATCTGGCAAATAGACCAATTCTAAAGAGAAAGTTAAAGCAATTATATTTTACAGGTTCAGAATCAGCAATTAGGCAAAGAAATAAATGCAGAACGAGTTTGGAAGCAATAGTGTGCTGAAAATCACCGAAAATGCTAGTATTTTGTTAGTTCACCTTCAGGGATTACAGGTATATTAGATATATATTTTCCTAACAGCTTCTTTGAGATATAATTTATATTTATATCTTCAGTGTATTTTTAAGTGTGCAACTCATCAGCTTTTAGTATGTACACAGAATGGTGCATTGACCACCACAATTTGATTTTAGAACATTTCAGCATTCAAAAAAAGAATACTTACTGGTAGACATCTCACACTCCCTTCTTTCTCTGGGTCTCAGCAACTACTAATCTATTCACCACTATGGATTCGCCTATTCTGGGTATTCTATATAAATGGAATCATAAAATATGTGACACTTTGTGATGGCCTTCTTCATCTAGAATGTCATTAAGGTTCATCTTATAACATTTGTCAGTACTTTCTATTGTCAGGTAATATTTCATCGCATGGAAATTCCATTTTATTTTTTTCCATTCATTATTTGGTAGACATTTGGTTTGTTTCTATTTTTTTTTTTTAGCTATTATGCTTGGTGTTGCTATGAACATTTTAAACATTTTTATGTGTACACACATTTTTATTTTTCTTTTGTAAATATCAAGGAGTAGAATTATCAGATCATATGAAAACTACAATGTAACATTTTGAAGACGTGCCAAACTGTTTTCCACAATAGCTATTTTATTTTACAATCACACCAGCAATGTATGAGAGTTTCAATTATTTGGTATTCTTCCAATACCTGTTTTGTCTGTCTTTTTAATTTAGCTACTCTCGTGGGTGGGAAGTGGTGTATCATTGTAGTTTTGATTCCTATTTCCCAAGAATAAAGATATTAAGAAATTTTTCATGTAATTACTGGCCATTTGCATATTTTCTTCTGACCATTTTTAAATCACATTTATGGTTTTTGTTGAATTTTAAGGGTTCTTTATATAATCTGGATACAAGTTCCTTATTGAATATATGATGTGCAAAGATTTATCCTATCTTGTGAATTGTCTTTCACTTTCACGATGGTGTCCTTTAAAGAATAAAATCTTCAAGTTTGATGATGTACAATATATTTATTTTTTTGGATCTTACAATTCTGCATTCTATCTAAGAAGTGACTGCCTTACCTAAGGTTATAAAGACTTACTCCTATGGTTACTTTTTAAAATCGTTATAGCTTAATCTCTTTTATAGTTTAAATGTATTAAATTTATAATCAATTATATAAAGTGATGAGTAGATTTCTTCATGCTCCACCTACAAAAAGAAAAAGAAAAGAGGTTGTACATCAGGTGTACAAGCTGAGACTGCCGTCCCTCGGACTGACCATCAAGACTTGAAGGAGCCCATACCAAGCATATATACTCTACTTAATTTTGTGTGATATGACCATTGTTATCTGGTTAAAAATATAGGGAAAAAAAAGACCTCTTTCCATTTGACTCAGTTGAAGTGAATCATAATTCTCTTTTCTTTCTCCATCAACTAATACTCAAGTATAATCTACCTTGGAACAGATACAGTAGATTCACTCTTTTAGTATCCATTCTAACCTTATCTTTCTGTGGGGACCGAAAAGCTGAAAGAGACCAGTGAAGTGAGAATCCTGCATGTGTCTTATGTTCCATTGCACAGATACCTCTGCATTAGCCTAAAATGTGGCAGTGAGCAACCTAATGCTCATGAGTGGCTTGATCTATAAGTGACCAGTGTCACAGAGATATTCAATTGTTCAAGGCAACCATGACACACGATTTTTAGCTTCCAGTCACTAGTATCAGAAGGGCCAGTGATGCTAGTAGTGTCATTGGCAGTCTGATTCTCTTATCTGTGCTGTCCCTAGCACTGTGTTTCCTGGTTGTATGAGACCCAATTGTAGTGCTCTGATTCTTTAATAAATACTTTTTGGTTCAAGATAACTTAAATGGGTTCTATTATTTGCAATTAACAACCATGATTAATATAGTCCCCATTACCCCCACCTACCCTACTCTTAGCCTGGGCTGGCAATCTATTCTTTAGCAAACTATCATTGCATAATTCTTTTTAACTTTCTGGATCCTCACCTAACTTTCTAATCCTACCCTCTGCTTCTGCCTTCTAGATGATTATGAATAAATGTTTCTACGCTATTAATTTCAGAACCCAAATGTATTTCCCGAATCATTAGTTTGACTATCATGTTCTCTGTTCTTCTAGTTTACTTGGTTAACTAATTGCATTTAATATTTTACCACCTTTATACTTTTATTTCCATTACTATTTTTTTACTATATTTTATTTTTTGCCTTCACTACTTTCGATTTCTGAATTCAATTATGAGGTCTATTATTGAAATTTTTTTCTTGTTCTCCTAACTCTTTTTTCCCCTCCGGACAGCTGAACACAGCTATAGAAAATTATCTAGCATGAGTTGATACCACTCTGAATTCGACATCACTTGCCATAAGTAGATTGTCCATATGGTATATTGTCTAATATTTATTTGATCAAGTTGTATGATAGTATATTCAACAACTATTTCACATGTTTCCCACTCACCAGCATCAAACATTATCGGTAGATGATCTTCAACTACTTATTTACTGAGAATGCAGAAACCCTCTAAAATCTATCAAAACATTTTCCCTATAATTCTACTAGAATTTGATTCTATCCAATTATCCTCTTTTTTATATACTCACAAAATCTTGTATTCCTATCTTGAAGTGTTTTGCACATATAATATTTCAGAAAAAAAGGAAAAAAAGAAAATATGGAAGAAAAGTCCCTAAGCATCTCTTTTTGCTTATGTTATAAGATGTTCCTAACAGCTCTCCAGCGTTCTTGATGTCCAGCTCAAGCAAAGAGCATACAGTAAATGATTCCCTATCTCTGGCAGAATTGGGGAACATATTGGTCTCTGCTTTTTTTTCCCCCTAGATATTTTATTAGGTAAAGGATTTGGCCTTGAATAAGAGTGGCTATTTTTTATTAAAATTTACTAGGTATTGATATTGGTTAGATCTTTGTGAGATAAGTCTAGCACTAGGCTAAAGGGGTGGAAAAATACATTGAATCATGTTTCCTCAACAGTCTTCATATCTCAGAGATGGGCAGCACACATGGTTAAACAGGAGTGCTTGCAAATAAAAAAGACTACTCTATGTATTCTTAGCTATCTTTGAGAGCAGAAATTCACAGTGTGGGTGCTATGTCTCAATCTAAACCTCTCTATCCTAATTGTGATATATCAGAAACATCTCAATCCCCTGATAGAGGTGGAAATTTCTTGGTATATATTTATTTTATGCCTTGAGAATTTTGGCTGTGCTAGTATTTTTGAAGTATTCAGATCATTTATACAGACCAATTCTTGGAAGATTCTAAGATGTCAGTTATTGATAAGGCATTATTTCAGCAACATATTTCTAAGATACGAGAAAATAATTTTATTTCCAACAGACACATTCTATATTAAGCTGTCACACAGAAATTCCTGCCACAAAAGAACAGAAGACAGTTTACATTGAATTTGCTGCTTTTATATTCAGTTTTCAGGAAGCAGATTTTCCAAAAAATAATAATAATCAGGTTACTAAAAATACCTAATTTATACAAATCTAGAAAAAATATTTATAGGAAGCTGTCTGGAAAACTGAAAAAGACAAATACCGTTTATTGAATGGCTCTAGAGTTTCCCCTTGCTTGACCTCACCTTGGACCTTTTGACATTTTAGGGCCATGAAGCCATCTAGTCATGGTAGCCATATTGATAATACTTTATTAGATGCTTAACTAGGATGGCCAACTTGTCCTGGCTTGCTCAAAATTTTCTCAGTTTTAAAACTGAAAGTCACATATTCTGAAAACATCTTAGTTTGAGATGAACCATGATGATTAACTACCTTAAGCTGTACCCTCTTCATCTTTGAACACCTTGGTTCTATTTGCCTATGTTATTTTTTTTTTTGCTGTTATACTACCATGAAAAATCATTTTATTCTTGACATTCTTGGTTCATGTTAAATCCAGTAAGGTCCTAATTAAGGCACTTAAATGCTCAATGAGCCTCTATATTACCAGCCACTTAAGCCTGGTTATAAGAGAAGTGTGCGAACAGTTGGAAGAATAAATAAGGTACTAAACTTCTATTCTGCTGAATTGCTGTATCTCTCACCTAAGAAGAATTTTCCTATAGAATATTTAATCAAATTTCTATTTATGAGAAATATTACCGTAGTAGCCTCTGTCTACTACCACCACTCACTCAAGAGATACTCAAGAGATAGCTTTCTGAGAAGCTATTCAAAACATGGCTAAAAAAAAGTCTAAATTCCAACCTCTCTTCTTTATCACTGCTTATATCAGTATCTTTAGAAACTGATCCAGAGCTAAGTGTTTAATCTCATCAAACTCACCTCAAGCATTTCTCCAACTATTGGACAGGTGTCTACCCAATAAAAAAAAAGATTTAGTCCAGATGATTGTTGATGATTAAGAGAGTAAAGGTTCACTTGATAATATCTCTTAAATCCTATAGAAATAAGTGTGCTGTCAAGAAAGGAAACACATTATGGATTATGAAACTCACTCCTAATAGGCTCATTCTTAGATTTTTCTTGACTTTTCATTTGTGATCCTCATTTATTTTTTTAAACTATCCATAATAGACTCATTCTTAGATTTTACTTGACTTTTCATCTGTGATCCTCATTTATTTTTTTATTTTATTTCTTCAGTGATCCTATATCTTTTTAGGCCAACTGAATAATCGTCTCTCTTTCAAATTTTGAATTGTCAGATTTTGCATCTCCTTTCTAGCACATCATCTTTATGTTTCTGGAATAGGTAACAAAATAGAGAAATTTCCTGTACCTCTTCTGTGTAGGCAGTCTTTAACAGATAAGTCTTGGCAACCATTAATATGATTTCCATTTTCAGAGGCATCCATTATTCATTAGCAACATTGTTTCATTTATCTGTTAGTCACATTTTATATATCCCAATTTATATAGACACTAAACAATAGCCAAGAAAAAAATTTTCAGAACAAAATGGTTTTGAAATAATTTTATGGCAGAAATAAATGTGGTCATGGATTATGTTTCCATATCCTTGCTATGTCTCTGAATATATTTTATACTACAAGCAGAACTTATGTGCCATGCAAAAAATTTAAGACTATTCATTTAACAATATAGCATCTATGAAAATTAGGCATGGAGCTAAGTTTATCATTAATAAGTAAAAAAATTACTCTGAATAAAAGCATATGTTTAGCTTTAATATCCTCTATACAAATTGGAAATGGAAAAAAAAACACTTTTATTTATGAAAGTTACACTCTAGTTATTAATATTTAAAAAAATGTATGTGTAGACGTGTGTGGGTATGTTTTTCTACCAAAGATGAAAAAAGTAAGAAACACATATTAGCTGTTCATGGAAAGAAAAGCACAGAACAACATGGCTTTCTTCTGAATGCTAAAAGGGTATCCACGTTTTGGAGGTTGCCAGGAAATGATGAGAATAGTGCTCCGAATAGTGCCAGTAATGTTGCCAGGCATTATTATCAGTGCTTTATATTAATTTGTTTTATCCTTTCAAAAAAATATGCCATTATTATTTCTTATTTAAAATCAATATAACATATATTGTTATTATTCCCTATTTAAAGATGAGTACAGGGAGAAAGAAAATAGTTAAAACCTTGTTCAAGTACACAGAACAAGGAGTTAAGTGGTGAAGCCAGGGTTTAATCCCAGAATGTCTGGCTCTAGGGTCCTCATCCTGAACCATGGTATCATAAGAGGCATTGCTTCTCTATTGCTTAAAAAGGGGTATGTAACTTGTATTTTTAGTGTTTAAAAGAAGCAGCTTCCAAATGTTCAGAAGAAACACAGGAGAAATTGAATGACACTTTGATTTATGATGAGACAAATGAGTAAGCAAATCCTGATTCTGCATTTGAGTCTTGTTTGTCTCCTTTGGAGGTGACAGAATAGGGCTGGAGAAAATGAAGAAAGGCCAGTTGGTGGTACTCGCTCCTAGATGCCCACCCAGACTATTTGGTATTAATGGTAACGTTGGTGCTCTGCTTTGTAGTTACTGCAGGGGGGAAAAAAAAACATTTATATTTCCCTGCTCCATAGGTGAGCTGAGGTATCCATAGTTATGGATTGTTTGTGTGTGTGAAATTTTGCCTGTTTCAGAGATGAAACTCTAATGGATTTTTCATTGAGCATTTCTTATTAAATTAAGAAAGTCTTCATTTTCAGTTTTCTGAGTTTTTTGTTTGTTTCTTAATCATATGATTGTTTAAGCATATCAGTATTCTTTCCGGATCTATTGAAATGTCTTTACTTTTTCCTTTGTTAGTGATAAAATTTATTGATCTATTTTAAATAATAAATTGCAATTTTGGAATAAACAATTGGTCATGATGTGCTATCTTTTTTAGATATCACTGTATTTGAATTGTTAATATTGTGTTTAAGATGTTTGCGTATAGTGTTATTAAAAAAACTGGTTCTCCAATTTTTATTTAATATCCTTATTAATGTTATTTAATAGCCTTGGTGGGAGTTTCATTAATTTTTAAATTTCTAGTCTCTAAATAAATTTGTGGAAAATTAATATTATCATTTAAATGTTAGAAATTTTTACTGAAACTATTGAAATAATAGATACATATGTGTGAAAAAAATTTAATGATAATTTAAACTCCCAAAAATAATGTAGTCAATGTTGAATTTCTATATCTTCTTGTGTTTTGCTTTTGTTTAAGACTTTATTGTTGCGAATAGCATTAGATTTAATAAAAAAAATGTATTTCCAGAAGACAGGGCAGTTTCCATATACTTCTTTACCCAGTTTCCTCTATTATTGACCTCTCTCATTAGTATGCTGCATTTGTTACAATTAATGAACCAGTGTTGCTACCTATTATTAACCAAAATCCATAGTTTGTAAAAATTTCCTTAGTGTTACTTAATGTTCCTTATCTGTTTGAGGATCCTACATCACATGTACTTTTCATGTCTCCTACTTTCTACATTTAATTTTATATTATTGATTTCTGCTTTTATCATTATAATTTTTAATTTATACTTTGAGTTTTATTTTCTGTTTTTCTCTTTTTCAAGTTGTTGCTAATATTATTATTTTAATTTTTATCTATTAAGTGTATAAAAATTATAAATTTCTAAACACTGCTTTAGCTGCTTTGCACAATTTTGATGTGCTATATTTTCATTACCAATTTCAAAATATCTTCTAATAATTTATTTTGTATTTTCTTTTTGAAAATGTTTATTAGGAAATATTTTGTTTAATTTATAAACATTGGGGTATTCTAGTTGTTTGTTATTCATTTATAGTTTAGTTATGTTTTTTCTTATTGCATATCTTATATAATTTTAATCAACTGAAATTTTGGATAATTTTCTTCATGGCAAGATATTATTTATTTTGGTGACTATCTTATATATACTTGTAAAGAACACAGATTCTGCAGCTTTTAAAAATAATGTTCTTTGATTATCAATTAAATTAATTAGATAAGATGACTTGTTCTTCAGAAGTGTGTCAGCCACTTTCCTCAGCCACCCCAGAGTCATGTTCAAATTGGTCAGAATACAGCGATGAAAGAATATGGACTTCTCTTGGTCAAAATTATTCTAGCTCCCACTACTTATAAATACCTATACTGCAACAATGTATGTTGATGCTGAGCTTCTTATAAACCCCTGCCCAGTGGAGGTGAGGGATCTAGAAAATTACTTTGCTCTCTTTCCATCACTGGAGGATGGGAGGCAGCAATTTACCTCATCAAGGTAGACACTCATTCTTTATATATTTTTTTCATTTTTATTTTTTGCTGGAAATTTCTATGTTAACACTATTATGTGTATACTGCCATAATGCCTTACTCACATTCCTCATACCCTATAAAATACTATTTTTGACCAGGAAACTCTTTTGTATAAATAATAATGTTATCCTCACAGAATTCACTACATTTTTCTCATGCTTCATTCAAATGTAGCATTATAAAATGTTGGAGTGGCCTGTAGAAGACAATATTGTGGCCCCAGCCAGGAGATAACACTCTCTGATATGAAGCAGTTCTGCTAAATGTGGCTTACGTTCTGAACCAAAGTCCAAAAAAGATGCAGTTTCTCTAAAACCAAGAACATATGTGTTAATAGATTGAAAGTGGGGATGACTTCTATGACTATTATTTCTTAGAATCTGTTAAAAAATTTGCTTCTTTCTCTACAGCATTGTGCTCTCCTAGTTCCCAAGGGACACAATAGTGGTACCTTTGTATTAAAGCTTGCCATCTGGCCATGAGTGCTGTGGGTTGCTAATGCCATTGAAACACAGGCAGAGAAGGCTGTCTCTGTACTGGTTGGGTGATGGATCCTGATTTACCAAGGGAAAGTATGGCTTCTATTATACAATCAGGTCAGGGAAGATGATTAACAAACCCAAAGGAGTTTCTCAAATACTTCCAGTAGTAGAAGTTAATAGAAAATTATAATGACCTATTGTAGTAGGACCACCAACAGCACATCCCCTTCAGGAACAATTTTGGGTTCACCACACCGAATAAACAACAACTTAATGAGCTTATATAATCAATCTGGGGACACAACACTCTCACATATTAAAAATATAATTTCTTCTTAAGACATTATAAAATTATGGGGCAAAGTCTATTTGAACTCTAATAGATGAGAAATGAAAAATTAAGATGGGCTATTCTGGAAGACAATTAGTTATTTTTACATTATGAGTTTTCTATTAATCTATTTTATTAATAATAGAAATAACACTAAAATATATCCTTTTATTCTGTCAATTTTAAGCTGATACACTCAATAATGAAAGAGTATAAACTAAATTAATATTTTTAATAACATTTTCATTCTTCTGAGATAATATTCTACTTGAGCAGGCTGCAATCTTCCACAGATATTCTTGAGGTAGTTCATCAGGAATAATTATTTAATATTTATAATTTCTGACCTGGAAATAAAGCCAAAATAATTTATCATATGCAATATGTCTTTTAAAAAGTATCACTTGTTTGTGTTTGATAATTATCTCAAAGAAAAATCAGGTCTGTGTCATAGAAATTCTATGTAAATTTGAGCATTTTTTACATATAAAAGAGACTTTACTGAATAATCAAAGTCAATTATCTAATAGATGAATAATAGATAAGTTAAAATGGTCAATTTCTTTCTCAAATATTTTCACTAATGTGTTACTCCCAGCCCTTATAGTAAGAGAATTAAAAAGGCATAGAAGTATAATTCAAAATAACCAATTTAAAAGTAAATAAACTTTTTTTGAACACTCATGTTTTATCTAAAATAATTATAAAACTTTACATCTTACTTTATAATGTAGTTGCATTTGTTTCAATAGAAAATACTTTAACTTACTTGCTACACAGTAAAATAAGCTCCCTGAAAATGTATGCCCCATTTATTACATAACTTTGTGCATTTCTAGAAATATAGCCATCCACCAAACTAATACTTTTATAAAGTCTTTAATTGTGACAAAGTAATAACATAAATTTTGCTCATGATATAAAGAATTTTATGATCAGAAAATAAAAATCTCGAAAGCATGATGTTCTAATGAACACATTGTAGGTAGGATACCAACATGCTATCACTTTTATGCATTGAATTTGAAAAGGTGTAATACATGTAACACATTTAATATTAAATCAAAGGTAAAAAGTTTTTCATAGAGTATAGTACAGTAAATGTATAGTTACTTAATGAAATTATCACAATCTATATTGCTGAGTAAAACATAAATTCAAAACAATTGCTCGGACTTTAAAAAATGTGTTGAAATTGAAAAGAAATTCTTTTCTATGGTTTCACCTCTCTCTTTTCATTTGAGCTATAGCTTGATTATGACAGGTCCTGAAATATGCCTCACTCAGTTATATACTTGTCTTGGAACTTGATTTTCTTCTTTTGTTGGTAAATTTCTACTCATGTTTAAATCTTAGTTGGAAATAACACTTCCTGAAATAGGCCTTTTCTGAATCTCTATTTCTTTACTCTTCTGACTGATGCTCTATATCATCCCATAATTTTCAGTTTTTTCTGCCAGACTGTAAACTTCATGGGGAAGGAACTACATCTTTTGTTAACACTTGAGTCTTCATTATTCAAGACAGCACTTGCCACTTGATAGGTGCTCAATAAATATTTTAAATGATTGAATAATCACTGAAGTACAATTTGAATCTCAGTGATACCAGAATTAATAATTATATTATAATAATACAATAAAAATTTAAGTAAAATTTGAGCAGCATCTTTTTTGTTGTTGTTGAAATCTTAAAATGAAATGAAGGTTATGTAACAGAAATCTAAGCAGTGATTCTGTACTCTACTGATATGGTTACATAAAAAGAAAATCAGAACCTCTATGTTGTCCATGGCAGTTATAATGAAATTTACAAAAATGTATTCAAATAAAGCCAAATGCTTGAGAGAGCAACGATTATGTAGATTTGGCTGTAATTTGCAAACTACATTCATTTTTAAATGCTTTGCTCAAATTGAGACAACCTAGTCTCTGATTTCTTTTTTTCTTGTTTAACATGTGTCTAGTATCCATTTAAAATGAACAATTTTGAGTAGAATTTTAGCTATGCTGTATAGCATTGTCTCTCTCTGGCCTACTTGTCTTTATTCTTCTTTCTTATTCTAACAAAAATGAGATTTTGATGCTAGAATGTTTACTATATCCATTCAAAAACACTTATTGAATGTCTACCATATGCTAAAAATTTTTCAAGAAGTCTCTTAGTGATGTATTGATGGCTCATTCTCTTGAACTGTGGCTCATATGTAATGTTGATGTAATTGTTTTGTAGTGTAAATATGATGAAGTTGATGTGAAGCATTATACCATATAGAAAACCAGGTCTCAGAACTACTTCATAGCTCTTGATGTGGTCCATAGCATAAAGATTTCTTAAAGACATACCGTGCACCCTCCAAGAAGACATGCTGGCTTTTTAAATTCTATATTATTTGATTATATTTCCCTAGATATTGGGATCAATACAGAATATTGTGTTTATTATAGCATTTAATTCCACTCTCTTATTAGTCATGGACATTATATTCAGAGAAGATATACACATATAGTTTTCTTCCATTTTTTTTTTATTATGGTATAATTGACATACAATCAACTGCAGAAATTTAAAGTGTACTCTTTGATAAACATGATGCGATTTCATGTGTGGACACCTCTGAAAAGAACCATCAGTATAATCAAGATAGTGAATATGTCCACCACCTCTAAAAGTTTTGTGATGCCTCGTTATAATCTACATCTCACAGTCGTCCCCTCTCTGCCCTGCCCAGGCAAACAGTCATCTGCTTTCTCTTATTATAGAATAGTTTATTTTTTCCAGAATTTTATAAAATGGAATTATTCACTATGAACTATTTTGGGTCTTGTTTCTTTCATTCATCAATAATATCTTGAAGTTAGTTTATGTTTTCCATATATTTACATTTTTTTTCTTTTTATTGTTCAGTTATATTACATTATACAAATGTACAACAGATTATCCTTTTATTTGTTTATAGACATTCGGTTTGTGTCTAGTCTAAGACTACAACAAACAAATATTTTCTAGATTGTTTTTTATGTCCACGACCCATTTTGAGTTAATTTTCACATGTCATGTGAGGTGTAGATCAACATTCATTTTTTTGCAAATGGTTATCTAGTTGTTCCAGTATCATTTGTTGAAAGCCTGTCCTTTCTCAACCTATCTTCCTTTTCACCTTTGTCAAAAATCAGCTATATATATATATATATATATATATATATATATATATATATATATATATATATGTCTGTTTCTGCATTTTCTATTATGTTCTATTGACTAATTTGTTTATCTTTATACCTTGATTACTGTAGCTTTATAATAAATCTTGAAAAGATGTAGAGTTACTTCGTATTAGCTTTCTAGGACTGTCATAACAAAACATCACAGACTGAATGGCTTAAACTACAGAAATTTATTTTCTCATAGTTCTGGGGGCTGGAGTTCTGAGATCAGGGAGTCGGTAGAGTTGGTTTATCCTGAAGCCTTTTTCCTCAGGATAAACATATGGCTTCCTTCTTGCTGCCTCTTTAAATGGCCTTTTCTCTGTGGACACCAAATCCCTGGTATTTCTTCCTCTTCCTATCAGCCCTATTAGATTAGTGCCCCCATTTAGCCTTAAAACAGCCACATTGAGGGTTAAGGCTTCAATATGAATTTTGAGAGAACATAATTCAGAATTCAGTTCATAACATCTTCCATTTTTTTTCTTTTCTTACTTACTTTTTGTTTTTCCAAAGTTCTGTTGACTCTTTCAGTCTTTGTCATTTTTATTTGAATCTTTGGGTAGCTTATCAATTTCTACAAAAAAAAAAAAAAGCCTGATGATGTTTTGATTGAAATTATGTTGAATCTATAAATCAATTTAGTAATAATTTACAAAATAAAATACTGAGGCTTCCAACCCAATATTTACTTTATATAACTTGATAATCTATATATTTTAATTATAGTGTTTAGATCATTTACATATAACATGATTAGATCTAAATCTATCATCATATTGTTTTCTATTTCATCTGTGCATTGTTCTCTATCTTTTTCTACCTTCTTTGGAGTACTCTTTATTATCCCATTTCATCTCCTTTGGTGGCTTTTTAAATTAATTTTTGAAAAAAATAATTTCAGTGGTTGTTTGTTATTTTAGTTATTGCTTTGGGATTTATAGCATACAGCTTCAACTTTTCACAGTCTACTTTCAAATGATAGTATACCAACGTATATATAATACTATATATAATACTATAATACTTAAAATACTATTCTTCCATTTTCTTTCTTGTCCTTTATGTTATTATAATACATTTCACTTATATATATTATAAACTCCACAATGCATTACTGATATTGTTTTAAAAGTCAATTATCTTTTAAATAGTTTTAAATAATAGGAAATATATTTATTTACCCATGCAATTATCATTTCTTCTGCTTTTTATATAGGTCCTCATTTCCAATCTACCTAAAGAACTGTCTTAAACATATAATTTCTTGCAAATCTCCTGGTAAAAAATATTTTTTTATATTTTTTAGTTTTTATGTGTCAAATTAGTCTTTGTAATGGCATTTTAGCTTTGCATAAAATTTTTATTTGATATAGACATTTTTCTTTTTCTAATTAAAATATTGCTCCACTGTCTTGTATAAAAAAATCTACTATCACTTTTATTGTTGTACTTCTGTACCTAATGTGACCTTTTTCTCTGCCTGTTTCAAAGATGATTTTTCTCTTTACTATCATCTTTGAGCAACATGATTATAATGTGCTTACATATTATTTTCTTAGTGTTTATTGTGCATATCGAATCTATGACTATAGTTTTCATCAAATTTAAAAAAAATTTTGGCCACTATTTCTTCAAATGTTGTTTTTTTTTTTTATACCATTTCCCTCCTTACTTATGTAGATACCAATTATATGCATATTCCACAAAAACTAGACCATCTGAAGTTGTCCCATAACTCTCTGATGCTATTTTCTTTCTTTCTTTCTTCATTATTTGTACTTGCTGTATATCATTTTGGATAGCTAAGTTCATGAAACTTTTCTTCTGCAATATCTACTCAGCTGTTAATCTAATCTAGGCCATTTTTCATCTCAGACAGTATAGTTTTCACATTTAAAATTTCAGTTTAGGTCTTTTTTATATCTTCCATGCCTCTACCCTTTAAATATTTTTGAATAAAATTAAAATAACCATTTTATGTTTTTTTCTGCTTATCCTAACATCTATATCAGTTTGATTTTAATTGAATTTATTTTTTTTTCTTCAGTATACGTCGTATATTTCTATTTATTTTATATGTTTTAAAACCTTTAGTTAGATGCCAGGCATTGTGAATTTTACTTTAATGGGTGCTAAATATTTTTTTTTTCCTATTACTTATCTTGAGCTTTGTTCTAGGATGTAGTTATGTTGCTTGAAAAAAGTTTAGTAATTTTAGGTCTTGCTTTTAAGGTTTATTGCATAGAATCAAATCAAAATTTTTTTTCTAAGGTCAGTTTTAACCCACTTCTGAAGTAAGAACTATCTGAGAATTCTACTTAATGCACCATGAATTAGGAGGTTTTCCATTCAGGCTGATGGGAAATAACACTGTTCTCAGATTTGTTTGTATATCTGGTACTGTTCCCTCAGAGTTTTTCAGCTGGTTCTTTATCCAGGCATAGGTAGTTTTTTGACAAAAGCACCTCCATGGGAATTTTGGAATCCATGTGGGAGTCTGTGAAACACCAGGGCAGTCCAAGACTGAGGACTTTGAGCAGGCAGGCTTGCACCCCAGCAGCTGACTTACTCATTATGATCCCCAGTAAAGAAATGAAAACACCTGTTCACCTGAGGATTTTTGCTATAGTACCATTTGGTTTGGGGTCTGTGACCAACATCATATACCAAGGGATCTGACAGGAGTCACCCATGCACCGGGCAACAGACACACAAACCTCAGTCCTGGCAGGCCTCTGAAGTGGCTCATGAACCATCCCCAGATGCTCTCAGCTACAACCTGGGAGCTCCTGGAGGTAAGCTTGCCAAACTCAGTCAGAGCATCGGTCCTGAAAGGGCCCTTTAACTGGGCTGCCTGTCCCAGCCACAGTCCATAAAAGTCTTGCTGACACAGGAACTCTGTAGGAGACATTCCCCTTTGCTGAAATTGCCTTCCTCCTAAACTTTCAGAGATTCTAAAAATCTTTGTACTGGGATCCATATTCCTCACAGCCATAAGCTGCCAGTACTGAGACCTGTTTGCACCCTGGAGATGATGAAAGGGCTCTATACATGACTCCAGAGTTCTTCTAGCCACAGTTCACAATCAGGTCCACTGACACAGGGACCAGGCAAGAGACATGGAAATCAATGCCCTCAGAAAAACCCTATACTTGGCTCCAGTCCCTCATAGCCACTGTTTTTCAGCAGTTCTGAGGGGCCAGGGTTACAGCAGAAGATGCTCTCATCTGCAACCATGAATATGCTGAAAGGCCCTATACCTGGGCTCTATGGCCCAAGGACAGTCCTGTTGCACAGGGATCTAGCAAAAGATATTCTTGGCTACATCTTTATTGATCCTGAAGGGCCCTATACTGGGATCTAACCCCATCATAGCGAAATTTTTTCAGCAGACCTGTCAGCCCAGGGACCAGTCTATGAGCTTTCCTGACACACAGGAACAAGATAAAATACACCTACACCTGCGCCAAGATATTTTAAAAGGGCACTATACACGGTACTAGCCCCTCTAGCCTTGGTTAGGGACTCATCTAGCCCACTCAGGAACCTGGCAAGAAACATGCCCATCTATGCTTCTAGACCCATGTCTGTAGACCTCAAACTTCATTGTTAAACCTGAAACAGCCCTCAGGCTTGGTTTCAGCTCCTCTTGACTATGGTCAAGAGCCAGTCTTGCCCACCAGAAAACCATCCAGTGAGTAGGCAGCCATCTTCCCAGGAACCTGATGGGAGCCAGATCCACCATGTACTTGATAATAGGTCAGTTACTTGAGGATATAAATGTGAACCCTGAAGCAGATGTTTGTCTCAGGCCCAACTTATTGAACAAATGAGGGACTGAAGGAAGTCCCATCAACAAGTGACTTGACAGGACCTATGTCCACCCAAGCCTCTGATAAAAAGCCCTCCAACCATGGACCCCATGGCAGACCCAGGAGCCTCATACAGAGCCTCACAGTACTGCTGAAGGAGCCAACAGTACAGTGACATAACCCCATCAACCCAGGAAGAGATGTTTGCTCCTTCAAATGCACAATATCAATGTGAAACTACACAGATTATGAAGAATCAGGCAAATTTGACACCACCAAGGGAAATGAATAAAGCATCAGTAACTGACCTTAAGAAATGGTCAAATTGACAAAGAACTTAAAATAATCATGTGATAGAAATTCAGTGAAAGAGAATGCAGATAAACAATATCAGGAAGCAAAGCATAAACAATTAAAATTTTTTGCTGATCTATAGTAATTAAATTTATTTCATGTAATTTTACAGCTGTTTGACTTATTTTTAATCACATTACTGTACACAGAATTCACAGAATTTATTAACAAACTACTGTTTTACATCCAGAAGTTTCAGTAGGACAGCTAGATAAAAGAAGAGGCCCACAAGGTACTTTGTGTGAAACCTGGATCTGACTATTTAGAGAGATGTCTAGAACATTATTGGTTTATTAGTCTTGTTTTTGAAAAATAATAAATTATTCCCGGTAAACTCCCTCTGCCAGGTTTTCATCACACTGCGATAGTTCTGGGTTCATACTTGAAAGATTTCTCCCAGGCTCTTCCTGCTGCAACAATTCTGGCAATATACCTCTGTCTCGCTCTCTCTCTCTCTCTCTCTCTCTCACACACACACACACACACACACACACACACACACACACAAAGTAATGATGTGAGGTTGGAATGTTAATTAACCTTTTTGTCATAATCATTGCTCATTATATAAATGTATAAAGTCACCACTTGGTAAACCTTAAACTTACATGATAATATATATCAATTATATATCAATAAATTTGGACAATAAAAGAATTTTTATAACAACAATAAATAGACAAATAATTTAATTAATAATAAGGGAAAAATTTGAAGAGACATATTTCTAAAGAAGACATGCTAATGATTAGATGATCAACATCATTAGTCATTACTGAGTTGCAAACCAAAACCACAATGAGATATGACTACATGCCCATTAGGGCGACTAAAATAAATAAGATGGACAAGAACAAATGTTGATGGGAATTTGAAGAAATTATAACTTTCATATTTTGTTGGTGGGACTATAAAATGCTGCAGCTGCTTTGAAAACAATTTGGCAGTTCCTCAAAATGGTAAGCATAGAGTTACCATATGTACTAGAAATTCCACTCCGAGGTACATACTCCCAAAATTTAAAACAGACATCCACATGGAAACCTGTACATGAGTGCTCATAGCAGCATTATTCAGCTAAATGATAGAGTGAACCCAAATGTTCATCAACTGCTGAATGAATAAACAAATGTGGTATGGCTATACACTAAAATATATTCAGTCATAAAAAGGAATGAAGTACTGATACATGCTGCAACATGGATGAAACTTGAACACATGCAAATTGAAGAATCCAGTTACAAAGGACAATGTTACATGAGTCTATTTATAAGAAATATCTAGAAGAGGCAAATTCATAGAGACAAAAAGTAGACTAGTGCTTGCCACAGGCTAGAGGGAGATAAGGAAGAATGAATGACTCCAAGTAGGTCCAGGGTTTCTTTGAGAGAGATGAAATATTCTGAAATTAGATAGTGGTGATGGTTGCACAATTTTGTGAAAGTATTTAAAACCACTCTATTTTACACTTCAGTAGGATAAATGTTAAGATGTGTGAATTATATCTCAATAAAGCTGTTGTTAAAAAAAAGAAAATAGAAGAAAAACATGGGGCAAAAGCGGGAGTTTGACTATGCTTTAGGAGACTATGACTATAGAGAATATTCCAAGCAAAAGATGAAGGTGGTAGGACCATAAAAGTATAGAGTTTTGAGATAGTCAGGAGGGATAAGCAATGAAGATATTCAATGGTGTTTGGTGAGGCAGGTGTTTTATGATGTATGTGTGTGTGTGTGTGTGTGTGTGTGTGTGTGTGGCAGCAGATAATTAGAAGTTGAGTTTTGAGCATGGTACATATAGGATATCTTTTAAACATCCAAGTGGAGTGATCAAGTAGGTAGTTGAATATACAAGTGTGTAGTTGAAGAAATTCTAAGTTATAGAGACTACTTTGGGAATAATTATCATGGAAATAGTATTTAAAATTTTGAGTCTACTTTATTTCCTTGAAGGAGTGATGTGGATAGAGAATAGAAGTTATCTAAGGTTGAGACCTGGCTATCTCCAGTGATGAGATTGAGGCCAGTAAGCTAATTTCATTTATCACTTTCCTGGTGTTTACTGGTTTGATAAAGATGCCAATAATTTCAATTTTTCCTTTATTAATTTAAAGTTCTACTTTTCTATTCTACTAATTACCACTTTCTTTTCTCTGCTCATGTATTAAGACCCATGTGATTCAGCATATTTGAAAAGAAGCTATTTATTTCTTTCTCCAAGATTCTCTATTTTGTCGCTATTTACAACTGTTCCAATAAAATCAAGCTTTTGAATACTTTTTTCTCTGCACTCTTCCACACACCTCTGCCAAATGACACCTTTGGAAAACATTTATCCATCCCTCCACCCATCTCTCTCCTTCCCGCAAACTCCTTTGTTTTGCTGGGTTGTGTGATACTTAGAATGCCATTGATAGTATGTCGCTCTGTTAGAAATGTTCTATTTTGCAATTGTATTACATATTTCTTGGCAGTCATTCATTATCCACTAGATTAATTATCAGTGCTAATGATAACATATACCCCTGCCAACATAAAATGAGGTACTCTTTTCACCTTTCTTGGCTTTCTTTTCCCCCTCATCTTAAAGTTTCTACTTCAGATCAATTCTTTACTAGTTAAGAGTCTTTTTCTCAAATACTTTCCTCAGACAGAGCATATAAATTATATACTCTATGATTTCCTATATAGTCTCAAAATATTTCTTTCTCTCTGACACATGATTACCATCTTGACTGGGCATAGGATCCTCTGGTAGCACAGTTTTATGTGTTTGTTGATGCTATTTCATTGTTCTCTTCACTTCCAATGTTGCACAAGAGAACCCCAAACACAAGTAAGTGCTCCCTTTGTAAAGAATCTGTACTTTCACCTGTGATGCTTATATTTTTTCTTTGTTCTCATCATTCAGGTTTACAGGATTTGCCAAGTGTGTTTCTTTTCTCATCAGAACAGTCTGGAACTCAGCGAGCCTGCTCAGTCTGTAGATGCAGGTCTTTTTTCATTACAAAAAAATTATCCCCTATTATTTAATTATTGCCTTTCTTCCATCTGTTCTGTTTCATCTTTCCAGAATGCTTATCAATTTTATTATGCATTTCCTGAATCTGTGCTACATTCTCTTTCTTATCCTTCAGAATTTCCATCACCTTATATTTTTGCCCTTGATCTTCCAGGGCCTAAATTAATAGTTTCTTCCTCCAAATATTCTATTAATGTTTTGTGTACACTCGTGTGTGTGTGTGTGTGTGTGTGTGTACTTGAGTGTGCACATATATGTACTGCTCCTGTGTTTCCTCAAGTACTTCTATTATTACTTTATGTTTTCATCTCACTCCTCTACAAGGTATATTTTGAACCTTGATACTGATCTTCCATTGTTGTTCTGCTATACTCACCAAAGATATCCAAATTCCAGGAATCAGTGACTATGTTTTTTGTAGATGACAAAAAGGACTTTGCATATGTGATGAAGTTAAAGTCTTGAGATGGCAGATGATCCTGGATTAAGTGGCTGGGCCTGATAATGACCAAGGGTCCTTATAAGAGGGATGTGTGAAGAGTTAAAGTTAGAGGAAGCTACATGACAAAAGAAAGAGAGGGAGAGAGGTGATGTGAGGACAGAAGCCGAGCGGCAGGGGTCAGATATTTTAAGATGTAACATGGCTGGGTTTGAAAATGGAGTAAGCAGACATAAATCAAGGAAAGAGCAAGGAAATAAAATAAATTCTACCTTAGAGCTTCCAGAAGGAATGCAGCTCTACTGACAGCTTGATATTTACCCTGTAAGACCCATTTTAGACTTCTTTCAGAACTATAAAATAATAAACTTGTATTGTCTTAAGCTGCTATGTTTGTGATAATTTGTTATAGTAGCAATAGAAAACTGATACAGACCCTCTCAGACATGTGTCTATTTTTCTTTTCAGGGCATTGGGGCTCGGACGTGGATGTGAGTTTACGTGTAGGGTCAGCAGTCTCCAAGTAATAGAAAGTGGTGTAGAAGTAGTCTTGGCATAGCCCATGTCTGGGACAACTGAAGAAGTTTCTTGGCATTTGGCTTCCATACATACTCAGTTTCAAGCCAGTTCAGTAATCTGTTCATGGCTTCCCTTTATCTTGTTCTCTTCATAATAAGAGAAACTCAACATTCTAACATGGAGCCAATACTGATCTTTCTTAGGAGCTTTAAAAGTTTCTGCTTTATAAGTTCTTTTTCAAGAATTTGCAGATTACCAGGCTTTGCCCTAGATGTCTGATTTAGTTTTCATGTGTTTACTGAATCCTTAGGAAAAGAAGCCCCACGCCAGTTTTCTCTTGGGATCCAAAAAATGTCTTTTTCCCTCATTTTGTTTAGCTGTGAATTACTTCTAGAAAGTCAGAAGAAACAAAGAACTTGAAATTAGAATTGGAAGAGAAGTACGGTTTGTTTGTTTCAGGTGGTAAACTATAACATTTTATAATGACAAAAATAATAAAACTGTGGAATAATAGGATATTGATAGAAATCCAGATCAACCAGGATTCAGAAAAAGAAAAAATTCATGAGCATTTTAGTGACCTTCAAACCACTAAGAATATTTTAGAACAAAATAAGTAATCTGTATCCATAATGACAATTCATATAATAAAAACTAAGTATTTAAATGTAAAAAATATGAAAAATATGAATCTACAAAAGTCATCATAGAAAATTTGAGAGAATTATATATAATGCTGAAATAGAATCTTCTTAAGTGTGATACAGTATTCAAAGGCCAAAATGAAAACAATGAGTTTGACTATTTTCTTATAAGAAGTTATATGGCAAAGAAATCACCGTAATCCATGTCTAATATATTCCACATATCAGTAAGAAAAAAATGTAACAGCCCACTAAAATTGGGAATCGAATGTAAAATATAATTCACACTATAAACACAAATGGAATTTAAAAGATGAAAATGACCAAACATACTCTAATAAGTTAATATCAATTTATAATGAATAGCATCTCTATCTTTTAGATTGTCAAAGCTTAAAAAGTTTAATAACATCTATTTTAGCAAGTGTATGTTGCAGTCATTCTCACCATTTTTCATGGGTACCTAAATATGAAATACTTACCGATAGGAAGGTAAGATTTGTTCATCTCTGTATTTCTAATGTTCAAAACATTTTATAATACAGGATAAACTAAATTTATATTTAAAAAATAAATAAACTTACCTAAAAACCATGTTGCTGAGAGTGTTTACTATAATTTATTTACTAAGGAAGAGACTATTCTAATGCATTTATAAAAAATTTGATATAAATAATTGAAACAAGAGCTATGCCAATTAACTCCCAATCGAAAATGTAATTAATTATACACAGCTATTCTAGAGCATTCTAACTAATCAAGACTTTACCATAACTAACTAATCCTCTTGTCTTTGGGAAGATTCAGATCAGATCATCTCAATGCAAAATACATTTTTTGTATTTTCATTATCTTGTCTAAAATATTTTTCCTTCAGTGTAAAGGTTTTCTTATATTAGCAATGTGTTTTCAAAATTTTATGTAGAAGTTACAATTATCGGCACGGTATAGCAATCAATAAGCTCACGCAGCATACTGTTTATCGACTGATTGTTAACACTGATTGTTAACTTACTCAGAGAAAAATCTTCTGTTTTTTCATGATCATCATTGAAATGCCAGTAAACTGCACCAGTAAATTATACATAATATAAAATTTTAAAAAATATTTTTAAATTCTTTATCTTCAGATGTCTGAGTAAAATAATTTGTCTATATTATCACACATTAATTTGTATAATTAAATCTTGTTGCAACGTATTTGGAGATGAGCATATTAAAAAAATAAGTAAAAATTTAGATCCTTGACCCTACAAATAAATGTATTTGAGACATTATTTGTTTTTAATCGAACTTTTCAAATACTTTTCTCTGCTGTGGACATGATTCTTAATTAAAACTGAATATATATTACAAAAACACAGTAAGTATAGACTGTGACTTTCTATAATTTTAATATACTTATGAAAATGCTCTCTAATGTAAAGTCTAAACTAAGATTAATAATTTATATATTTCTTTTTCAAAATTTTCAGATAATCCTGGACTTTCAGATAGAATTAAAATCAGTTAAAAATAATAACCTATTATATTTTTTTCTCTTCTCCTTTTAATTCATTGAAAGTAAGAATAATTGTAGTGACATGAATGTATATATTATATGGTAGATATGATCTTAGTTACAAACGAGAGTGAGAGTATATGTTGTATATTATGATCCCTTTATAAATATATTAATAATAACAGAAAATGAATAAAGGAGTCTATTGTCTTAACACCTATTTGTTAGGCAAACACCTGCATTAAATGCAAAGCACTCTGTCATTGATATGCTTACCATTTTCTCCTAATGACCTTGAAGCTTAATGAAATTCACATGAAAGATTTTACTATGCTTGTTTAAAAAAAGCAGTTACAAAGATGCAGATAGCTTTATAAAACTGAATTTCATTTTGTTAAAAATAAAAAGTCCTCTGTTCTCATCTATTGAGAAAGTAAACTGCTCCAACTCAAAGCAGTTTACAAGCAACTTTCATGGTCTTTGTTGTAATATGGCATTGTCTACTAGATTGACAAGTGGTGCAATGCTCTTTGAGGACTGATTTCTAAGGATGTTAAGTGCATGAACTTTATTCTCTTTAAATACCTTCTTAAATACAAGCTTCAAAACAAAGTCAACCATTGATCCAGCTGTTTAAAAAAGGTCTCAGTGTTTGACAATGGAAAACACTATAAAGAAAATGTACATTAATCTACTTTATTGTTTTCATTTGACAGAAGTAGAGGTACAGAGCTGTAGAACAATGAGATATGTGTATGCTTTGCTCAGCAAGGTAAATCTACATATATTCACTAGTGGTTAAGATAAAAGAAATCTTTAGAGTGCCATATGCTGACATTTGGAAAGAAATCTATTTAATCTATTAATATCTCAAACTTTCTATGAGCTTTCAGAACATTTGCAGACTTCTTGATTTGTGATTCCCCTATATAACATGAAAATATTTCTTTGGGTTAAGAAAAGCTTTCGGCACACTACCAAAAACAAAATGTTTTTACAAACTTTACCATCTGCTCCACTGGGGCATCTCCTGCCATGGTAACTTCCCTGGGGTGCTGTTTCCAGTTGTGATTCCCAGCAAGAAATGAGATTCCTTTAATTTATAATAATAATTGTATTTGTACAAAGAGGAAAGAAAAGGTGCATGTATAGACCTGAATTTTATTGCTTATCTTCTCCTAAAATAGAAAAAATCCAAATAAGGAAAATCATAAACTTACATTAATCTGGTACTATTTGTTTCACAGTGCAGAACTCCTCTTATAGAATCCCTCCTATATAATGTGTCCACATGTGTTAATAGAGGTGTCTGAACTCAAAGGACTTCTTATGTTTCACAGTGCATAGTGTAGAAAATGCACAGAGCAATGCCATGTTGAGCCGTATTGGGGCCTGAGGCAAAGAAAATATTAGTAATACTGACCAGTTTATATATAAATTTTGGACATTTTGGTCATAATGTTTTTCAATTAATTCTTATTTAAAATTGCATTAAACATAAAAATAGATAAATTGAATTATATCAAAATTAAAAACTTTTGTGCATCCAAGAACACTCTCAATAGTGTGAAATGACAACCCACAGATTGGGAGAAAATACTTGCAAATCATATATTAGGTAAGGAGTTAAGATTTAAAATATAATAAGAACTCCTACAACTCACCAACAATAAGACCAACAACCCAATTTTAAAGTGGGTAATAAACTTGAATAGACATTTCTCCAAAGAATATATACAAATGACAAAAAAAAAGCACATGAAAAGATGCTCAACATTGATAATCATTTGAGAAAA